>VZTZ01017974.1:539642-649623 GCA_013400955.1 Drymodes brunneopygia
TTTAGTAAGTATTTGTCTCTATATATATCTTACTTACTACTTACTATTAATTATACATCTTAATTGTAAAAGTCAATAGTGGCCTAAAGAAGTATTATATTGCATTTGGATGTATTACAGAAGCAATATTTGCACACTCTTTAAATATGAATACTTTCTATCTGAAAGCCTTGAGTCAAATCATGGCAACATAATTGTTTCAACAAATCAAAGAGCATCTAACATCTGTGTGGTTGTTTCAGGTGTAATATTAAAACTGTAAGAACATCATCATTATCCTACTGACTGAAATAACAAAATTGTTGATGATGTGTTGAGTGTGTTCAGATAGATCCTAAGACAGGAAAATTGCAGCAATGATGGGAGACTTTACTTACTCCTTGTAACACAGGTTGAATTTTACATTGAGCTTGAACCCTAATATCAAAAGGTTCTAAGCATAAGAAATGTCTGCCTCATAATTCATCTAGTCATCAATCTGAAAAAAAGGAACTAAATCTAAACTTAAGTAATGCCTGAAACAAATGCAAAATACCTGACAGAAAGACATGAAGGGCTAAAGGAAGTTGGAATGACCAAATAATACAGTAGTGATGGCAAATAGAGGCAGAGCCTTTAAAAAAAGTCTGTTTCAAAATGAGAGAAACAGCAGAGACTGAGAAATCTTACATGTTAATTTTAAAGCAAAATAACCCATTAAAGCAAGTTTGAGAAAAAACTGGCAATAAAGAAAATCTTCTTTAGACACACGAGCATATGGAAACCTACCAGAGGCTGCTATAACAAAAGAAACTTCTGGGCCATAAAACATCTAAAGAAAACCGAACAAGACTGTTGCAGGAAAGTTAAAAGAATGCTTTTTAATCTCTTTGCTGTGGGAGACCTTTAAAAGTCATTTTATGAGGAATGCATCAAAGGTGAAGTCTCAAACTGAGGTGCTGTGGGAGAGACTATGAAACAAATCGACAAATGAACAGTAATTGTCACTCATACCTGCTGCAGTAATCCAGGAAAAAATACCTAACCAAATAACTTTGGTATATAGACAACCTCAAAAAATCCCCTAAACTTGCATGTGGGGAAAAGCAACACCACTTAGTATTTTAAACTATTAGTGGGAAGCAGAGTGAATAGCTAGGTGAAAAATTTCATTAATTATATAAAGCTGATGAGAAGAAAAGAATGAGAAAGATCAACTGTAATGAAGTCCAGCAGAAAGATCTTCCAAGACTGGCTGAAATTCAATACAGATAAAGGTGGAATGAGGCACATGAGTAGCAACTGAGTTAAGTAGTTTTGACTGTGTTGACAGTTACCACTCACTAAAAAGACTGAGGTTCTATGAGCTCTAAGATAAAACTCCATCAGCTAAGTGCTTAGAAACAATCCAGTGAACAAACAGAATATTAGAAATCATTGGGAAGGAAAAAAAAAGCCCCACCAGTAACTCTATAAAACCACAGTGCACCTGTATCTCAAATGCACTCCCTTCTCTCTACCTGTTCAAAATAAAACCACTGTTAGGTGAAAATTCTGTAATTGCTCTTAGTTGTGGCCATTTTCTTACTTATATAGCTATTAACTTTTTACCTTGGACTGTACTGTCTTTCATCTATTATGTATTACTTTTCGCTTGGTAAATCAACTGCAGAAAGTGATAGTTTTTATTAAAGTGACACCTCTGCAAACCTCAAGTAACTTCCCTAACATCAATAGGGATATTGATAATTATTGCAGTGGTTAATAAAATCGCAGAATCACAGAATATGCTGAGCTTGGAAGGATCAACAAGGATCATTGAAGTCTAGCTCCTGGCCTTGCACAGGAGCATCCCAAGTGCCTGAGAGCATTTTCCAAATGCTTCTTGATCTCTGCCAGGTTTGGTGCTGTGACCACTTCCCTGGGGAGCCTCTTCCAGTCCCCAGCCATCCTCTGGGTGAAAACCTTCTTCTAATATCCAACCTAAACCTCCCCTGTCCCCTGACACATCTTCAGACCATTCATTCAGGTCCTGTCACTGTCACCACAGAGAAGAAATCAGTGTCTGTCCCTCCTCTTCCCCTCACAAGGAAGTAGTTGACTGCAGTGAGGTCTCCCCCTACTCTCCTCCAGGCTGAGCAAACCAAGGGACCTCAGCTGCTCCTCATACAGCTTCCCCTCAAGGTCCTTCACCATCTTTGTAACCTCCTTTAGATACTCTCTAATAGTTTAATGTTTTTCTTACATTGCAGCTCCCAAAACTGCCCCCAACACTCGAGGTGAGGCTTCCCCAGCGGAGACCAAAGCAGGCCAATTCCCTCCCTTTCCTGGCTGGCGATGCTGTGCCTGATGTCCTTGAGGACACAATTGGCTCTCCTGGCTGCCAGGGCACTGCTGATTCACATTCAACTTGCCAGGACTCCCAGGTGCCTTTCTGCAGCACTGCTTTTCAGCATCTCATTCCCCAGTCTATCTGAACATCCAGGGTTGCCCCATTCCAGATGCAGAAGGAATGCATATGATCTAATTAGGCAGCATATACAAATGTGCTTGAGTGGAAATCAGGTGGTTAATGTTTCTGATTCTTTTACAAAAAAAAGACATATTGCTAGGTAGAAATGTTTTTTCTCTGTCAGCCCTTTGTAGCAAACCATGGTACAAAGCCCTGGGTAGAAATGTGATACAAGTATCAAACCACACAGGCATCAGGGAGAGAATGCAGAAGTTTCCCTTCTAGCCCAGTAGGTACTGAGTAGTAAGTTAACTTAGAGTTTCTTGAAAATTGAAAGATCCATTTCTGATATCTACAAGAAGTATCCATCCCACCTTTCTCCCCTCCTCCCCACCCTCCCCCCCAAAAAAAACCCCAACCAAACAAAAAACAACAGCAACAAAAAATAAAAAGCAAAACAAACAAAAAAATCCCACAAAAACAAAAAACTCCAACCCAAAACAAACAAAAAACAAAATAAACACCTGAGAATTTAAAACTGCAATAAGACAATACTCTTATTGAAAAAAAATCTGTAATGTTTCAGTCTCTTGAATACCAAGTGCAGAAAAGGAATCTGTGTGGGAGAGTGTTCCAGTTTGTCAGCCCTTCTGGTTTACCTTGAATAAACTTCTTTTGAAAAGTTCCTTATTTCTCATGGTATTCCCCTATGTTGAATTGTTGCCAGTTACTGTATTTTCTAACACCTGCATACCTCCCCCATCATCACTACTACTAAGGAAGTGGAGGCAAACTTTTAAAAATCTGTTCATAATCTGCAGAAATGCTTTCTCGTCAGTCTTCATTTTTCAGCAGGATTCCATTCATGTACTGAAATTTCTCACATTGCTGTTTCCACTTTCCAGTGGTCTGTGGCTACATTTCCTACTTCTAATCTCTTTCTGTGTTGTTTCACCTGTGACGCTAAAAGATCACCTTGCTCTAACTTCTTGTGGATCCTTTGAAGGCTAAGAGGATTCAATTTTCACATTACGTCAGCTCCATTGGTGTTTTATGGAAGATTATATAACTATGTGAGCATTATATATGTGGGCACTAGAAGCTGGATGAAAGCTATTCAATGCGCCTTTCTTCAAACCTTTTTCATTCTGAAAAATACTAAATAGAAAGATAATGTATGTTTCAAGACTATATATTACATTAATATATTACAGCTATACGAACTGCTAATGGGGGGCAAGACAGGAAAAATGTGAATTTCTTTGGTTTGTATTGCCTACAGTCTTGCATACGAAGATTCTTGGGAGATATCAATTAATTCACCTTCACAGCATGTTTCTAAATCTTAATTTTAAGATTAGTTCACCGTTTCATACCAAGAAGCCTCTTCTACCCATTCCAGCATATATTAATTAAAAGAAAATAAATATTAAAAAATGTGTACACATGGAGAGGCAGTCAGTTTTCCCAGATTGTGTCACCACAACAGACAAAAGTATTTTACATCAGACAGATGCAGACTTGCTACCAGTGTCTATTCAAATATGTCAGAAGGAATAAACCAAGAGCACAAAACAAAGGACTTTAACAAGCAGAGTTTTACCCTGAAGTATTCATCACTCCACTGAAGCCTCTAATTAACAGGTAGTCATGCAGTATAAAAAGGAGCTCTGCACCTCCCATTTCCTTGTTTTCTTCTTTGTGCAGATTTTGTGCAGAGAGAAATCTGAATCTCTATTGTCTTGTTAGGAGAACATAAGCACTAAAGTGTTGGAGATCTGCAGCTTTCTAGAGAGAGGTGTAGCACCTCCTATGGTAATTAATAACATCTAATGTAACATTAACATATTATACAAGTTAATGTGCTTACACTGAGTTCCTGAGGAAACTCTAGTAAACCACAGTGATGTGACAATTATCTGAATTTCACAGGCTGGCTTCTTAGCTGATGTAAATGGCAAATCATTGAATTTTTTCTCTAAATTTTATTTGATGATTTTTACACATCTGTAGGGAATTGTGCACAAATTGTATGTTGAAATCTGTGTCCTAGTTACTGTCTGTTTCATGCACCCTCTGAAGACTTTCTGACAGAAACCAGTCACAAATTAAGTGTGTGAAGCTCTCCCAGAGGAGAAAACATGAATTAGCTTTGTATAGTAAGATGTTTTAAAGAAGCATATGTGATTATAAGGTGACATGTAGAATTTGGTTTCTCTTCTGTTTGTCATTGAATAATGTCACGTGTGGAGCAAAGCTGCATGGGAAATCCAGAACAGAGCTTACAGGAGCAAGACAAAGTGCAAGTGTAGAAAAACCCAACTGGCCACTATGCAGTGGCTGTAGAGATTAATCTCAGATCAGCCAGATTTAGACATGAAATTACAGTGAATTTGTTTGGTTAAAATATTCCATCACTGATATGAAAGCCTTCTGATTTGGGTCAGTGTTTTAAGTTCTGTCCTTCTTGCAGAAAATATAGATGTTTTTAGACCTTGTGTTAGTTTTATGAGATGTCTGAGTTTTGAAACAAATTAAAACGCTCACCTGTGAGAATAAAATGGATGGCTTGTATTTAACATCTACGGAGAACAATATTTGTCACACCTATGAAGTTCTCATGTTTGCAGATCACTAAGATTTATTTTTTTTCCTTAGTTCTTTTCAAGCTAAAACAAAAGAATTGCAAATCTGAGATACTAGAGTTCTGAAAAATGAAATTAAAATATTGAAGGTTTGGGCTTCATCATGATCAGCATTTCTGAGAATTTTGCAGACCCCTGACTAACTTCAGAAAATTTTCTAAGCATTGAAGCAATGCTTTATGGTTTTTGTTAACTTTCCGCTGACAGTCAGAAGCTAAATTTGGAAATGATTTTTGTTTGATAGGTCTTTGTTATGTGGTGGTAGCAGCATCTGGATGAGGTAATAGATAAAAGAATCCGTGTTATTCATACACTGGGAGTTTCAAAGAGTGTAAAGGAACCATTCTCACCCATCCTGCAGAGCTGGGATGCCCAGCAGAGAACACGCTGAGAGGTTATGTGGCTGGATTAATTGTGCATGTGAGACATGCAACAAATACAACTTGATTAATTAATTAAACACCATATTTGTTGATTAGGTGAGTTGCAGATGTCTTGATTTATGGCCTTTAATAGTGAACTTAGTTTCCTGACAAGGAGGGAAATTGAGAACTAAAGACATTTGTTTGTCTTAGAGGTTATGAACCTCTCCCATGAGGGAGGAGAAATAAGTCCCAATTCAACTCTGAATTTAACTATATGACTGGAAAATTAAAATCATATTTTAGGAAGAAAGTTTTTCTTTTCCTGCTTAAAACTAATTAGAAATGTGCAACAAGAAGGGCAGTTTCACATTCTATATAGATGTCACTCTTCCTTTTTGTTTGTCTTTCTATCAAAAGTGTCAAGGATATTTTAAGGGTCAGATTCTGATATGACACTTTTTACATTGAGTATTATCTTCTGTAAAGCTGCTTTTTTTGTGCATTCATGTCTTTAAATTTTTGCTGCTTACTATTATAATTTCCTCTTTTGTTTTCACAAATGCTCATCATGTTGAAATAAGTTAAACTGCCAATTATTTTTTTTCTTTTCCTCTGCCTTGGGGATTTATATGGTATTCTGAGTGCAGGGAGGCAGTGGAGGGAGGCAGCAACTGGAGTCAGGAGGTGGAACAGCAGAGTGCACTGCTAAAGGGTACTGCTAAGTCCCTAAGCAGACTCTTAGGTCTCAGACTGCCATGAGGAGCAGCGCAGAAGTGCATTCTCTCCATTCTCCCATAGCTCAGGGCAGCCGGAACAACACCACATTGATCAATAGTGAGCCATTACAGCAGAGAGATAGAAAGAACAAGGAACAATTACATGCAAAAGAACTTGACACGATGGAACTAAAAGCCAGAACTGGAAGCATGAGGACTATGAAAGAAGAGTAAGGCTTCATATCAGTTTTGGCTTCACCATTTATTTACCATTTAGTCTCCCAGTGCAATTATGAACCACAATGAATGATCCTAATTTAAATTACACTGTCACCTCTCTGAGCTCTTCAGATTGCCAGAACAATGGAAAGGATTGTTAATTAAGCAACAGTCAGTACTGTTACATTTTCAATAGTATCTATTAGTTGAGTAGTTGAACTGACTGACGTTATCTTTCACAGTTTTAACATTGCCTTTTTACAAAACGTTAATAAAATATAAAATACTGTGTTTAGAGTATCCATCCGTGTAAAATGTCCAAGAGCTTTAGATTTTTTCCCTTTGTGTTCTGCTTTGTAGCTGCAAAAGGGAAAGAAGCTTTTGTCATGATTTGTTTAAAAATGGGAAAATAGGGAACTCCTCTACATGGGAGGATCACCAAACATTTAGGGAAGTCTCACCACTTTGTTGAAATGATGGGCAGGAGATACAAGTACACTATAGCAAATAAGTATGTAACTCTATGAGTTCAAAATATGCTATTTTATTTAAAAGTTCCTCCATAACTAAGTGTCACCTCAGTATAAACTTCTGTTGTTTTTTTCCAGAAGTGATTAATTTCTTCTGATGACCTTGCATTGTGCTTGAAGTGTGTTTGCAGACTACAGCAGAACATTGCCTTGTTATGTATATACATATATATGATTATGAAATACAAATAATTACTATGTGATAAATTCTCTAACCCTAATATTAGTGGTATGATCACATATTATTTTTGTATGCAAGCCCCTTATTCATATGGGATTAACCCTAAACATAAACAGCTATGTTAAGAAATATAAGAAAATGAATAAATCTGTTATTTGTCAAGCCTTACACCTCTTTAGAAATTTGAACTATAAACAACCTGCCTTGTTCCTATGCTTTTTTTTTTCAGATTTTGTTTGGTTCAAGAAAATGTGTTGTGGTTGTATTTCAGCACTCCTGTCTGCAAGATAAATTATTACTGATGTGTAATGAAATAATGATTCCCTGAAAAAATTAGACCCTTTTTCTACCCTTTATAAATGTTACCCTTAAAAGTTAGGCTCTAATTTATTCATAGAATTGAACCTTTACCTTTCGCTAATCAAGGAAAGATAACAGATTAAAAGAAGATGATTTATACATGAAATAGCCAAAATGCTTTCTAAAAATTAGAAAGCCACGGAATTTTAGGTCAGGAAAAAACATCAAAAGATCATTCATTCCCTAATGATAGCCTGCTATGGGACCAGCTACAACTAAACCTTTTCTAACAGAGTTTTGTCTACTCTGTCTCATTTAATCAGTACTCTTTTGCATCGTCTTGTTATTTTTTTTATTCTTTCGTTCATTTATTTTCCCTCATGTTTTAATTTTTTTAGGATGTATTTGTGGGGAGTTTTTTTGGGGGGGTGGGGTTTTGTTGGGATCTTTCTGGAGTTTTTTTGGTGGGGGGCTTTTGTTTGGTGTTATTTTGCCTCTTTTGTTTTTGTTTTTTTTTTTTTGCAATTTTGATTTGGTTTGGTTTGTTGGTTTTTTTTTACTAAGGTAATTGTCCATAAGCCATAGTTACTTGTATGTTAACTACTGAAACTACATTATCAAGTTTGGGATGTTTGAGGGGAATAAGTAGAATCATCACAAACTAAAATGAAATCATTTCCAGAACTAATCAGATAGAAACATTTATCTATCTTAGCATGATTTTTAAGTGTATAGTTATTATTATGATATCAGAAAATGTCCCAAGATTCTCTGGTGTGGTAGGATTCATGCTGGACATTTCAGGATCCACCTGACTTTCTCAGGAGCCCCTGAGCCAGTGCATCTTTTGCACAGTGAGGTACCTCTTCCATGCAGAGGCTCCTTGGAGAACTCCAATATAAGAGTGTCAGAAAAAAAGTTATTTTAAATACTTGCTTAGTAAGCAGTATTTCTTATAATCTAGTCCAGATACCTCACCAGCTAAGGTTTTGAAATATCACCTCCCTCCTCCTTTTGCATGAGTCAGGGGAGCACAGCTGTGAAAAATTTGTTCCTCTACCATAAAGAATAATATTTCTGTTGTTAATATAGTTATTATTACTGGAGAGGATTGGCCAGAATTGGTATTTTTCATGACCAGACTAGTCTGAAAAAAATCTTGCATTGCTTACTAAATACATACTGGAACTGACATTGAAAGTCAGCTGAAAAATCTTTTGTTAGATGCATTCATATACAGTAAGCTGTGCTTACTGCTGGTCAGGAGTAAGTGGGAAAAATTTATCTTCACTAGAAAGAAATTTGCTGATCTAATATCAGGTAGTATTTTGTTTCTATTTCACAGGCCTTCAATTTTCCTTGGAAAAAGTTTTGAGATCAAATGAAACTTGAAAAATAATTATTTACATGAGAAGGAAAAAAAATTACAAAACTCACAAAACAAAGCACGAGGTGTGTGTAGTGTAGGAAGTAAAACTTCACAGACAGAGGTAAAGAGACAACATTACTGTTGTGAGATATAAATGGAATTAATCTGTAACTAGGTGTACTAATCCCAACTGTGGGCTGTGAAACCGCTTTCTGGATTTTTATCATTAATTAAATTACGCTTTCACATGGCTTCACCTGTCCTTGAGCATTTTCAGAATTTCACAAGCAACTATTCCCTTCACATGCTAGTTTGAGTAGCAGCATGATACTGAAAGCACCACTTCCAGTGAGAAATAAATGGCAGGCAAACCCATGCTTTACTGAATGTTTCCTTGGTGTCTTTCTGCAAAGCTGCTATCACAGCCATATCATATGCTTTAAGATGACTGATGGAAGCTTTCTTGTTTATATTAGAAATCTATGTAGAATTGCGAAAAACATCTTAATTCCCCATTTTAAGAAAACGCAAAATGTGAGTGAAGTATTCTAAAATATTTGTATTTCTAAGCTGTCTTTCTCAACTTCACTAAGATTGCATGTGTGCTGTGTATATAAATATGTTTCACCTGTCTTCACAGAACTAAATGTGGATATTTTGGTGGGAAGGGGCAGGTTGTGTTCTTAAACTGAAAATGCGTTTTCTTGCCTGCCCATGAAGCCTTTGGATTTGTGTAAGAAAGGCTGAAACACAGATGGTCCTGAGACAGAGAGCTCCTTAACTTTGAATTATTTACTTTAATGAAAATTCTACATTGGCTACCTTAATTCTAAAACAAACAGCTTTAACTTTGTACTTATTTCTATTAGAAAATATACATATGTTTCTATAACTATTTGCTGCAGAGTTTTGCACCCAATCATCATTCCAAAATTCTCAGTATTATTCATCAAAAAATTTAAATTCCAAAATCTTATGTTTAAATTTTCATATGTCCTTGACATCACAGTTTATCAGTGCATTCAATGTGAATGCTGCTGTAGGTGAGATTGTAGGAACTGCAGTGGAGCATGCAAACAAGAGTGTTACAGGCTGGGATGCATAGGAGAACAGAGCACAAAGAGGGAAAGTGCAGAGGCATGATGGCACTTTTTGAAAGACAGAGGGATGTAAGATAGCCTGAGGAGAAGGGCTTGATCAGATAAGGATGAGATATCCTGGGCTGAGGAGTGAGATTTCCCTCTTTGGAGTAAAGGGTCAGTACAACAATCCACCTTCAGTTTATGAAATGAAAAAAAAAATAAGTAATTCCCCTCTGAAAAATCTGAAGTCTTCAGAAAGTTTCTCCCTTTAATCTCTTGTACCACTGAGTACTCTGCAGCTTCCCTGATTTTACTTACACAGAGAGCTGCACCTGAGCAAGCAATTAATAAAATAATAACCATTTAATGTTTTGAGAACCATCTTACCCTGCTGTTCACGACTTGGTGTGAATTATAACTTTGGAGACTTGTACTACGTATTGCCTAAGTAGTATTTTAACTATGTGATGTTTTCAGATGTTGCTGGAAGCTGAAGGAGCATCACTGTTTGGCTCAACAGGCCTTTTCTTCAGAATATGATGCATTGTCTCCTTTTGTTTATTTTCACACAATTTGAATCTAAACCCGGGTCTAAAGAGGAAACAGCTCTTCGCCTGTATGTAACAAGCTGAAAGAACCTTTGCCATTCAGACTACAAGGTATTTGTAGGGATAAGTTCTTAGGATTTTTTTTAAGTGCAACAATTTGATGATTATATAAAAATCAACATATTTAAAATACAGTCATTTTCCACTTTTTTTTCTGCCTTTATGCATTGTAGAGAAATTCAGGCATTAAGTAATGAAAGAAAATATAGTTTTGAAGCCAATCTCCTACACATTATGACAAGTCATAGAAGACTGATGCAATATTTTTAGTATAACTTCCTTTGGAATTAGTTGTGAGCTAGATAGATAAAAAGTTTCTCTAAAGTAAAACAACTTCAGTGCTAGTATTACTAATCTCTAATGGAAATGATAAGTGTCTGTTCTTCAGAATGTAGAACTTTTTTTCTTTTTCTCTTCAAGTTAGGTCAAGTCAGGAATTTATCCTTCTTAGGAAAGACAAAATTATCCTCATTAGCATTTACAGAGGAACTGTTTTTATACAATCTTTCTTGTTTTACTCCTACCATCAGCATTGTTGTGATGTTGAATACTTATTCTGTACTTTACTCCACTTGCACACACATGAAATTCTCCAAGATGTGAGTTTCTGTCTGAATAAAAATTTTATTTATGTTAAAAAAGAGGTGGGAAGCAAGAGGCATTCCTGGTTTTATCCAGAGTTTTCTTGAACATGCCTTTAGAGAATGGGATATTTAATATATTTCCAACATTTGTCTGAGTTTTCTTTAGTTCTAACAGCAACATTGTTTGGATCAGAAGGAACATATTTCCAGTAAATTAAATGGTCTTAAAATTAGCTTTTGGAGGGGGAAAAAAAAGCTGACCTCTTGTCAAAATAAGATTTTTATTTCTGTTGCCTAACCAGTAGTCATCTTTGTTGCCCTGAATTCTTGTGTTAGGACTATATAGCACCGCAGAGCATAGCATCCTGCTAGATTATTCCTTACATGGAATAAATAGGATTTTAGCAATATGAGTAATATTTACTCACGTTAGGATGACTAAGTAGAAACTTGTATTCAGTGGGTGTTTGAAATACCAAGCAATATGTTTTTATTTTCATTTTTTCCTGGAAAAGAATAAATATTTTTGGACTTCACAGTATTAGGTTAGGAAAAAAAGACACTGGGAGATCAGAATCATACCCCTGGATCTTCTGCTTGGACATATGGGCACTTCCTCCTGGGGTGCTTAAATGTAAAGAAAACAGTCTGTTATGGAAAATGTGTTAATGAATGAATTATATATCCAAAGAAGACTATATGTGCTCTGTATTGACACACACTTGTACTGCTAGCAAGAATGTCTAGTAATATATCTATTAATGGTCATTTTAATGGCTTCTCAGAATGAACTATTTTTATATCACTTTCCCTCTCATTTTACACATATAATTTTAAAGATTCATTTGTACCTGACTGTTTCTTGGCAGCCAGTATCTTTAGAGATTGTAATCCTATTCTGCCTGAACATTATTTGAGAAGGGAGAAGGTGTCAGAACATTTCTGAAAAGAAAACTCATTGAGATGTTAATGATAAATTACATCAATATTGATGTTTCAGCATACACATAAGGAACACTAAGGAGAGGAATATATTGCCTTGAAGTGTGAATAGTATGATCATGGCTTTTAATATAGTTGGAATACTGGTCCTGGAGAAAGATCAAATTTTAACAGATTTCTTTTCATCACTTATTTTAGTAAGTGATAGCAATGAAGAAAACATTATGTCTGGGTTTTTTTACATGTACAGAAAGAGAACATTGGTGTTGCTTATTGGAATTAGATGATAGTGAATATAGCATAGTTCTTTCTTAATCAGAAACATATAATTTGTGTTAAAAGTAACATGCAGATTATATTGCTGTTCATTTTGGTAAATCAATAAGCCTCTGATTTGCTTTGTTTAAATTCTTTCTATTAAACACTGTCAAAGGGTAACTGGAAGAAAGTAGTTCTCTACTAGATTTTTCTTGTTGTTAAATTCAGGATAATTCCATGGTCCTACAAGAAAATGAAAATAAATTCAAGCATGAAACATATTTGACTTTACAATGGACAGCAAAGAACATAAATATTTTTCAGTGAGAAATGTAGAAATTTTAGAAGAATGTATTATTTCGTTAAAAATATCCATTTATCTATAGCTAGGTAAGATAAATTCTTCTGCACACTTTCCATGTTTTTTAACATATGGGAGAATTTTAGTGTAAAATTTATTGCTTTTTCTAGAGCAATTCTAGAATACCAAATGTTATACAATTTTACATCACGATGTTATCTGCAGATACTTCTTGTACATCCTATTATAAAAAAATATACCACAGCTGCTTTTAAAAACAGATATTTCATGGATGAAACACAGGAACAATTAAGTATATTTCAAATTTAAATGTGATTCTCTGGAAATTTGGATGGCTTGATCTCTTCAAAAGTCTGGCATATTTTCTTATTGTTAGACTCTGTGTTGTCAGTCACAGTGAAGAATGGTGATTGTCCATGAAAAGATGGAAATTGTCTGTACTGTGCTGAAAAAGTATTGTGCAGCACTTGCAAGTATATTGTCACGTGCAAAATGTGGCAAAACATTACACCAGACCTCTGTACAAGTGCTGTTTCAAAATGCCAGTCAGTCATTAATTGTGATGTAAAACTGTTTTATAAACATTTTCTGAACTTGTGTTTTTACTTGTTTGAAATTTTGGCTGAAGTAAATGTGAAAAATGGGGGATTTGTTATGTTTTAAAAGCAAAAACTGGCAGTAGTAGCAGTTCAGGTTTTTATGGACTGCAGTGGGTCATGGTAAATCTAGAAAGATGAAGCAGTAGCACAGTACCACTTTGAAAAAACTGTTCTAATTGGTAAGACTTACCTAATTAAAAAACCTTGAGTTCAGAAATTGTATTTATTCTTGAGAATGCTTTTGTGAAGTAGGGAAATACACAGAAAAGATTCTTAAATTTCCCCAGTTTACATTCATATATGGGATCTGGAAAATTTTTGTAACAGCCCATAAAAAGCATGATACAGTTAAGGAGAGTTGTTTACATTCCCATTTGCTGGCATTGATATGTTTCTATTTTTTTATTCCCACTTTTGAAAGTATAGTCATCTTTGTAACAGTCAGGATCACTTTGTCACTTTGTTATTGCAGTCATTAAATGACATCTGTGGAGAGGGCTGGTGATAAGCTTCTGCTGTGAACATGAACCTTCCAACTTACACAATAAAGATGTTCAAAGGAGCAGAGCTGGCATTTTTCATTATCAATGCATTTTAAGACACAGGTGATCTTTCAAATTTATGGAAACATTCCCTCAACATGATGCTGTGGAATTTTCTTACTGTGTCATGTAGTACTTTTTGCAAACAGGAAGAGTTTTACATTAGAGGAAGAAGGAAAGTGTCTGTAATCAGAAAAAAAAAATCATTCTCTCTTAGAGAGATGCAGAAGAAGGGAGATCAGTTGTGAGACTTGTAATGGAAACTCTATACAGAAGCAGACTTTTTGCAAATGTAAATTTCACTCAACAAGTAGAAAAGCTGTAGACAACATGAAATCACATCCCAAATGCAAACCCAGCATTTATTTTACCTGGAAAATGCATTAATATGATTTGATAAGGAGTTGACAAAAATATGGAGTATAGATCCTTTTTAAACAATGATATATGCAGTTCTTGATGACACATGGTAGTGCATTCTTTTCAGTTTCTTCAGAATGAAACAACTTTTTCACCTGAAATAGAAGCCATTGGACAGTAGCTAACCTGTTTTCTTTACACTGTCTTAAAAATTTCTCAGCAAACTAGCTTCAAAGACATCAAACTCAAAAATGTGTGAAAGATTTTTAGAAGGATGGGATAAAAGGAAGCTGGTAAATTAATTATCTCTCCTTGATCTTTTCCACATATTTTTTTTTCCTAATCAAACTCTGTAATTGAGTAAGTAATCAGGTCCCTTGCAAAAAATTTCCTCTAGCTGATTTTACACAGCTCACAAATACTACATCAGAAAATCACACATTTAATTTTTCTCTTCGCAGTATTTTTTAGGAAGAGCAAAGTAAAAAGAAGTAATTTAGAATATCACACAAGTACACAGCAGAGTTGTTTTCCTACAGCTTAAAAATTAATGTGCTGTCTTCAGATATTTCATAGAGTAAACAGTATTAGCTGTAGCACTGTCAAACAAACAGGCAAACAAATAAATGGTACTTACATAAAGAGTTTGATTACTATTACACTTACAGCTCTGTGCTGCAGTGAGCTACTTCTATCACTCTCAATATCAGGAGAAGCTCTGTGCATGGAGATCACATGTAGTACAAAATTTGTTGATTAGGGTTTTAGACAACTAATAGTTTTTTCACATTCTGAAAAATCCAAAATAATCTTTAGGTTGGAATTTCTGTTCAGTAAAAGATATACATCTTTTCTTTTTGGAAGACCCTATTACAAAGGATGTGTTCTCTTTGTGCCTTCTGTACTGCAAACGGAAAGAAAAAGAAGAGTTTGATTTTCTCTTTGTACACATAAAAAAAAAAAAAAAATAAGAGTGCAATGAGAGTAGCTTGACTGAACAAGCAACCAGAAATGAAGGTCAAAAGCTGTAGCTGCCGTGGAAAGGTCAAAAACGCCTGTAGAAAGTCTGCAGAAACAGTGTGTGCAAACACACTTTCTTTATACGTGCTTTTACTCCCTCATTGTCACAAATGTGCAATGTTTTTCAGTGAAGAATAGCTTTTTGCTGCATCAGTGAGTTTCCAAGGCCTGAACTCTTGTATCTCTTGGGTCTTTTCAGAGAATATATGCACTTACTGTTTTTCTGACCTTGAACTTTTCAGTGTCCTAAGCAAACATCCTTTCATATGAAAGCAGACTTGCTTGAGCAGGTAACGCAAGTTATGATATTGGTACTTAGGACTGCTTTTGGCATCTTTGAGGTGCAATGTATCTGTGACCGTGTAGCTGAATGCTGAGGCATTTACAGACAAAGCAGAGCTTCAGTGGTCTAAGTAAGTGAGAGGTTTGCAGGACCTGTGCCCAAGAGTAGTTCCATGGACTGAAAAGCCTTTATTTCCTATTACTTCTTGTGCCCAATTTTAGGAATGCTGAGATTCTTAGAAGTGCTTTATGTGGGCATATCACGTCCTTATTATGCTTTAGTAACACAATCAAAAGCAAAACATTCTTCTTACAATGGTGATGAAATGTGGTCAGGGCTTATTTGAGTAACAATGTATCATCAAGGCACTTGGATTCAAACAGTCAAATTTATGGTCCTCCTGAATGGATCTAGGAATCTAAGCTATCACCATGACTACAGATTAATTGATTTTAAACTGAAATTTAAGTGACAGTAATTGTGAAGAGATGCTGAAAAGTGAAGATCAAATATGAATTGTTGACTTATTTCTCAGTAAATTTGCTTCTGTTCAAGTCTGTGAAGCTCTTAAAAACCTCTAAAACCCATATACTTTGTAAATCCTACTTGCTGGGAAAAAATAATAGTTTCTATGCCCATCACAGCATCTGCCCAAGTAGAAGATGTCTGAAATGAAAGCTTACTGCTGTGAAGAGAGTTCAGATGAAAACTTCACCAGAATGTAATTATTTTTCTTCCATACAGAAGATGCATATTTGGACACATAGTACAGTGAAAGAACAATTTGGGATTCTATTTTTCTTAAAAATATGTACTGTTCTTTGAAAACAAAATGACAGTCTTATAGATAAATATTTATTGTGTTGTTTTAGAATTACTTTTTTCTTTTTGTTTTCATTCCCTTGAGTCCTTTTGTGTAGAGAGAAAATAGAAGCTAATGTTGTCCACTTGTGACTGCTTTAGTACGCCTGATGTTGTTTCAGATGTGATTGCTTATGCACCTGCATACTTCTGCCATCACAGTCTTCCTAATGGCTGCAGCAAAGGAGCAGACTTCAGAGAAGCCGCTTGCAAGCAGAAACATCTTGCAAGAACAGATGTTTCTGTGCTATAGTGTTATATTGTGAAGTTAATACGGTTTCAGTTGTGTTTTTCCTGGATGATTGCAATCCAATTATTTTTCTTCTATCTCAGAAAACTCATTCAACAGATGGGGGAAATTGCAGTTCTCTATTTTCTTCCTCTGTTTGACAAGGGTGTGGAATAACTTCTTGTCAATTTGTGGACACTGCTGTGGATAGTACAGTTATCTCTTGGGCTAATGATCCCCTCTGAAAATTTCATCAAAATGTGTGACATTGCCCAGAGCAGTGTCTTTCATTAAAATATATATTATAGCTCAGACCAAAGGAGGCAAGCCAGCAGCAAAACTGATGATTTTTTTACGGCATAGACACAATGAACATTTCAGTAGTATCAGCTGGACTCTGCTTTTGCAGTGTGCACCACCCAGGAAAGATTTTATACGCAGTTTTTACTACAAATAAATTACTGTAACGTTTATTTCAAACTAAATGTTTTGTCTACATAAACATCAAAGGAAGCCAGTATAATTGCAGTTCTTATTAGAGGGAAGATTAAAATATTTTTTACTCTGTGTTTTAGTGCTGCACCGTTAATTCTTTATATATATCTCTACATTTTGATGTTTTTACTGAGGCAATAAACAGTTCTGTGTAACAAAGACAAAGTAACTTAATACATTCCTCCATGTTTTGCTAAAGCTCATAACTCATGCTGTTTGGGCACAATTTTGTCATTCCTCTAGGCTGGGCACTCATTGGTAGACTTTACTTCAATGGAGTTGTGCTGGGCCCCTCTTGTCAAGTTAAACTCATAGACAGTGACAACAGACAGAATTAAGAAGGGGAGATTCTGCTGCTTTCCTTGGAAGAATGTAGTGCTCTATGAACAAAACACATTATTTTATTCAAGACATAATGGTAGTGTCTCTACCATAACTCAGGTTTTACTTTTGGAATCCTGTGCATATTATTTTTATTTTTTATTATTTTTCAACAATAATTTTTAATTATCTGTAGTTATTTCAAAATACTTTAAGTGTACATGTGCATAACCACTTCTACTCTGATTAAATTCATTAACTTAGCGCAACAGTTCTTAATTTTTCAGATCAGCCTTGGATTTGAATTCAGTTCATATAAGGCAATCTCTTAATAATATTTTTTTCTGGAACACGATATATCTAGATTCAAGAATTTGTTGGTAATCTAATAAAAAAGACTGTGAAAATCATAAGTAGTCCACTTTAAATGCCACCCACACAACACTCCCAGAATGCAGACTTTTCAGCTGAAGTAAACGGGAGGAAACAGTCACGCAGTTAAATCACTAATAGACAACTCTTCTACTTTACAATTGCCCCTCTTATCCAGGCTTTTTTCTCTTCTGGTCATGCATGGTTTCCTGGTTGCAACTTGTTTTCCTTAGGCAAGTGCAGGGGAGTGTGGTGATCACTGTGAGTTGTTAGCATTCTGCATTCCCACTAGAAGCAGGATGTTCGCTTTCTTCTCAATTTTTGGATGGGTTTTGTAGTACTTATTGGTGTAGTTTTCCTATTGGGCCACTTTCATATTGTCCAGTAATTTCTGCCTATTTCTGGTCAGTTGCTTGACAAGCAGGTGTGTTTAAATATTTGGATGCATGAAGTGGCTAAGCAGCAGCCACCTCATTTTCGTGGTTGTGGTTAGGCTTTAGCCACTTGATTGTTTTTCAGTAACAACACTGAACTGGATGGGCAATTAGCCTTCAATCTGTGCATTCATTTTACAGCACTTAATATGCTAGAGCATCAAAAGAAGTATTTAAAGATTCATAGTATCAAAATTAATATAAGAATATAAAGAAAACTCATTAACTGAAATATTTGCAAGTATCTGCAAATCATGCCTTTGATTAATGTAGCCCTTCTGTGGTTTCTGCAGGAATTCTAAAAGAAAATGAGCTTTTAAATGGACTGATGGAAGAAAAATGTTGAAGTCATAGCAAAACAAGGACACCTTGGTTATTGTTCTGCAAAATTAGTCATACACTGCTGATACAGGCTAGTTAAAGACTGAAGAACCATCATAAATCTTCCTGGATGCTACTTGTTATAGAATATGTCAAAAATGTAGTCCACTGGGTTGACAAAGGGGATATTCCAGATATGCCCACTGGCTATTTTTTTCAGCTTTCTTTCCCTAAAAAAAATCAGAGAAATAAAGACAGGAATAATGAACATCAGTGGATGAAAATTGAATACTTTCTGGCAGCTTATGGTTGTGGAGAGATTCAGAGTATTAAACAGATATATTCTTGTTGGAAGCATAACCAAACCAGCAGTAATGTTTGCAGAAGCCAGCCCATCACTTTGAGTCCACATTTTGACAGGGAATTCAGAAGCCTGCACTGACTGCAGTTTGGGGAATTGGAGACATTTCTGTCAGAGATCAAAGTGAGGAAGCTCCCGGGGACTGGGACACTGGAGACTTCCCCAAGTGGGTCATGACTAGGTCACACCCTTTCTAGAGATCTGGTTTGAGATGACTTTCACAGGTCGCACCAGTTAGGTCTGAACTGGTGAACAAAACGTGGGTTGGCTTATGTTTACATTGCTTAGTGACATTCTCCTCTGTGTCAAATTAATCTGAAAGAGAAAGCTGTAGCAGTCCCAAGCAGAGAGAAAGCCCACTATTGTCCAGCTAGAATTTGCTCCCTTGATGTCTTTTAGAAACTATTGTAGGCAGCACTGCAAAAATACACTCTCCCAAGCCATGTATTTGTAACCTAAGAGGTGAATCACATTTATTCAGATTGGAAATGCTTTTGTGGAGTAAACCTCTTGTTGTGGAAATGATTTCATAGTACAGAGGGAAAAGAGAGAAGTGCACCATGTTCAGGGACATAAATCTCCTGTTAATCTAGCAAACATTGTCTTAAGTAGCGATTCCCAGGGGCTGTCAGCACAGCACATATTGCAAATAAGCATTAGAGAGAAGTTTTGATATTTTTCTACTTGGACCAATTTGTACTAAGATGGAAGAATTAAAGAATACAAACAGTTCTTTAATCTTTACTTTGCGGGAAAACTAAAATATAAACAACTGACAAAGAAAATGCCATTTTGCTATGCAAAATCCTCCTCTGTGAATTTAAAATTCAGCATTAGAAGTTAAAAGGCATAAATCAAAGTGCTATATTTCAAACAATATAAGACATATCTGGAAGTAAGGAAGCAGGAATTTCTTTTAGCTTTTACTTCTTTTCAGTCGTTCCCTTACAACTGCAATTTAAAAGACCCAGTTGTAAATGGAAGGCTTTCAGTAATTATTAATATGCAGATAATTTTCTTCTGATGATATTCTTGCCTGTATTTTTCATTTGAAGCTTATTGGGTAACACCATGTTTAGCAGGCATAGCATATAATTTGTTGACCATGAAATCAGCTGAGTATCTTTTGTGTTTCTTAACTTTTCTTACTTTTAGATGTAAAACCCTCTGACTCAAAATGCATCTGTATTTTCTTCACTGATGACAAATACAAAAAATAATTTAAAAAATAGCTAATGTTACTACTTTTCCAAATGGTCCATGCATTTTATGCTGTCACAGTGAAGTTGTGGATGTGCCTTTCTGCAGCATGGTGTTGGAATGGCATGTCTGTGTTGATATTTGGGGTTTTGGAGAACCTTACTTCTCATATTCTACAGTAGTTCCTTATTCTGTGTATTTTTTGCATAGCAGTGTAACCAATTTTTAATCGATTTATATGTTCATAATTCCAGTTATGGATGCAGTGATTTTTGCTGGGATCTCTGTTTGGTATACCTGAATATTCTTTTACATATACACCTGTAGAGGTAAAAGGAGAGAAGTAGGCTGGAAAGCCTTCTGACCTTTTTCAGTTTGGATTAGCTTTGAGCTCCTTATAGCATCATAAACTCATCAAATTTGTCATTTTGCCATTAGCATTTGCAAACACTTGCACTGAGGGCTCATTTTATCCCAAAAGAATCCTATAATTCTAATTGTTTTTGAAAAAAACAGAGTATCAGTAAACCTATGTTGGAATACCAGAATACCCACTACTCTTGTTTTTAGAAATTAATCCCTTCAAACAACATTTTGACTTTAGAGGAAGTTTGGATTCCTGGTATTTTACATTACGTGAATTATTCCTTTTTTAATAGAATACCATGTTATTCTAAGGATAAGACATGATTAATTTTGCCAATGACTGCTCTAAATTAAAAATGTAAGACTATTCTGCTGTCATATAATGGCATGCCAAACAGACCCTTTAGCTGCTTCTTTCTTTCTTTCTTCCATTAAGAAAAAAAATATTCGCAGTAGTGACCCAGTTTTATTTTGGTTATTTAGTCAGATCTTCATGTGACTCAGATAAGCATATAGTGCATTGACAGAAATTATGCCGAAATTTATATGAGTTGAAAAAATCCTGTTTATTAGATTTTTCTCCTTTCCAAGCCCCCTACAGTACAAGATATAAAGTATGTGCAACACCATAATCTCATAAATTTAGTAGAAACAATGAAAACTAGGAAGATAGTTTTAAAGGCAAAACAAAGACCCAGAAAAAAAAGATTCACGCAGTGTGTGAGAAAATAGCATCACCTCTGTATTTTGTGTTCTAAGTCAAAAAAGATGTTTTCTACCCTACAAGTCTTATTTTCTCTCTATCCAACTCTTTATGGTTTTTCAACTGAGAATGAAAACGGGGAAGTAATGCCTTGCATCCTGTGAATTAAAAATAATATCTTTCATTCTCTTTCTGCTTTGCTCAGATTTTGCATCAAAATTTAGTAATGACACACTTCAGATATTGAGAAATATTCAGGGCAGTCGGATAAGGATAAAAATGAATGTCTTCTTAAAATAAGAAAGTTTCCCTTCTGTTTTCACATCACAATATAACTGCACATTACCTGAGGCTGTTCATTTCTGCATTATTACTTTGCTCTTATTGTGCTCCTCAATAAATACATTATGTTCTCAAAGTTGTTTCAAAGTTGTTTCACAAAACCTCTCAGTTTATATAGAAATCACCCTTTCTTGTCACAGAACACATGTTGATTTTTAATCTAAACAGGCAATTCTTTAAAGTCAGCTTAGGAATAGTGAGGTGGTGGGATACCATTACATGTTATCTTTTAACACTCCAGTCTACTCACTGGTTTTTCCTTCCTCTCCCCAGCCCCCCCCACCATGCCCAATAAATTAAAACTTTACTGTACTAAAGGAAGGGTATAATGTATTTTATGTATATTTCATAGCACAAGGAGTTATGAACAGTGAAAATGCTGAAAGTCTCTCTCAAACCTCATCATTTAACTATAAATAATTTAGATACAAACAAGTTAGATGAGTTTCTAGCAAAAAATAAACAAACAAAATCCAAAGAAAATGCCTATGTTTTGTTGTGGGATTGAGTAATACTGGACAGACATCTGCCCCTGGCACAGTGTGCAGTTTCCTTTTACAGTAAATGTTGTCCTTGAGGCTACAGAAGAAAATGTAGGTGGGACTGAATTGCCACCATTGCAGTGGACAATCCTCAGTGGGAATGCATCCAGATTATTGCTGAGGATAGGGTTTCAAACAATGAGTGCTGTAAAAGAATTACTAGAAGGCATAAAACCAAAGATATATTAAAAAAAAAAAATCACAGTTACTAGACTATTGTTGACTTAGGGAAATTTTCTAGAACAGATGCATAACCCAAGAAATCCCAGTTTAAGAAATGAACTATGCTGGATGGAAAATTACACTGAACAAAATGACCGGGTTGCCAGAAAGATCATACGAGAAATTATGGCAAGAATTGAGAAGAGTGAAAACAAAACAGAAGGTGCTAACAGTAATATTATAGTTTTTGTATCTTATGTGCAATAACCTTTAATGAAACTTGATAATTAATTTTATGTGATTTTATGTGTTTTTATTCTACAGCTACATTCCAATTCTGACAAAGGTGATGGATCAGTCAAATACATTCTTACTGGAGAAGGGGCGGGGACCATATTTATTATTGATGACACAACTGGAGACATCCATTCAACCAAAAGCCTGGATCGAGAGCAAAAGACACACTATGTACTTCATGCCCAAGCTATTGATAGACGGACAAACAAGCCACTTGAACCCGAATCTGAATTTATTATCAAAGTGCAGGATATCAATGACAATGCACCAAAATTTACAGATGGACCATACATTGTTACTGTGCCGGAGATGTCTGAAATGGGTAAGGAAAATATACTGTGCTATTCAACAATCATTTAACAAGTATAAATGCCACGTAATGTTTGTCAAAGTTTTCATGACATCATTGAGTTTATGTTAAATATATTGGAGTCAAGAAGAGATGAGAAGAAGATGTGAAATGCAACCTATATGTTACTTGTGACATTCATAGTAAGAAAACAGTATACACACACAAATGTTGGTTTTAAGAGAAGAATCACTCTTAATATTGAATGCTTTAATGTACATTTTTTGGCAAATTGTTGTTACCATTCTAGAAACAAGATGTGTTTATATATAATTATTCAACTGCATGTTTTATGGCATTCTCTTATGTCTACATGAGCAGTCTACACAGTTCACAGACTTAAACACAGAGGAACAGTAGTTTCCTAGATTATTTTAGACATATGTTTATTTACCAAGTTTCTTATAAAGTGAACTGAAGTTCAAAAGGTCCCAATCTTTGGTTTTCCCTGTTCCGTAGTTCAGATATTCCTATTCTTTGAGGTACTGCATTGTGAAATCAATTTTCTTTATTTAATACTTCTCTGGTGTTGAACTTAGTTTATAACTTTCTTCTAATAGAAGAATTGCCAACAGAAATTTTTATGAGGACAAAAGCGCAGTATTTTTGTGAGTAATATCATAAATCCAGGACAATGCAAACAATACATGTTTGTGTGAATTACTACATTGAGTGCTATGCTTCCAGTAAGAATATTGTGGCTCTGCACAAAACCTGTTCAGCTGTCTTTGATAATTCACTGTGGCACAAAGCTTTACTGTTAGAGTTGCAGTTCATTTCAGTATCATCTAAGTTTTATCTCGGTTATCTCCCATTACGCCACAGGCTGTTTTAATGAGTAAGTAATTTCCTTTACCAACTGTTTCCAAAAATGCATAACTCCATCTTTCTCTTTCTTTGGTTTTCTTTGTCGGTAATGGAAGCCATTTTAATTGATTATTTCCTTCACCTTTAGAGGCATTTTATTTTCTGCATAGGAGGAAAGATAGTGGAAAAGAGATCAATATTATCTTCAAAATAAAAAGTAGCTAATACAATTATTTTTTATTTGTGTTCTATTTATGAAAGTTTTTTTCCATCTTCTCAATATTGAGCATTCTTGCATAAATGTTAGTCATAATTCTGCAGCAATCATAATCTGGTATTACTCGATAACTACATCATGTATGTTACTGTTTTCCAAAGAATTATTTAAATAGTCTGGGATGGTATTTTTGGTTGTAAAACAGAGTGGATTGTGGTAAACCAATGAAGTTTTACTGGTAAAATAGAGAATTGATGTTTATGTTTTACAAATCAAATACTCTACTGGTTGTAATTGAGGCAAATGATTAAAATGCCTATTCCACAAAGCTTTTGTGTTGTGTGAATAAACCTGAATTTTCGTATCCTGTCTTACAGGCATTCTGTTGTAGGTTTGCATTATATTTTCATTGCAAATTTATTATCTCTGTTTTCTTTTTTCTCTTATTGATTTCTTTGTATTTGTTGCATTCTGAAAGCATTTTTATTGTCTGCAATTTCAGGAAGGCTAATTCTATTATTACTTCCACAGGATACATTCTTTGTGTCAAATGATGGAGATACCTCTGTCACTTTTATTAGTTTTATAATTAGCATGGTTTTTTGACATTTAGCTCTGGAGTCTATACATAACTGAACTTCTTGATGGTATTCTGTGAATTTCTGAGGAGTCTGCACTCTGAATATTTCTTCTGGTGTTTGCATTATCATTTAAAGATCTTTCAAAGTTACTGTCTCTCTGAAACAGTTCTCATGCTAAGTGGTGTTTTTTTTGATCTCCATTATGTTGCTTAGTTTCAGCAGCAGGTTCTTGTTTGTCTCCTCAAGATCCTAGCTGGTATTTTCCTCACAACTTGTACTTAATTTAATTGTAAAAGCTGTAGGACCTTTATGGCTTTTCTGTTTTCAGGTCACTGACAAATAAGTACAGGAAAGTTTTGTTAACTTTTTTGGCAAACATTAGATCACAGTTTTCACCATGACTCAAAATAAACATACTATTTATGCTTTATGTACTCTTCTGGAAGAGATGAAAGAAAATGCCTATTTCTTGCCTTCAATGAAACTTTTCCCTAAAATCTGGCTAAAGAACCAAAATTTATATCTGAAATTATTTCTTCTGCAGAATGAAAAACTCACTTATATTGAGATCTCTGTGATCTGTTTTAAGGTTTATGAAAGTCATCTTTATGTAAATTAAAAGCAAATAAGAGTGTATTTCAATCAGTAAAAGACTTCCATATGTGTCAATTGTCAGCTGCAAAATGAGTGAAACACTCCATGTTGATTTTTTGTGCTGGGTCATTTAGAGGTGAGACTAGATGACCTCTTGATGTCCCTTCCAACTCTAACCATTCTGTGATTCTCTGATAGGAAGAGTATTCTCAATAAATTCTACTTAAGGAATTAACAGGCACAGTAGACGTTTCTGAACTTCTTTTGAGAGTGTTCCAGTGTGAGGTAGTCATAATTTAGATAATCTGGAAGGCAATGTTGTTCATAAAAATGATTTTTATTA
The DNA here is from genome assembly GCA_013400955.1 of Drymodes brunneopygia. Lineage (NCBI taxonomy): Eukaryota > Metazoa > Chordata > Aves > Passeriformes > Petroicidae > Drymodes > Drymodes brunneopygia. The sequence continues at coordinate 564,896 of VZTZ01017974.1, forward strand.
GAAGTGCCTATTTAACTTCCTGTGTTGTGAAACTAAATCACATTTTGTTGACTTGGTGTTTTGAGACAGTACAAAGATTTACTTTAGTTAGGCAGAGAATCCCTGTGTTTGTTAAACTTCACCTTTTTATCATTTCTCTTAGGTTTTTTGTTCAATATTGATCCATTTGAAATTTAATAATACAGACAATTATGGAAAGTCATGCATACAAATTTGCATTCTCAACAGACATATTTTATGGAACTGCCTCATTAAACATTAAAAATTTGTCTTCAGAGAGACAAATTGCAACATTCCCCTTCAGCTTTCTTTTGATAAAGAACTTCACAAAATTTTTCTTGCAAACTATTTTGAAAAAAAGAGAAAAACAAATGGAGATATTTTGAAATAAAAATACAGTTTAGTTCCCCAACTGAATAATCTTTTTTTTATGTACCAGAAAAAAAGACAAAGCTTACAGAGTGTGGTTCAGAGTATACAGACATATTTTATAGCTCCTTATAAAACTAACTATGAAATCAGAATTCCCAAAATGTAAACTGTGAGATGTAGTGGGAAAACATATTAAATGGTAGTTATACTTTGAATAAGCAGAGATTCCAGTTGGGGAAAAAAAAAAGTCATTTTTATTGTCTAGTTGGAGTGACAAAATTCTTTCATAGCAAAACTTTGGTGTTTTCTTGACAGGAACTTTCACAGTAAACTAGTAAAGAAAGAATGGAATGTATGGGTCTGATGTACATATCTCTTCTGTGGTGTCCAGAGAAATTAGACCCTTATCTTTTGTATTTGATTACTTTTTTTTTTTTGGACTTCTTAACATTTAAAATAGCTAGAGAGCTGTACTGTATAATTCTCCATCTAAATCGTTCATTACACCTCGCTCAACAACAAAAAGTAATGCTGCATCTAAATGATACAAAAGTATCCACAATTGTGATCTGCCTGTCTTGAAGATGAGCTTTAATTATGCTAACTTTGAAAGGAGTAGTTGGAAGGTAAAAGTACCCTCTTTGCCTTTTTTTTTGCAAGGCATTCTAACCTGCAGCTTTCACAAGCTGCCTTTCCTTGGTGCTCAGCAAATCAGGCAAGAGTCAGGCAAAAGGCTGGTGTGGGGATATCTTATAAAAAGCTGAGCGTGCTTGTGTGAGATAGTGAAGAAGTTAAGCTTCTAAAGTGCTGTATTCCACTGAACGAGACTTTGAGAGGTAGGGTGGGAGGTCGAGTTAAAATTTGTGATTCTAAGAGTTCTTTTAGGTAGAAAGAGAACACTTTGCCACCATTCAATACGAAACTGCTATTACCAGGTATTTCTTGGGAGAGAGATACGGTTGTATTGGAAAACCACTGTGGGAAATTTTAAGATACAATGGCATTCCATTCATGCTAGAATTACCTGTCAGCTGCTTGTGTGAGATGCTGCCTTTCACTGGTTCTGTTTCTTTTCTCTCACATCAATGAGTTATACAAGCACCAAGATTATTTTAAAATAAGGAGAGAGGAGAAAGTATTCAAAGAAGGAGAGAATTATGAATCATGATATTTCTGATTTTTTTCTTCAGAAGTAGCCAAAGTATGTTTATTGAGTTCAAGACATAACCGCGATTTCCTAGAATTCTGGGGAAAAGTGCTCACACTGTTGGTAACTGTTTTCCTGGAAAAAGGGAAAACTATAGATAAAAAGGTACAGAGGTTGTCCGGCATTCTGGACAGTAAAGCCTAGTCTGACTATATCAATTGAATGAACATGTTTTTGTTTTACACAACTACAAAATAAAAAGAAATCATTGTGTATCTATGACCTATTAATCTTCAGCGATTCCACAATGTTGAACCATAGAAGTTCCTCTCAAGCTAGAAATTATTTGGAAATTGGGCTACAGAAATATATCAGTACAGCTTTTCAATGTCATAGAATAACAGCGGGAAATGTCTGTTCCTGGAAGTGACCTCTTATTCTATGTTTAGATAGCAAATAAATAGGGCTGAACTGATTCCTAGAACATTTTAAGAAAAATTACACAAATTTTAATTCACATTTGTTTACCTTTCCACATGAACACAAATACAGTAGTTTAGTTACTTTTGACATTAATATCTGAATAATTGGGAGCGTACAACTAGCTCCAGCTTGATTTTATTACAATATTCAACTTCAAAATCATCCAGGTATCCTTATACTTGGCTTGTTAATACATTTTTCTATGAAACTGTGTACATTTGGCTTTTCAGAGATCAGAAGGCACTATATTCAAGTATGCAGACACATTTGCATACAGTTTTACTAAATCTCCAATAGAGATACAAACAGCAACTCTTGGTGTCCAAGTTAGCGTGGCACAAATGAATGAAGAGTTTCTCAAAGAGCGTAGAAACCAAATCTGTGAAGGTTTGCATACCTAGTTTGCAGGACCTGAAGTGAGACTCCATGACTTTACATACTTCTGATGCAAGTCTACAACTGAGGGTGTGCACATTAACAAATATTTCTGTGCAATAGAAATTGATCTAAGCTGAATAACTGGAACTGAGGAACTGATGTCCATGCCGTATGTATTTGGGAAATCTTATTTTAGATTAGCTCTTGCCTGGTCTCTGAGATTACGTGCCTATTTGCAGTCAGAATAAATCAGATGTGCTGCTAAAGCACATCTCCTGGTTTAGTTGCATCTGAAGAAATCTAGTTAGTGTGCTCTGAAATGGTTCTCTAAGGCAAATCAAAGTGCAACAAGTGAAGGAGATCAAGGGCTTCAATTCAAAAACATACTTCTCCTCTCCACTGAATGTGAAATTGAACACCCCAGAGTGAAGGCGATACCTCAGTGGTTAATTTAGATGAGAATCTGCTTTCAGATGCAGAGTTACATGACAGCAGCCTGTTCTGTTATTATTATAGTATTTTAATGCTGGACCACAGGAGCCTGTAGAAACCTGTGTCTGCATAAAGATAAATAAATGGAATGAAGTCTGAGCCTTTATTAACTTGCAGTCTTACACTTACTGATTTCTTATGGGAAGTGTTTGGCAGTGATAGCAAAGATTCATCATTACATGCCTTGAAAAATACACTAAAATGAAAAAATAACTTGTCTCCATTATACCTGTGCAGTAATTTTGCATTTTATTTTCTGAAAAGGGTAGACCATAACTTATCCCACCAAGTGATATGCTAGAAACTGTGATTTCATTCCTCTAGTGGTTTTTATTACTCGCATAAAAATAATTGTCTTTTGAACTCATCTTTCTAATTTGCATCCCCAAAAAGGTTCTAATACTTATTTCCTTTTGATATCTTTGATATCTTCAAATTGATTTTATTCATTTAGCAACTTTTATTTATTTGAGGGCATTTATACAAGTTATTTTACATACTTCAACATTAATTTGTATTATGGATGAAGATAATCCTGAAGTCCATAAATCTATGTTATTTAGAAGTCAATATCCAAGTTTGGGATCTGTGTGGGTCAACATACCTAAATATGCATGCCATGTAGTTACTATTTATGTTTACATCTGGGTAGTTTCTGTTTACATTTGTATGTATGTAATCAATTTACACATACATATATAAAGACAATTAATTTTGCAAATTAGTGCAACTATTTTTCCTTAGAAATGATATGATGATAATAGATTGAGAAAATGTTATTAATCTCTCAATTTTAGAATGTGAGGACTTTAAAGGTTTTTTTTTTAAATGCATTTGAAAATATTTGCCAGAAAATTGTATTTATTGCAAGTTAATGTTCATTTTCCTGTCTATACAGGTACATCTGTTCTACAGGTGACAGCCACAGATGCAGATGACCCCACATATGGAAACAGTGCCAGAGTAGTGTACAGTATTCTTCAGGGACAGCCATATTTCTCTGTTGACCCCAAAACAGGTGGGTATTTCATATTTCTGTTGATATGATTTAGCTAATATGTTGCAGTTAATTAAGTCTGGTAGGTGAAATGCAACGTACACATTGCAGATATGTGGACGTTTTTTCCTTATCCCTTTTGTAGGCTGCTTCTTGCTTTAGCACTATGAAATTTATGAGCTCCTATGTTTTGCTGAGTACTAAAATGAGCCTGCTGTGTACAGAATTAATTCTGCATCATATCATGATGTGAACCATTCAGCCAAACTAGAATAGCACTCTTTCATCTTTTCAAGCTTCTGTTTAGGAAGTGGCTCAAGTATGCCTAACACATTATGATTTTCAATGCTTTTTTTGCCTGAAGGATAGGCTTGGGAGGATTATTGGATGCGTGCTTCAACACATATACCACAATAAATTGTTAGAATTTCTGTTTTTATAAAACTGCAGGATTGCCATTTAACTGAAAATTTGTTCTATGATTCTAGAAGGAGAATGAACTTAAATATTTATGCTTAAACTCTAATCATCACCCCCTTTTTTTTCTCCACAAAGTGTAAGTTATGTACAATATATCCAAACTGTTTTCTTTAAAGAGAGGAGAAATCTCTTTTTGGGATGGGAGCTGTTATTAGTTGGGGATTATTTGAAGAGCATTATTATGATAATGATATTAATATGATTATACATTTTTAGTGTATATTTCAACTCATCAATAATGAGTAAATATAATGTAAGAAATTATATTTTTAATATAAATTTTTAAACTGCTTTTCCCTCTCTATATCAAAACTTTAATACTGAGGGGGAACATTGAAACACACTGAACAATGTATTTTTCCCTAGTTAACTGTAGGGAATAATAATGACTTCTAAAATGTGCTGAAGTGAAATAAATATAGTGTAAATAGCTTTCATTTTATTGTTTTTGCATTTAAGTTTCTTGGTTTGTGTACATTGATCTCTGTGGTACTTGGAGGTGTACCCTGGTTTCATTACAAGAGAAGTGTAACTGTGCCATCTCAGAGAGCTTTGAGGTTACTGCTGCTCTGATTAGGAGACTGAACTCCATGACCGTCAGAGGAAGGTCTCTCTCAACCTAAAATGTTCTATAAATTTGTGAGCTCATGTTAGAAAGGCCTAGAATGGAAAATCAGTGGTACCGTCCTCACGGTCCCCTTGCCCTTATGATACTTAGAAATATATCCCTAGTTCATATTTCTAAATAATCTGTTTAGGTACTCTGAGGCAATGGCCTGCATTTTTTATTTTTATAATAGTGTAGAACTTGTGGCTTGGTGTAGAACTTGGAACTGCTATTCAGTCAGTGAAGAATCATAATGGATCTTCTCTGTATCAAGTCTTTATCACACAAGAAATAGTATTGTTGCAATGAAACAACAGATGGTAGTGTATTTTCACTCCTCAAGCCTTAGGCTTTGACAGGGATTTAATAACACTTTACAAACTTAAACTCTTTTTGGTATTTGTCTAGAATATGCGAATTATTCTGATACCATAGTCTATGAAAATGGGAAAATGAAGTAAATAGTGCAAATGTGAAAAAAACAGAAGAAAGCTTTTTGCTTTTATAAGTTGCCTTTTTATAATTGTGGAACAGCAGTTTAATATAATTAGGCATGATAAAATGAGAAGAAGCAGAATACTGGAAAAGACAGGAAAGTCTTTTAGAATAGAGTTTTTCACTGTGAAATTTCACTTTGAATTTTTGGGTCTTAAGACTCATTTTTCAAAACATCACTCTTCTGAATTTGCAAGCATTTCTGTGACCAATTTTCTTAATACCTTAATTGTTCAATTTCAGCTTAACAATACTTTATCTGGAAGTCTTCTGACTTTGCACTTACATGGACAAGCTTCCTTTACTACAAAGGAGGTCCAAAAGAGGGAAAAAGGGAAAGGAAAGGTCCTGACATTCATGAGTGAATGTTGTTTATGAAGCCTAAGGATCTCATATCCTGATCAGTAAAGCTTCTTGGAGATATCAGAAACAGATATCAAGCTCTAGTGTGAATGTTCATCTTAAAAAGTCTGCTACTTCTAGCTGAGTACTGCCTATACTTGATTTTAAACAACTTAATATCTGAAGACTTTAAAGTTATGGGTTTTCAGAAGCTTAGGTTAGAATAGTTGAAATAAGATTATTAGATAAGGCTATAGAATTCATAAATTTAAAGTTTAATAAGGGAACAGCACCAAATTACAAACTCTGAAGTAGGAAAAAAGTGTGTTCTAGGCAGAAGAACAGCTTTGTTAGCTTATCTGATAAAAGGCTCTTCTCCACACACTCCAAGTGGGGCAGAGGTGCAGTGCAGCACTGTCTTAGATAGACTCGAGTCTGAGTTCCTCCTATGGTTTATCCAGGCCAGCCTCAGCCCTATGGGCCAGGGCTGAATCCTATCATGAGGAATCAAAAGGAGGCACTGCCCTTATTCCCCTTCAGACTGAGAAAGCTACTGCCTACAGGGCTATGGGGCACATTATGAGATCCAGATAAGAGTGGGATTGTGTAGACTTATTCTTGGATATTTAGAGAGTGGACCATAGGCAGGGAAAGGGACGATGGAGTGGGGAGAGAAAACCAAGAGAAAATGGAGAGGTAAGAGGATAAAATGGACCAGACATATGCAAACATGCTTTGCTCAACACTGTTATCTGGCCATGCCCTGTCCTGAATCAGCAGTCTGTTCTGTGTTTTATTATGCTCCATTTCTAACTCTGTTTCCTGAGTAAAAGGTTCCTCTCTTACATGCGTGTGTGCATGGAGATTTAAGTGCTAGCACCTAGAGCAGAACCGTGAGTCAAAGGGGTCTGTGTGTCTGGTGACAGCAAACTGGAAAATGCAGACTGTGTGTGCATTACACGGGTGTCTATGCCAGTATGATGTTACTACAGAGACTCAGGCTGGAATAGCCAGCAAGCTGGATGAGTGGCTTAGGTGATGAATATCACCATTTGGCCAAAAGAGCAGACCAGAACGCTCAGGAGTCAGCTGTTGGAGGAGCCAAGACCAGTCTAAAGCAACTGTATTTTATGTGGTTTGAGAGCCCTGTTTGTAGCCGTGTAACTCTGTGCATGAGGCAAGGGGAGACCAGGGAGCCAGAAGCCAGCTGGATGGCATTGGAAACTCAGGGCCCAAGGGGTCCAGGTGCTGTTACAGGATGTACTCAGTGTGTAAGGCTGTGGGGGATCAGTAAGTGTGCTGGGTTGAGTGGTGATGTGTGACCATGTCCGGGATAAAAAGGGAGTCTGTACCTGGAGCTGGAGGGCAGCTGCAGGCCCCAGACTTGTATGTCCAGATGGCACCAGGGGCAAAGTCCAGGTGTTGGCTACTGAATCGACCAAGTATGGCATGTTACAGGAGCAATCCATGCTGAGTATGTGAATGTATTTCCAATTATACATCATCCTTTCTTGTGGTCACCCAGAGAAGAATGAGGCTGTTTGTGCTGTTTGTGTCTGAGTGCTGAGCCATTCTATTTGTGTGTCACCCGTTGCGTGTTGCATCTGTGTTTGTGCCTTGTGGGAACACCACTTGACCTCCCATTGCTTCTAAATCATGGATTAAAAATAGGGAGGTACAGCAACCTCATCTCTGTCAGGCTACTAACAATCTAGTTTATCAGTTGATTGGCTCTAGGACCTGTGTTTTGCTTTGTTTTGTTTTCCCCTGGGGAAAAATTGTGAATTCTCTGCATAGAAATTTGCTGCAACTATGTAATTTTGGCTGTGAATGTCAAAACTATTTTCCATGCTTAAGCTAAAATTTTGAGACTTTTAAAATCCTTTGAATCTGAATGGCTTTCTTGGAATTGCTCTGTATTTGTGTTTATTAATTACTTTTGGTAATTAGCTGTGAAACATAATAGTAACTAGTTATGTAATTAATAATTACCTGCAATAGCCTCTACTGATTACTATTTGTTTTACTTCTCAACTGCAGCAAAACATTCTGCTGAAATTTTATAAATAAGAATGTACTAATAATGCTGGCAAAAGAGAGGGAAGGAGTCAATGTTGAGCTCTTATGTATATTTGCAAAAGTTATGCGTATAGGATTATATGTTTTCTTAAATCAAAATATTCAGGGAACCCCAGAAAACATGACATGCTTATATTTTTAGAGTATCATTAACTTCTCTGTAAAAAGAAAATAAAAAGTGAAGTTATTACAGAACAGTAGAGCAAATAATTTACTCATATACTTAGTGTTTTAATATTTTCACCCTTCTCCTACTCCCACCTTTTAACAAATACATCTCCCCTCCACTACCCGTCTTCAAATTCTGAACATGTTTTGAAATGCCCAAATATACCTGAAATCTTTTCCTGGGAGTTTGAACTGCAAATTCAATATTCCACCTTTCCCAAACCATGAGGTCTTTTTATCCATAAACTTGGTTTAGGATCTATCCTTGCTTGTCCTTTGCTTATGTCAAGTGTGGCTCATCAAACAGCAATAGCCAACATTTGACTGGTAACCCAACCCCAAGAGCTCTTTTGTTTTCTGAGGAAACCTCAAATTAGGCTATGTGCTTTTTGTTGCAGCTATAGCAGCCCACTTTCTATGGCTACATGCTTTGGGAATGAAAGTGAAACCTGTAGTACAATTCCACTGCTTACACGGTAAATGCTGACTGGAGTATGTTAGTTTCACACAGCTCTTCCCAGCTACATCTGTCTTTCTGAACCAAATATACACAGTGAAGTAATCTATAGGGCATATGTCCTTTCAAATCAGCAGTTCTGCTGCAATTGTTTTAAAATAAGTGATAAAACCTTCATTCATTGCAGTTTGAATTTAAGTGTAGACATTGGCAGGACAGGAAACTCATTTGTCATTGAATGGAATGTGGAAAAAATCTCAGATATTTGTGTTTGCATTTATAAGGTTCTGCTGTTGCAGCAACAATAGTACAAAGATCTTAGTCAAGTATAAGATTGTTTGGTTTTTTTTTGTTTTAATTTAAGATATTAAATAGTAAAGAAATATGTGTTTCTATTTATCAAAAAATGTCATTGCAAATTAATCCAGGCTAATCATGAAGTGTGAGAAGAGTGTCAATCTCCTTCTGCTTTCTGTCTTCACAAAATATGAGCAATAGCTTCAAGGATGCCTACAAAAAATGACCTATTCACTGATTATCCAGTTTGGTTCCTGACTGAGAGCACAATACCAGTGGTAAATAAACATAGTCAGTGGCTGAACAGATGCTTCCAAACATAGAGATGAGCCTCATAAACACCAGTTACCCACCCTGGAAGTTTGAGACTTTTGTCCACATCTGTAACAATTCTTATACTTTTTTAGAAGTTCTTGACCATAGTTCATGTGGGAATGGCAGATTTTGTGGCTTTATAATAAGTAGAGTGTAATTTTAAAGTTGCATGTGTACTCTTCTGCAAAACAAGAAAAATATATTGTTTATCAAGTTATTCACAAATTTAATACCACTAAATAAGCATGAATACTTAAAATTAATTAATTAATCTATTAATTTAATTAATCTATTTAAGTTTTTTTAGTGGTGAGATATTATTGATTTAATAGATTAAAGCCTACTTCATCTCCTTATTATAGACAAGATAATTTATATTGATATTAAGACAAATTGAATAAACTTTTCAGTTCAAAAAATAAGAGCACTCTTTGCATGTTTTAGTAGAACAGCCTGTCATGGTATTCCAGATAAGAATCTACTGTCCTAATTGAAATAATGAGAAGGTATTCCATGACCCTATGTCCCTGCGTACATAGAAAGTCGCATCAGTTAAGAAAATAATTTCAGAAATCAATTTCTGCCACTTTCTTGAACAAGCATCCTTATTTTTCCTGTTAAGAATTCTTACTCTTTTTAATTGAAATTTTTTTTAGTGACATCTGTTTAAAATCAGCATGTTTACTGGGGTTGGTCATTCCCTGCTGAAATGCAGGTTAGTTCATATTGGACTGCTAAGTGAGTAGGAAAATGAAGTATGTTTAGCCATCTCATTGCTTCCTGCTCGGAGGCTCTGATATTATGTAAATGACCTTACAGTGCTATAGCAGTATCTTACATAAATTGAGTGCTTCTACTCTGAAGGAATACCTTATGACAACCCCGAAAATCCACAATTAAGACACAACAACCAGTCCTCACATTCCTGTTTGTGGTCCTAAAGTAAACTTAACCTCATCTATCACAGTTTTTGCACATGGGCTTTTAAACTGTAATTGGACACCATGTGTGTAAAGGGCAATGAAACTGATGAACGGTCTGGAGCACAAGTCTTATGAGGAGCAGCTGAGGGAGATTGATGTTGTCCTGCCTGGAGAAAAGGAGACTCAGAAGAAACCTTATCACTCTCTACAACTGCCTGAAAGGAGGCAGAATATAGCAAGGTGAAGGTCTGTCTCTTCTCACAAGTAACAAGTCATAGGACAACAGGAAATGGCCACAAAGTGGCCAGGTGAGGTTTAGGTTAGATATTAGGAAAAATTTCTTCACCAAAAAGGTTGTCAAGCTAAATAAAATTTTGCTATTGACACATCCTGCTTGAGCTAGATAAGGAAATATCTGTGATGAAACTTCAGAATTTTATATGTGTTTGCATTGCAGAACACTTATTTATAGCTATTGGTAAAAACTCCAATTTAATTATATGTGATTGGTTTCTACTCAGTATCAAGGAAAGGTTACAGTGAAGAATCAGTTTGATAGTTTAGTTATTTTAATGAGTGACACATTTTTCTAAAAGTGTGTAGGATTAAAATAACTTGATTTTGTGCATGGGTACTGAAATTTTATCTTGAAGTTCTAAGAACTGTATTTCATATTCAGGTTTTCATATGTTTGAGTTCCCTCAAGGAATTTCTGAAATGTTGTTACAGCAATTACATCTCTAGTATAGACCTTTTCCAATGTCTACACTTCACTGACAAGGGGATCACTAGAAATTCAAACTCAAAATTTGAAAGAATCTTACATTGTTTTTCTAAATCCACCAGGTACTGTACAGTACATTCCTCCATTCCTGAAGGAACAGAAATATGTGTTTCATCTAAAAATATTGTCATGAACACTTGTTTGAGAGTGTCATCTGTCTGCTCTCAGCTAAGAGTAAATATTGTAATGTCTTTTGCTTTCAATTTTAAGTGAATATTTAATTTGCTACACCTACAGTTTTGACACTTTTAAAAAACTTCTCTGAACAATGGACTTAATTCTCAGAGTTTTCTGTTGTGTTCAAAATATTGATATACTCTTACAATTTTCCCTAGAGTCCTTTGGAGAATAACTCAGGCCATCAGACAGGCAGAAAAATCTACTGTTTCTTTTAGATTTCTAGGGAGTCCATTTTGGTAGAGTTAGAGACTTTATGAGGGCATTGGTAAAACTAAAAACCTTGTTGCTTAGACCTTGTTTTCCATTATGCTGGAAGCAATGCAGAAAGTCCTTTGCTAGTCAAAAGTGGGGGGAGGGGCAAAGAGGAGGGGCAAAATGTTCTGTGCAACCTAGCTCAGTTTCTCTTATGGTGACTGATATTTGCTGGTACAGCATCCACCAGTGTATCCTTATGCAATTTTTGGCATCCACCTCCAGGAAACTTTATGGTCTACCTGCTGGAGCAGGCTTTGCAGGGCATGAGATGGATTAAACACTCATCAGGAACAGTGTTCTGGCCCTTGGTTGTAGACTTGCATCCGAACTATGTAAAGTCATGGAGTCTCACTTCAGGTCCTGCAAACTAGGTATGCAAACCTTCACAGATTTGGTTTCTACGCTCTTTGAGAAACTCTTCATTCATTTGTGCCACGCTAACTTGGACACCAAGAGTTGCTGTTTGTATCTTCTTTGCTTGATATCTACCAACACTCTATCTCCCAGCATCCATCACAGAGTTAAAAAGGACAGGCATAGGAGGCCGACAAGCTGGGTAAAAAAGGTTGCCTGATGTTCTAACCTTGTTCTTCTTCTCCTGTGAGATGAACCATCTGTTTTGGAGATTGAGTTCAGAAGTAGGGAAGAAACTATTCCTTGGTTTTTCCTCTTTTGTTTGTTTCTGTGTTTGTTATTCTTTCCCCATCTGGTGGTGTGAACAACTACTGTGGAAAATCATTGCTGCTCTTCAGCCACAAGTTGCTCTCAAATAAAAAAAAAAAATTGACAACCCCCCCCCAACCCCGTGTGCTTCTGTAGCCATTAATTGGCAATTGGCAAGTCCCCAGATTATTCATTATTCATTATTCATTTTGACTTTCTAACCGGGACTGCATTCCTTTTATTGGTAGAAATGCTTTTATTTATATATGTATATATTTTTAACCTTTCATCTGTAAATACATAGATGTATTTTTCCATTTAAAACATAATGATTTCTTAATCTGGGCTAAACCCAGTAGACAGCTCAGCCACACATAGCCACTTACTCCTCACTCAATGGAATGGGGTAGAGAACAAGAGTGATAGAAGTAAGATAAAGACATTTTAATAGGGAAGGTAAAAGTCATGTACAAAAGCAAAAGAAAGCAAGGAATTAATTCACCACTTCCCATGGGCAGGCAGTTGTTCAGCTCTCCCCAGGAAAGCAGAGCTTCATCACACATTACAGTGACCAGGGACAACAAGTGCCACAACTCTGAGTGCCCTTTCTTTTTCCTTCTTCTCCTCACTTTTATTGCTGATTGTGATTTCATATGATGTGGGGTGTCCCTTGGGTGAGCTGTTCCAGGTGTGTCCTTTCTGAACTCCTTGTGCACCCACAGCCTTCTCAGTGGTGGAGTGGTGTGAGAAGCAGAAAAGTCTGTGTTGCTGTAAGCACTGCTTGACAAGGCTAAAACCTCCCTGTGTCATCATCACTGTGTCACAAATCCAAAACAGCACCATATGAGCTGCTATGGAGAAAATGATCTATCCTAGCCAAGGCCAGTACACAGGTGAAGCACTGTTTTTATTTGTGTAAGCAGACTGGAGGCAGTGAGACATACATGGTCATGTAGGATAGATTCTATTGCCACATCCTTTTCGGTCTTGCTCTTAGGTATAAAATTACTCTCTGTTCACCATTTAAAGGCTTTGCTTTTACTTTCTATTGGACATTGCAAAAGGTTCTGTTGTGGTTTGAAAGTAAATTAGTGAGACGCTCAAAGTTAGAACTACAGTTTAATAGGAAAATTAAAATACATGCAATTGGTACAAAAACGCTGATAGAGTCAGGATACAACCTGACACTCTGTTGGTCAGGGTGTTGGTAGCAGTCCAGGGATAGATGTGGCTCTGTTGAAGCAGTTTTCTGAAGGTCCGGTGAAGAAGTTGCCCTGTGCTGTTTTAGGGTCTAAATTATATTCAGAATGGGGATGCTTGGTTCCCTCCCTGGGTGGGGCATCTCACAATGGGAATGGTGCAATCCATCAGTGGAGCTTAATGGCCCATTAACAGAGAGGACTTCGTGAGACCCTCCCTGCTAATGGCCCAGCAACAGGAAAGATTCCAGGCACCTCACTTGGCCCTGCTCCACCAGCTGGCCCATTGGAAGTCCCGCCCTGGGACCATCAAGGATGGCCAAGGAACACTGCCCCACCTGGCCCCAAACAGCCCATGGAGATGGTGATAGAATGTACACTATTGTAACCTAAGACAGGTTCATAATATTAATGTTTCTTAGGCTTGGATTTTCATACTTTTAGACATTCAGATCTTTTCAGAGGTACTGAGAACTGTAAGGAGTTTGCTCTATTTTGAAGGTCTAAAATACCATGCTCTATCTAGTAGAAAAGTTAAAGATCTTGATATGAGGAAAGCGTTACATTGCAAGTGTCTCTAACATGTCTGTTTTTCCACAGAAGAACTACTTTTATAAACAGGTGTTTATCTCTGTGTCTTTGAACTTTACACAAGGGAGATATGAACCAATAATTTAAGTTCTCTGTTTTTAAACAAGAAAGGTTTATTCATCCAAATAAATTATGGAAATTACATGTGGGATAAAATGTGTTTAGGGAAAGGGAATGAATATGATTTTGCCCAAAAGCAAATAATACATTACTTTAATTTTTAGTTCAAGAGGGATGAGAAGCAGGACGCTGACTCAGAAGATTAATGCACTAGACTGTTTAAAGGCTCTGCCCCAAAGGACCAGTCCACATGCTGACAATACTTTTACAGATCAATCTTTATTGCTGTGAAATTAAGCGGTGACTTTATTGTCGTTAATTCAGCTAACAGGTGTCCTTTTTCTAGGCAAGGGGTTATTATTTACATCTCTAGTTCTGGAAGAAAGAATCATCAAGGCATTGAAAATAATTCTTCCCACACACACCCTTAAAGTTTTGGCTAGGGAATTGAAATGAAGATATAGAACCAGGCATTAGGTTGAACTTCACAGGGGTGCCCTAATTCATACTTATCTCTCCTTCTTGATACACATTTCCCTTTTCCAGCTTAATTTTCCCTTTCGCAAACTGTTGTGAGTATTGCTGTGGTTGAGGTTAATAATTTCAGAAGTGCAGTTGAAGGTGACAGTGAAACTTTGCAGTGGCAGTGAAAATGAAGCAAAGTGTCATTGAGGTTCTAGTCCAGGGGCTGTTATCTACCAGTTTGGTAATGTTAAAATGCCTGTTTATGGTTGGTGATACACTGGTTATATATTTTTTAAAGGGCCTAATTTCTTGTCATTATGGTTTATGTTGTTTTGGGGATTTTTTTTACAGATATATTGTGTTAATAATGTTATTGTTTTAATAATAAACTTCAGTAAGTGTCGCCCTGGTTTTACAGGGCCCCATAAGTTGTAACACTGTAGCTGTAGTTTCCCATGCTTGTTCTATAAACATGGTCCTTGTTTTTCTTAACTGGCCGAGATTGTTTTGCACTTGTGGAATTGTTTTCATTCCTTTCCCTGGGGTGGAAAAAGATGATTGACCATGTCTTTATCCTGTAAACCTTTAAGGGTGTTAACCCCTTTCACCAATCTTTGACTGTCCTTAGAAACATATAAAAATAAGCAAATAAAGAAGGGCAGGACTTTTGGTCAGTCCAGCCTAGAAAATTCACTGCTACTCTAAGACCCACGTGTTTCTTCTGTTACCAACTAAACAACAAGTAAGGTCACATTTTTGCCTTTCATATTTTGAGGTTTTATACTTAATTCACATTGGAGTGGAGAAGACCCGTAGTGATAGACATGTGAAAAAGAAATTATAAATATAAAACTGATTGAGGATACTGTTTTCTTTTATATAATGTTTATTAATACTTTTATTTTAATTTTTATAATGCTCACAAATCCTGTGATTTAAAAACATAGCAACTCTCAGAATTCATGAATAATCTACATTAGATCAGTAAATATGCAGGCATCTGGTTTCCCATCAGTCTCATCTCTTAGAACAATGTATACATTTTCAGTTACAATTTGAATAAATTTTTCTGATAGCATCTTGCCTTGCAATAAACCCTACAGAAAAAAAAAATAGTATTATGGCAATGATTTGCCAAAGATTATGTATAAACAAAATGGTCCTCAAGAAATCTTAACCAGCAAAAATAATTCATCCGCTGTTGAGATGCCTTCTAAGAAAAACTGAACAAAAACTTTGTAAAATTAACGCAACTTCCATATCTGTTGGCCATCTATGTGAGCAAACAAGCACAACGTATAAATGAACAAATTTAACACCCGTTTTACAATGATAACAACGAAGATGACATTTGGGGATCCTTGTAATTCAGTTCACATCTGATGAGAAAGGGAAAAAGAAATTACTTTCAGAAAACACCAAGAAACTTGCGATCTATCCAGGAAATTCAACATTTACCAGTTGTGTGACATCATTTATCTTCTC
The DNA here is from genome assembly GCA_013400955.1 of Drymodes brunneopygia. Classification (NCBI taxonomy): domain Eukaryota; kingdom Metazoa; phylum Chordata; class Aves; order Passeriformes; family Petroicidae; genus Drymodes; species Drymodes brunneopygia. Next base: position 580,610 of record VZTZ01017974.1, read on the forward strand.
TTCAATATTCAGCTTTGTCACCTTCACACCATCAGTGCCTGTGCAAATGGGGAATGCAAAGCCTTACAATGAAGTTAGTCCATTTCCCTTAGGTGGTGTCCATCTTTTCAGAATTTGCTCCAGAGTGTGTTTTCATTCCGTTGCCAACTTTGTCAAACCTGGGAGCAGCAGCAGCAGAAGTACAAGTAGGTTTTCCCTGGTCTCTAACACTTATGATAGGCTCTGATCGAACTCAGTAACCAGCAAATTTACCTCACATCTTTGTAACTGCCTTTATGAGTTGCCGTCATATTTTTAAATTTTAAACTATAATCAGATTCCTGAGACTCTGTAACTGTATTTTCAAGAGAGGATTCTGTTTAATTCTAACTTTTTTTTTGCTTATCTTTGCTTACGCATACATTCTGTGACTTGATTTGCAAATGATAGTATGAGTTAGTTGTTTGGTTTGTTTTCTCCCAAAAATTAGATTAATCAGCATGTGCCAGCCTGGCTCAGGTGGTCTCTCCCTGTCTCCAAGTCTGGCCCACAAGGAGGTGCTAAGGCCTGGGACTGGGGCTGCTCCAGTGCCTCTGGCCTCCCTGCCCCTGGCGGGGGTGGGACAGGCTGTGACTGCCAGGTCCTGCCACCACCATCCTAGAACCCCCTGGCACTTGGCCCCCAGAAGCTGCCAGCCCCTCTGGTGCCCTGACAGTGTTGCAAGTGCTGTTGTCAACAGAGTTCTGTAAGGTGAATGTTTTTCTTCCCATTTTAAAAACCATTTGCAAAACCCATCCCTCAGTCAAAAAAAAACCCAAAGCTTTTCTAATTTCCAGCTAGTATGTACCTTATTCAATATTTTCTGGATTAGATAAAGTCCCAGAAAAGTCTCACACTAGAAGAGGGAGAAGCAGATATGTGTTCATTACCCACTGCAACGGAGTGAAGCTTTTTCTGCAGTCGGTAATTTAGGTCCCTAAGGAAGTATTTTTTTTCTTTTCACATAGTTTTGTCTTTTCTCTTAGTACACTCTTTAGGATTAAAGCATGAAATTTTTTATTATATTTTAGACCATGATTCAATCTTAAAGTATTCTAAAGCTGCTGATCCTCTTCCTATTTCTTTAAGTGGCCATTATTTCCTTCATATTTCCTTATCTAGTTCTTGGTATTTCTGTTACTTAGTATTTTCATAGCATGCCTATGATGTTTGTAAGGAAAGGTTCAATTCCATCTGTAACACTAAGAGAGGTCCAAGAGTAGACCTGCATTCACCCAGAGTAGAAGCCTCCCTGGAATTTGGTAAAGCACTTGCAGTCCCAGTAGCAGTTATAGCTATCATGGGAACAGTCCTAGGGGAAGCTGGTAGATTAAATGAGATTTTATTCTCTCCCAAACTGTTCTTTCAAGAATTACATTTTAGATCAATAGGTTGCATCTAAAACTGTTCAGACAGAAAATGCAACAATTCCCTATATATCAAACCACCATGTGAGTCAGACTTCATTTTACTCGAAGACAAAAATATGATGTGGGGCTTCAGAAGCTAAGGCTGTTTCTTCCTCAGAAATCTCTCCTATGATGGAGTTTTCTCTATTTTCTTTGTCTCCAACATGAAATGGCAATGGCTGGTAACACAGCATAGATCCTTTCACTTGAATGGATTTCCCAAGTCTAGACTTTAGTCCTATTGTAATCAATTCTGATTAAAAGTTACTTTCATAGTGAAATGGATTAAGGATATGTAAAAATAACTGCATCAGTGAAAGAACATACAAGTGTGTTTACTTGTGTAATCCTTTGCATTTGCTGAAATAGAAATTGCTGAAAATTTGCTGAAAATCCTTCTGTGCTTTAAAGAGGAATCTTCCATTTTCAAAGTGGACCTCTTTATGGTAAATATATGACTTACCTTGTCCTTTTGAAGAGAAGAAAAAAGTATACTGCTTTAAATTAGGAAAATTGAACAAAACATCCTGTTGTTTAATAGAACTTTGTACCTGTATATGTGCTTCTGGATTTTTTTTCTTATAATCCTCTGTTTTAGTAAATAGATTAGATTGAGTTCAGGTGTGATACTATCTCCAAGAGATTCTCAATGGTCCTGATAATATATGTTAACTATTGCATTTTCTAATTCTTAAAAATATTGATGTAAAATACCATTCTTCTTTTTTTAAAGTACTCAGATTTTTTTCTTCTGACCTCAGATCTGTCTAGTGCAGTACATTGTACAAGAGTTTCAAAATGCTCTGGTAAAACAGCAGTTGCAATGTATGCTGAGATATTAAAAATAATACAATACATTACAAAATGCAATAACAGGTATTTTCAAGTTATTTTTTGTAATTGCTGCCATGGCAGATGATTAATTTTAAAGCTATAAATTGCTGATGTAAAAGCCTCATTTGTGAGCTATCATGGAAGAGGCTAAAATAATTATTGGAAAAACATTCTTTTCGAATCATGATAGATTACTGTTACACTATACTGTTTTTTAAAAGTTTAATATACATTAAAATACAAAACACCTTCATTTTGTATTCAACATGTGGATTTTTTTTTTTTTTTTGGGACACCATCTTCTTGTTCAGCTAATATCCTGTTAATTCAGGAAACTAAGAGTGAGTACAATGTAGTATGATGCACTTGTACTTCTGTAGTGGCTTATTTAATAGCTTTTGAAATACTGTTTCTTTACATAGGTTTTGGATATTCATCATTCTTACAAATTCTGTAGTTCTGCTTTTCTTGAGGTAAAATCTTTTTTTCCACTGATAGTTTTTCTATGATAAAGATCTTGCAAATGGATTTTTTAATCTGGACTGCTAAAAAAAGTCAACAAATGTACGTAAAATCAATATCTGTTAATTTTAATAAATTTTGAAACTACCATTTCTAGAGTTGCTTCTTTTCAGAGAAGAGCAAATGTAGAATGAAGTTTTTTTAAAAATAAAAATCTAAATATTGTTGATTATTCTGTTGTTTTTTGGTATGGGGTGAAGAAAGGGTAATGCATGTTTACCATCCATGTGCTTCTCTTAGAATGTATTGTTCTTTAAAGATATGAAGAGTTATAAATGTCTTGTTTCTCATAGGAATGGCCTCCAGGTGTAAGAATTTGTTACTGGTTTATTTGTCAGATACACATTATCACCAAAACAAACACTGGGATACATAGAACTGAATATTTTTCTTAATACAAGAGATGAAAATCCCACAGATGTATTTCATTTGAAATTGGATTATTCTGGTTTTGCAGGAAATTTTGTCCACCTCTGAACAGAGACTCCCTGGCAAGACTTTAGGAGCCCCCTAACCTCCACAAACCTTTGTTGTAGGTTATCTACTGCATTCACCAAGCGCTGCATTATGTTGCTTGTCAAAATCTAATATGTTTTTTTTTTTTCTTGGTTTATTTTCTATTAATAATACAACTAACAGCTGTTGCCAAATGACAGCCACAACATTGCTGTATTTTTTAATATTTTCTTCTTTTACTTCTGAAGATCCTTCCATTCTGATGGGAGTCCTCAGGGTAAATTTCAAGGCCTTGAAATTAAAAATGATTCATGTAGCTGCTGACACATATTCCTAGGCAGAAGCAGAATAACAAATCAAAACCAAATGTCCTTTACATTTCTCCTAAGTCAGCCATTTTACTTAAAAGATCCTAAATTATTAGTGAAAATTTCATTTTTAATAGGACTTCACTACGTGGTAAGAACATAAAAAGCAATAGGTGAAAAAAGTAGCAGTGCTTTTAAATTCATATAAGGTTTAGGATTTTTTAATCTACCTTACTTTTTCTCTGCTTTACTTTCTGTCTTTTCTCTATTGCTAAGAATTTTGCACCATTTATGACAAATAACATTTCCTTGTAGAGCATATGAGTTGAAATACTCATTGGTGCAAATATAGGAAGGAAAATATTTTTTTTTTACAGGATGTAGGACTTAAAATAATATACAGACACATGCTTTTTTCAGTACTTGCAACTTTTGTGTTATTTTTAAAACCCAGCCAATGACGTTGGCCATGCTGCAAGCTGCCTGTGGCTCAAAAGAATATCAGAGTACCTGTCTCAAAGAGTGCTGTAGTTACTTTATTCACTTTATATCTGGGGCCTTCTCCAGAGCTCACTCAATTTACATGTTCATAAGGACAGCCCAGCCTATTGTAACCCTGTCAGGGTCCCCTGACCACATCCATACTTTCCGTCCTCAGGAGCAAGCAGGATCTGAGGGCAGAGACTTGTGAAGGGACCAACCAGCCTTTGCACTGGTGTTCCCTGCAGCTGTGGGCTTTCATGGGCATGCTCTGCTTGCAGACCCTGCCTGGTACATGATGAACACAAGAACAGAAGAAGGCTTTGATAGCATTTTTCTTTTAGACTAGTCAAAGTGGAAAGAGACAGGTCATGTTCAGATTATCAATCTTCAAGGTCTTTCCCAACCTACATGAGTCTATTATTCTGTTTTAGCATTTGCTTGTGCTGGCCAGTTTCTTATAACATGGACACTGAAACATCCATATATCAAATGGCAAGGGAGTCTGAGGATCACTGGCCCTCATATCCATGGTAAAAAGGGTCTCCTCTCTGGTGATAATCATCATAGTGCCTGTGCAATGCTATAATGTCATCTGGTTCCATAGGAAGTACTTCTGATCTTCCAGCCCAAATCAGTTTCATACAGATTTAATTTCACATATATCTATCTATATATATGTATATATATATAGATATCTCATTATACTGTTCTGACAGAATGGCTTAGTAGACCATAGTGTAATCCAAAATATAACATGATGACATTGCTCCTTTTTCATTGCCCATTGATGGGTTATTTCAGTGACTCAGCTGTAACAGAAGTCAGTGGTAGAAAATCTGATTGAACTCTGTTCATTTCAAAGAGATTTTCTTTTGTTATTCAGTGAAATTTGTATTAAGCTTCTGAAGCCTAACCTTTTAGTACTTAATCAGAAATTACTAATACAAAAATGCAGGATCTAACTGTACTTTATTGTCTTTATGTGTGGTTTGATTTTGTAACAGTGTCGTCTTTCTGCCATTAAAAATACCAACAAATAGAAAAGAAGTCAAGTCTATTTGAAGAAGAAAATATTTTTAAAAGCCTTCATTTTTTTTTCAATCTGTCTTTAAATATCACATGATAACATATTTTAAGGGACACTGCGGGTTTTTTATCCTTATAATTTTAGCTGAAAATAACTGTTTATTGCTGAGGATAATTTGAAAAACTATCTTGCAAGAAATGGTGAAAAAATAATTTTTTTCTGAATCAAAATGGAATTTTTAGTTGTATGTTTAGTAGGTATAAATTTTCAGTTATGAAATAATTAAATGAAGTTTGTCTGAGCCAACATCAAAGCTCTGATTTGCACAACTTTCTGTTCAGATTCACAGTCACTATGTTTTTTAGATAGTTTAGTGTAAGACATTAAGTGGAAGGGATTCCTGTCTAGCAGAAAAGTGAGAAGGAAGAATTTTTTCTGCTCAACCACCTGCTTCCCTGCCCAACAAAAAGCACAAAAGCACACTTGTGTATTAGAAAGTGCATTTATCTTTGAAAAATCATTTCTACCAAAAACCTTCAGACAAACTCATGGTTTGTCTTTTGAATGTATTTCTTACCTTATTTGTCAGTTTAGACAATCCATTCTCATATATATTTTTAGTTTATGTTTCATGATTCAGTAACTGTTGATGAAGTAATACGTAATGATCTAATTTTGCTATTCTGCTTGTTGGAAATGTGGGTGTAGTACTGAGAACATAACATAAGAAGTAACATGTTTAAAGTTAGAAATTGCTAGTGGCAGGTGGTAGGTTAGACTGCTGTTAACTCTGAATTAATTATGTAAGGCACAAATTCTGCTAACTGGAAAAAAGGAGCAGCTTTCAGATGTTTGATGGTTTTTGTACTGTATTCTGAAAAGAGCTGATAGCAATACCTATAGTTGAGGTTAAGTAAGAGTTCCACCATGAGGCATATAGTCTTTGATACATTTTATTATTTAAGCTGAAATGGTCTATTATATAACTATTATATCTGGTGATTGTGTTATTTCAGCAAAAGCTCTATAGGCTTAAAAAGATCTGCAAAAAAAGGCTATTCTTGGAGGCCTTTACGGATAACATGACTGAGAAACTGCAGTAGGTCAGCTCTGGAAAGCAGAGATGAATCTGAAAAATTTACAAACTCTACCTGGTACAAACTTGCTCAAGCTGTAAGATGTTCAAAATACCTCTTCTGACTATTAAAGAAAAAAAAAAAACCTAAAAACCAAATGGGAAGAACACTAGTATATGATTATAGAATTATTTAGAATCATTTATTATCATAGATTTCTTTAGGCTGAAAAAGATCTATCAGAGCATCTATACCAACCATTAACATAGCACTGCCAAGTCTACCACTAAATCATGTCCCTAAGTAACATATGTACACATCTTTTGGTGACTCCACCACTTCCCTTAGCAGCCTATTTCCAAGACTGCATACCCTTTCCATAAAGAAATTTACTTTCTGTAAACCCGCTATGCTGCAACTTCAGGCCATTTTTTCTTATTTGTCACTAGTTGCCTGGAAGAAGAGACCAAAACCCACCTGGCTACAACCTCCTTTCAGGTAGTTGTAGGGGGCAATAATGTCTCACCTCAACCTACTTTTCTCCAGGCTAAACATCCCCAGTTCCTTCAGCTGCTCCTCATAATACCTCCAGACTCTTCAACAGTTTTGTTGTCCTCTGGACACACTCCAGCACCTCACTGTCTTTCTTGTAGTGAGGGGGCCAGAACTGAACACAAAATTCAAGGTGCCAAGTACAGAGGGAAAACTGCTGCCCTGGTCCTGCTGGCCACACTATTGCTGATACAAGCCAGGATGCCATTGGCCTTCTTGGCCACCTGGGCACATGTTCAGCTCTGTGATCATTCTTGCAGCCATGGTCCTCCAGCTCAAGGCACTGAGATGCTCTTGGTTGTCATCTGTGTTGAAGACAGAGGCAAAGATTGCATTAGATGCCTCTGCCTTGTCTCTGTCCCTGTTTGTGAGGTGCCAATCCTCATCCTGTAATGGGGAGATGTTATTTCTACACTGCCTTTCACCATTAATGTATTTGAAAAATTCTTCTTATTGTCCCCCATGTTTGTGACCAGCTTAATGTCCCATTTGAGCTTTGTCTGCATAAATTTTGTCCCTACAGTGAAAGCAGTGTCTTTGTATTCTTCCCATGATTGACCTTGCTTTCACTGGACATGCACCTTCTTTTTCCATTTAATTTCCAAGAGAGGATTCCTGTTCAGCCAAGCTGGCCTTCTGCCTCATCTGCTTGACTTCTGACATTTGGAAATAGCCTGATCCTGTGGCCTTGGGAGGTGATGTTTAAAAAGTAACCAGTGTTCATGAACCCCAGCACCTCCAAAAACATTTTCTCAGGGACTTTACTCACTAGTTCCCTGATCAGCCTGAAGTCAGTTCTCCTCATGTTCAGAGTTGAACTTTTGCTGGCACTTTTCCTCTTGTCAACAAAGATTTTAAACTCGTTCACTTTGTGGCCATTGTGGCCAAGATGGCTGCCAACCACCATTTCACTCACAAGAGCCTCTCTGTAGACAAGCATCAAGTCGAGAAGGGTGTCTTTCCAAATTGGCTCCCTTAGAACCTGTTCTATAAAAGTTGACACCTAGCTTTTTTTAAGAATCTTCTGGCCTGGATTGCACCAGCTGTGTGATGCTCCCATTTGACTTCAAGTCCAGCATAAGAACAAGGGTGGTTGACTTGGAACTGTCCCTTAGTTCCTCAAAGGGCAATTTGTCAGTGTCATTGTTCTGGCTAAGGATTCTATAGTAGACTCCCACAAAGACATCCACATTATTTGTTTGCACCTTGGTTCTTACTTAGAGACTTTCAACTGTGCCTTTGACAGCTGTGAGTTCCATATATTCTAACCCTTCTATTACACACAATTCCATCCCTCCACCTCTTCTACCCTGTCTCTCTCTCCTTAAGAGCCTGTACCCATCCAACAGGGCACTCCAGTCACTGGAATCATCCCCCCAGGTTTCACTTATGCCAGTGATATCAAATCTTTGAGATTGGGCCAAAGCTTTGAGCTCATCTTGTTTGTTCTTCGTGCTGTGTGCATTATTATAGAAACATTTCAGGTGTGGTACGTTGTAGACAAAAACTTGTAGACAACACCTTGTGAAGTAAATTGAGATATCGCATTAGTGCTCATTTGCTCGAGATTTGGCACACCATCCCATTGCTCATCACTGGCAAGCCTGGTATTTTCCCTTTCTCCCTACCAAGCTCTGTCAATGAGCTCTGCTACTCCTTTGCTAGAATTCTTTTCCTCCTCTGAGAAAGGCACATGTGTTCAGTAGACCGGTGTTGATCAAAAATCCCCAATTTTTTCTGCTTACACCAGCCTCAGAGCCATACATTGACCTGGTGCATTTGGCCACTCCTATCAATATTGCTCCTTGTTAAAGGATAAATGTGCTCCTGATTCTTCAGCCAATCATCCTAGAGCCCTGAGTTCTCTTTGATTTCCCTCAGACTACTCAGTTATTTCAATGCTGCTGGCCTGAACAGCCAATAACAAACAATAATCAGAGGGCCTTACTAAAGACTAGAGAGTTTTCTGGTGATGTCCCTTATCCAAGCCCCTGGGAGACTCCCTGTGAGTTGGGTCCAGTCTGCATACTAGGCCCTCCCTTCCCCTTAGACAGGAGTCTCCTTTTACAACTACCCTTCTTTTCCTCTTAACAGAGGTGATTGCAATGCAAGTTACAGATGGTATTGCTTTAGGAGGCCCCTCTGTCCCAGGAAGGACCTTCATGCACCTCATCAATTGTCCAGTGTTTGAGTTACAGGACCTGTTGTAGAAGATTCCAGTCCTAGTTTTGGAAGGAGAGGGAACCTTCTTCCTGGTATGCTCAGTGATCTGCTTCCAGCCTTTATCTTCAACAGATCCTAGATTAATTACCTTGCAGCATCCCACCTGCTTGTCTACAGCAGTGGACGTTTGAGAATCCTGAGTCTTAAAACTATAGCATCTCTATAAATACTGAGTCAATTGATTGCCCCTTCGCTGGAATTCCATGCAGACTGTTCACTTCTTCCTGTATCTCCCTCACGTGGTGACACAGCTCCTCAACCACAAAACACCTGCAAAAGAACTGCTTGTCTGCCCCAGCCCCCTGGAGAAGCATTCGGCACTCCTGGCACTCTGTGGCCTGGAAGGCTACATCTGCCATCAGCTGGTCTGTCTGGCGGGAGGCCTCTGACACAGCAGATTCAGTGACTCACAATATCTGCAGTGAAATGAGCTCTACAGTGTGTCAATACCATACCTGAAAGAGCTTAGGTATGCTAATTAGACTGGGGCTGAAAGGGTCTTGAGGTGCTCTTCTCCACCAGATACTGAGTCTGTTTATCTGCGTCTATTGGCTTCTCTCAATGAGACACAGTTGTCATTGCTTGCCAGTTAAACAAGCTAAATTATGCTCGTGCTGAAATAGAAGTTGTTGTTTTTGATGTATCTTGATTTTGAAGGTATTTCTACTGTGTGCAAGAATGGACTATTTTGTCCTCAGGTAAATGAAAATAACAGTTACCTGGTTTTATCTGAACGTGAGCTGTATATAGGCATTTTAAAAAATTACTCTTTTTTTTCTCCTCAGTGTTAGAAAGAATGTTGCAGTTATGAAGGCATGCAGGATAATCTCACATAAAGATTTAAGACCCTTTATACAGTGACCTTAAAACTTCTAAATATGTTTTGGTTTGTAGAAGAAAATTTGCAGTACTTATGAAAGCTAAATGTTTGAATTTCTGGTATATTGTTACATCTTGCACCCCAGTTTCAGCTAACTTTCCTGCTCCTATCTTCAGTCATTGTGTGCAATACAATATAATGTGATTATAAGACCTACTATGAAATCTCTACCTGGAACTACTCTCTCAAATGAGATTATGTGTTTACATTTATACTCAGCATGATAGAATAAATCAACAAATATATTAAACAATAGCTCTGATTATCAGTGGTACACAATCATAGTTCATGACTTTCATAATCCAGACCTATTTGAACTGGTAAATGTGGATTTTTTTGTTCTGTTATTCCTTGTGTGTATTAATTTCTGCAACTCCAAGATAAAGCCCTGATCTTGTAAACAGCTGTATGTGTGTTTGGCTTTAATACTAGCCTGTGTTTACATTGGCTAATGCCCTAACGTATATGAAATGGATTAAGATAATGCAAATGGATTTTTTAACTGTTTCAATCTGTAGTCTTATACATGTGAACTCCTACACTTCATGTAGTCTTGATATCTAATCTTGTGGAAGGCGAATTTTTTTTTCATTAGACTTAGAAATTTCTTCCTTCTTGGCTACTAATAGGAGATAAAACACTATGCATGGGTTTTATAAAATAATGAAATCATGAGGTACAAAAGCATGCAAAACTCTTTCAAAAGGATGGAATATCAGATATTGCCAGTAACAAGATGACCATATTTAAGAATAAAATGGTGTTTGGCAAATTGGAAGACAGGAAAAAACAACTAATAATTTTTGAGAAAGTTAAAACTATTATTTTCAGGATTGCAAGAGCTAAAACTATCTTTAATGAGACATTGAAGAAAAATAAGAATCATCTTGGGGACAGATATGAACTGTGTGTCTTTCAGGAGTCTACATTAAAAAAATCTAAATTTGTAGAAACCATGAAAGAAATTATTCTAGTCAAGACAAAATGAAATAATGAATGAGGATCTTAGCTGAAGCAGAATTGAAGTATTTCATTATAATGTCTAAGATTTTTACACCTGTGAGAACCTTAGGACTGTATTTATATAAGCAATACATTTCTCTGAGATCAATATTCTCTGTTTTTGAAACCATTTGCCCTCACAAAATTCTTTCCTATCAGAACTGGTACAAAAGAAATATCTCATTGGTATGAAAAATGATGTTGTTTCTGTTTCTGGGTTTCCTCACCTAGGGACATAAAGTGGACTGTGAATCGTACTAAGTGTTCTGGTATCTTATTTCCTGACATATTCTTATTCTCTGATAACAGGAAGTATATTTAATACATAGCCAAAATCCAGGTACCCCATTTTCATTCTTACTATGTGAGAGGACACTGTTGTGTTGGTTGTGTAGCATGGATAGGCCCATGTAAGCATCCATTATTTTCTTGCAGACACTTACCTCGTGCATTACTGTCGACATTTCTGGTTAAACAAGTTATATAAATGCTCCCCTTTTCTGTCATTAATAATTCAAATGTTATGTCTTCAGAATAGGTCTTAGTTGGACATGACATTCTTCTTTTGGTAATGAACAATTGCATGCTTTTTTTCATCTTAGAAGGTCAGGAGAAGTTTCAGTATGGTTGGAAAATGCAGTAGATTGCATCAATTATACCCAGGTAGTGATTTTGTCTGAAATTTTAAGAACACTCTGACTCTTGATTTTTTGGAAAATGTGTTAGCAAATCATCATTCCCACTTATAATATAGTTTGTGGGCCTTTTTGGTGTCAAGTACAAAATTATCTAATTATTTTTGTATTTAGAAGAGTTGGCTTATTTCCATTTTCACATGGACAAATAATTAAAAATCTCACAGTACTAATAAAGTCAATAGAGTCATGCTAGTATATCCCAAGTATGATCTGACTGTTGTGATTTTACAATATTTGCTCTTAATTATTCATGGTGCATATGCTCCAGTAAAACCTTGTGCCAGCCATCATCTTTATCATTCATATTTTATGTTAATAGCAGGTGATTTCACCTTGTGACTCTTTGTAATGAGACTGGTGAACGACTGGTAGTCTTAAAAAGCTAATGAGACTATTGAAAAATAATAGCTTGGATTTCTTGGAATAGCTTGGAACTGTAGTGATAGGACAAGGGGTAATGGGTACAAACTGAAAGATGGAAAATTTAGCTTAGATATTAGGAAGAGAATTTTTTACTGTGAGGATGGTGAGACACTGGAAGAGGCTGCCCAGGGGGGTTATGGCTGCTCCTTCCCTGGCAGTGTTGATTGCTGGGTTGGATAAGGCCTTCAGCAACATGATCTAGTGGGAGGTGTTCCTGCCCAGGCCAGGGGATTGGGACTAGATGGTCTTTAAGACCCTTTCCAGCTCCTTAACATCCTATGATTCTGTGATTCAAGGTGGTTTTGTAGCTCAATATTATGATACATATACCTTTAGCTTGCCATTTTGTTGATTCTTATTTCACTAATGTAAAGATAAAAAATTTTGTTGTGTTTGCACTTTTGCCAAATTGTCTAATAGAGAACGCATTTGGAGCTGATACCAATAACATAATGGAAGTCTTCTGCTCTGCTATGGAGCAGTGATTTTGGCTGCTATCACTGCATGTTGATGAAGAAACCTCTTTATTTTGGGATGTGGATCCCAGGGGATAGGAGTGGGATGTCATACTGACAAAACCCTAGCTTATGTGTTAAATGCTAAGTATTACAGCAGTGAAAGCTGGAGCTGAATCAAACCTTTTTTCTCGGCTATGAAGTCATGATTTTGTACTTTGTCAATAGCAATAAATTATTGTTTGTTCTTTCTTTCATTTAGCTACACTTTCGCTTAATTTTGAAAAATATCTTTTGCAATTAATTCTAAAAAAAGGTATAAAATACTTTTTACACTTGAATAGGTCATGTGTTTAGCTCCTCCAAATTATATCAGCAGTGGGTGTAGCCACCAGTGAAACCGCGGGACATTGCAGTTGAGCCTGAAAAAAGAGCGGTCCTTCCAATGTTGATAATTTTACATTAAGGGTATTATTTATTTATTTTGTTTGATTACAAGATTAGTTGGGAAAAGGATGGAAGACATTAATGTCAAACTGATTTTTTTCAATACCATTCTTCAGTGGAAAAAAAAATCAAATATTTTTGTTCAGTCATTTTATTCAAAGCCTGTGACACCAAATATATAATTAGTTTTGGTGCATTCATGATAAAATTGAGAAATTGAGGACTGGAATTACAAAGCTGCCAATAGAAAGATGATGATTTTTTTGTCCATTTTATCTAGTAGAATATTAGGTAGTAGATGGAGTTTCATATTTTCCTTTACTTAGGGTGTTTGAGCCTATGCTTTGCACATGAAGAATATCATTAGGAGGGCCAAACTGTTACTGTTTGCCTGCACTTTCAGGTTAAAAAATGGAAGTGGCAATGATTGCTTTTGCCAAAAATGAAGGAAAATATTCTACAGTGCAATACTATTGTTTTGATATCTTTAGAAAGGAAGTTGTTAACTCCATTTTGAAATTGGTTTACTTAAAAGTTTGTTTACTAAAGTTTATTTGCTATTTAAATTGATTTACCAGTTTCCCATACAGACTAGAACAGTTTTAACAGCAGCAAATACTCGGTGACTGGTGACTGAAATATACCTATGAGATGGAAGTCCCAACTCAGATTCCCTTTCTACTTTCTATTTGTGAAATATTTTATATCAAAGGCTAAAGGGGGTTTTGTTTTTCCTCCATTAATAAGTTCTTCTCTAAAAAGGACATTTGTGACATTTATAATCAGCTGTCCTGATACTAGAACCTTTTGTTATTGTTACAGTGGGTTTATGCCACATTTCCTATATTCAGAAAGAGTAACCAAACATCTAATATTCATTAAATTGATAATATTTACATTTAAAATGAACTGTTTAATGGAAATATTTTAAATTACTGAAACAACACTGAAATGAGTGGTGAGTTATTAATAATTTATTTGACACAACCATAATAAGACTGTAAATTGGAAAACGTTTTTTCTAATGCAATTAAAAAAAATATTGTGACAAGGAACTGCAAATTTATTTATTAATGTAAAGCCTTCCCTCAGGAAAAGATCTGGTCTTTATTTGGTAACTACATTTGCTTTGTATCCTTAATGGAATTGTTTTCCAATGAGTAACGCCTTTAACATTTCAAAGTACAGTTCCTTGAAAATATATCTCTAGTGAAAATATTTCTTCTGAAAAGTATCACTCCTAAGGTATTTGTGGAAGTGGGGTCATGAAGGCTACTGATGGAAAAATAGACTGAGCAGTCAAAGGAAGGAGAAAGCAGCGCAGACAAGTGTGGGAACAATGATTGTCCATGTGTGGACACTGAAACTGTAAAGAATCAGCTGCATCAAATGAAAGTTCACAAGTCCATGTGTCCGTAGTAAGCCTTTTGATGCTGTCCATTACAGCATCCTTCTGGACATGTTGTCCAACTGTGGGATGGGCAAGTTCACAGTGCACTGAGGGAAGAACGGGCTGAAGGGCAGAGCTCAAAGGGTTGTGGTAAATGGGGTAACATCTGGTGGGTGATTCATTGATGGTCACCAGTGATGTTCCTCAGGTGCAATTCTAGGGCCAATCCTGTTTGATCTCTTTATCAATGATCAGGAGGAAAGAGTTGAATGCACCTTTATCAAGTTTTCAGATGATGCCAAAGTGAGAGGTGCTGTTGACTCTCTTGAGGGACAGGAAGCTTTACAGTGTCATCTAGGTGGATTGGTGCTTTTGGCTATGGTTAATGGGATGAAATTTGACAAGTCCAAATGTCAGATTCTGCATCTAGGATGGATTAATGTTGGACACAGGTATAGACTGGGAGAGGATTTTCTGGAGAACAGTGCTGCAGAAAAGGACCTGTGGGTGCTGGTCAGCAGCAGCTTAATATGAGTCAGCAGTGTGTGCTCTGGCAGTCCAGAGGCAACTGATCCTGAATCCTAGGATGCATCAGAAAAGACATCCCCAGCCAGTCAAAGAGGTGATTATCCCACTTTATTCAGGATTGGTGTGGCCTCTCCTTGACTACTGTGTGAACTTGTGAGCACCACCATTTAAGAAGGATGTGAAGGTCTTTCAGTGTGTCCAGAGGGAGGCAACAAAGTTGGTGAAAGAATTGGAAGGAATGTCCTGTGAGGAACAGCTGAGGAGTTTGGTCTTGTCTAGTTTGCAGAGAAGGAGGCTGAGGGGTGACCTCATTGCTTTCTACAGCTTCCTATGTAAGTCCTACTGCTACAGGCTTTGCTAAAATGTCTGTCCCCACCCTTCTTATAGGCCTCCTTCAAGAAAGGCCACAGTAAGATCTCCCTGGATCCTGCTTCAGGCTGAACAATCTCAGCACTTGCAGCCTGTCCTCACAGGAGAAGTGCTTCAACCCTCTGATAGCTTTTTTGGTCTTCTTTTAGACCGACTCCAAAAGTTCCACGTCTTGTACTGAGGCATAAATTAGTAATTTACTAGTAAATAAATCATCATAAACTAGTCTTTATTCTTCATAACACAGTCAAAAACTGATATATTAAATGTGCAGTATTTCTTAGCTTCTGTCATTAACCCATTTTCTGAACTACAGAATGTGAGAAATCCTAAGATTTTGCTTTATGGAAGATGTACTGCTTCAAGTTATGAATTTAGTGGTCCCTAGAATCAAAACATTTTAAAAAAACCACAGTTTTGAAATTTTAGTTCCCAATAATAGGATCGTACTGCACTAATTCATGCAAATAGAAAAATGTGGATAGGAGGAGAGAGTAGAGTTTATTTAAATTTTGAATTCAATATTCTTTCACACTCTGATTTTCACCTCCAGCCAAATTAATTTCTTTCTGATTAAACTGGCACTGTCTTTTGCATTGATTATTGACAGAGTGAAGACTTGAATACATGTTAACTAAATAAGCAAATCCATTCAACAAAATTAATAACTGTTTGCTGCGTTTAAGTCCTATATAATAACTTTGCTATGTTTATTGTAATTTTATGCTGCATTTTTATTCTCAATTGCTTCTGTACCAGCTTCTGCTGGTTCTGGAAAACAAAGTTCCTGGATTGCCATTTCACAAGTAGTAGCTACCCAAGGGAAACAGTTAGATCAAATCGTCTCCACAGATTGTCCTCTGTTTCTAATATTCTAGTGTTCTAGTGTTCTTTATTTGCTCACTTGTGACATTTAAACCTTCGGCTATTGTCTCTTCGTGTGTATGTGTGTACTCATTTATCTTGTAGCTTGTTAGTATTTTTTATATTACTATAAAACATCACAGAGTTTTTGATTCCTATGTGAATGGAATTGAAAATTTATGTAAGTCTTGCCTTTGGCACAAGTTGCCATAATCTCTTAGAACTGAACTTACCTCTCAGACCTAAGCCTGTATTTTATTAGATATATTTTATTTGATTTTATTTGAACCATGAATACATGAATAATTCAGTCTTGACTGAGAAGATGTAAAATAGAAAAACCTAATGAACAAAGCAATCTTAAGTGATCAAGACATGAAAAAACGCCTTCTGGGTCAGTGGTCCATCTAGCACAGTATTCTGCCTCTGACAATGTCAGTGAGGATGACAGTGTCAGTAGGGTAACTTGTGTAGCTTTTCCTTCTATCACTCATTCCCAGCATCCACAACTGTTCCATTGGGGTTGTAAGGGTTTGTCACCTTGCCCAGTCTTTACCCTGTCTTTTTATGAATCTACCTCTTTCAAAACAGCATCTTTTGAGAGTTTCATTCATTGTCTTCAATGATTATGTTGTTTAATTTGCTGAACCATTTAGTGTTTATTTTATCTTACATTTTATGACCCAGAAGAACTTAGTGTTATCTTCTGACTTTGAGATTTCACTGAACACTCCTTTGTCTTTGATAGAAATACTGAATAATGGTACAATAAGAAAAGCAAACAAAATGATGTAACAATCCTGGTTTTCTTGCAGCAAAATGCATTAGCTTCCTCATTCACAAACCTTGAGTGTCTCTTCCTGCAGTTCTCAGTCAATAGATGTGAGCCTCTCTAGCTCCTCTTTGTGAAGTACTTACACTGAACAATCAATCTACTGGTTCATTTCTGCTCCTGGCTTAACTCTTCTTGCATTGTAAGATGTGTGTTTTTATACTTGAAGGCCAGAACTTCTTCAGTACTCAAAATGTGGACACATTAAGATTTAATGAGTGGCACAATGTCATCCTTTCTTCTATTCTTAATACATGTGTTGAACATTTCATTCTGTTTTTTCAGCTTCCATTATTCCTGTGATCTAAAACTGATAGCATTAACTAAAACCTTTGTTTTCCTTAGTTTTAACTATCAGAATACATAGGCAGAGTTTAGGTAATTTTTCTGTAGTGCGTTACTGTACTTTTCTCTACACTAAAGCTCATCTTTCACCTTTCTGCCCAGGTTTCTATAAGCTTTTTATAGGACTTCTTGCAAGAGTTGGTGTTCTGTGACCTTTTTAGTTTCCAGTGCCAGCAGCTTGGCTCCATTACTATTAAAATATAGCCTGATGGTTCTGTTCAGGTTTCTCTTGCCTCAAAAGGTTCCCTAGTTACTGCTTGCAAAATTTTTCCTCTACAGTATCAACCACATAGGGAGACCATAAATCCCTACCTGCATCTCAGGTTTTATATACCTGGCAGTTTTCCATGGAGACCCTGGACTTGAGTTTCCTTGCCGTGAAGCCATGAGCAATCCACCAGAGCATCCCTCTTGCACTTTTCTACACCCCCCATAGCAACATGAAGTTTGCCTACTGGGTCCTCCCTTTCACATCTCAGCTCTCTTGACATATTAGGAGATCGGTGTAACATGAATACCTAGCAGACAAGTTAACTCGTGGCCTCTCAGATGTCACAAAAGTAATTGCCTATAATAGTTAAATCTTTCCACTGCCACTTTATGCCTCTTTATTTCTCTGAAGTGCATCTTTATGAAGGGAACAACCTGCAAGAAAAAAAAAGAAAATCAATTTCAGTGTCAGGGCAGGTCTCGACCGCTGGGTTGATCTCTTTTTCCCAGCTGGGTGCCCTCCATTGCTGAGACTCCTGTACTCTGTGATGAGAACTTTGGTCCACTGCTGCTGTAGAAGAGAAATTGTTCTACCATATTCGTGTAAACCTCAGCTACTGACCTTTCAGATTTTCTTAGTTATTCCAGAGAGGTAAAATAGCAACAGATGATGTCAAGTAACCATGTTTAGGGTGTTGGGTCTTTATATCATCCTCTTGCAGTACATTAACAAAAAATTATCAGTGGATTGAAGAAATTGTGTAATCACCACTGAATATTGCTTATCACTGACAAAACGAGTGGGAAATGACAGAGAGAAATTTCCATAGGCTAAAATACTACTGAATGTAAATACTGCTCAAATACACTTTTCTTTGTCTGAGCTAGTCAGCCTCAAATCCTTTTATGTTTTGGGGAAATGGGAATTTCTGTGAGTTCTCATTTCATTGAAACATCTAAAGAATCCTAGAACTATCTAGTTCTCGTAGTTTGATAGAAAATACAGACAACCAGCTCAAGCTTAATTATTTAAGGTATTTAAAGATAAATCAAATGAGTGCACAAATGCCCAGTTAACATGGAGAGGAGAATTACGATAGGCTGTAGCATGCACTGGTCCATATCTTTTTTGGGTAACAGGTGTATTTTCACTTGAATAACAGAAGTATATTTTTCACTTCAACATTTGCTGAACAAATTCAAGCTCTATTTATAAAAAGTACCTTGGAGATATCCAACAGCCCATAGTCCTTTTCCTTTAATAGTCTTTAACGAGTTCTTAAAAAAAAAATTAAAAATTACTACTTCCTTATAGTACTACTTCCATTTTACTGGATCTCAAGGAATGAATGAGTAACATTGATCTCCAGCCTGCTCTTTTTTAGCAAATGAAGCTCATATTTTCTCTTTTTCCATGGCTTTTCTAGAACTTTGCAGCTCAGCTTTATACAGTTTTAGAATTTTTAATATGACCTAGATGATAGTCAAATTAAATATTTTAATTTAATAATTTAACTATGAGAAATTTAATTTAATAATTCAACTATGAGAACCACTTGCTTCTTCCACATTTACTTATTTTACTTAGAATAGCATACACTTTTGAAAGGCTTTAGAAAATGCCCATTAGCGATGCCAAAGGAAAAAATGTTTAAAAGCTTAATATGACTCTCATGCCCAAGTTGATGAATCCGTGGAACATTCAAATCCTCAAAAACATAAGTCTTCCAGCATAGCGTACATTTTTTACTCTGAATCCCTTTTTCCTTCTCTTATAGAAGTTTTTCTTCTGAAATTGTTATTTTTATATGTTCATCTAGTTAAATATATCCTTCTGTGTCTTTGCTACTCAGTCTTGACTACTTTTATGGTTGGTTGAGGGAAATGGATACTTCTGTCTCTTTTTGTCCAATTGGAAAGTCTACAGCATCCCAGAGGCATGTAGTTCTCTTCATCAGTTGAAAAGATATTTCTTTGGTTAGAAGATGGCATGATTGCATATCTGAATGAGAACATATAAGTTACCTCTTATCACACCTGTATAAATATCTTCCAAGATGCTGCATTTTAGTAATAAAGTTCTAAGCTGAAATTTACTGTTTGGAACAAAAAATACATATTGAGTACTGTGTATAAAACAGAGATTACAAAACATTCACCTAGTAGAAACTTAGAATATAATGGAGATTGAAAGATACATTAGGGCACTGTTGCAAGTGATACATAGTAACACTCCTCTACCAAAATCTTTCATTAAATGATTATAAGGATGCATTATAATAATCTTTCTACTTTGTTTGACCTTGTGTATTCTCAGCTTGAGTCTTGTACCAGGTTCTTGGTACTCAAAAAATGATGGAGTCTAGAAGGGTCCAGTAACAAGTGTGCTAAAGACTTTGGGGAAAATTTTCTGAAAAGACATATTGAGAGCCTTGTCCTTGTTAGCTCAGAAGGAACTGACTGGGAAAATAAATCATAAGAGTCCGCAAATATCCAAAAGATGACTGTAGCAAAAGGAAAATTGCTTTCTGTGTCTGTTGCATATAGAAGTGTTAATTAATGTGGATTACCAGATTTCATAAAATGTCATCCTTTGTTTAGATTAGCTATAAGGACGGGTATTTTTGTTGTTTTTTGGGGGGTTGTTTTAGTTTTTTTGTTTTGTTTTTTGCAATGAGGTTAATAGAACATTGACACAGATTGCACAGATACATGCTGGATGCCCCATGCCTGGAAACATTCAAGGTCAGGTTGGATAGTATCTGGATGAAGATGTCCCTGCTCATCACATGGGGTTTGGACTAGACAGCTTTTAAAAAGGTCCCTTCCAACTCAAAATGTTATATGGTTCTATGAGTTTAAAAGAGGCAAAACCCACAAACAAACAAACACACATACAAGAAAAACAAAACAAAAATGAAATAAGCAAAAATCCAAACCCAACCCCTGCAACACCTTAGATTTTACAGGGAAGAGAAAGTCTTCACAGCCAAACAGTATCCAAGTTATCCATGTTATTCAAAAGGGTTTGGAACATTTTACCACTGAAGTTTCTATGATCAGGTCAAAAACATCTGGTAAGAATACTTTATGTGAGGTTCTTGAATTTTCATGTGGGGACATGGGACCTTACAGATCTGTGGTGGTGAGGGTTGCAGTGTGAGACTGCGACTGGGATGATTGAACTCCCTGTGTCAGGGCTGCTTCCAGCATGGAATACAAACCCTCATCTGCTCTGTTAGTCCAAGGTGTTACAGCTTCAGTCCAGCTGGCGACCAAGCAACACTCAACTGCTCCAAAACATAGCCCCATATTAGCTAATGTGAAGAAACTTTACTCTGCCCCAGTTAAAACCATCACAAAAGCTCAAAGTGATGCTAGTGGGGGACTGCAGAGCAAGCTACCTAGCTGGAGTTGTTCATCCTGGAGAAAAGGAAGCTGAGGAGAGACCTTGTCACTCTCTACAACTACCTGAAAGAAGGTTCTAGATGGTGTGAGTCATCCTCTTCTTCCAAGTAACAAAAAAATAGAACAAAAGGAAATTATCTCAAGTTGCACAAGGGGAGGTTTAGATTGGATATTAAGAAAAGTTTCTTCACTAAAAGGGACATCAAGCAGTAAGTCACCATCTCTAGATGTATTTTAAAAACACGTAGATATGACACTTAGGGACATGATTGAGTGGTGGACTTGGTAGTGCTGGCTTCATGGTTGAACATGATGTTCTTAGAGGTCTTTCCCAACCAAAATGATTCTATGATTTTAGTTGCAGAATAAAGGAGTACCTAAGAGGCATTCTGCTACAAATGTTTAAAAACCCATAGTTGCAATGGAGAAACTATGAAGAACTTTTATATATATATATATATGCTGAAAGTGGCATGCTCTTCCAGAATTATTTTCAACTGATATTTAGATAAACTTTTAAAAATTTATCAATAAATATGACAGCAATGTCAGCATTGATAGGAAAAGTGGACTAAGAACATCATTCATGTACAAATTTGAGGACAACATAATAAAATTCTAAAAAAGTTACAGAGAATAGAATAGAATAGAATAGAATAGAATAGAATGTACATTAGTAAATTAAATTAATTCAAAAAGTACATTATTTGTCGTATACAGTTTACATAGCTTGATAGTAGGGGTGCTTTTTGCAATGATGAGATGACACATGGAATGGCAGCACTAGAAATGAGAAACAGACAACTCACATGTGTAATGCCATAGTTCCTCCAGGCTTATCTGAGCTGTCATAAAGAATACAGGAAAGATTTACTTGGAATAAGTATTTAAACTGCTCACAGTATAAGTGATGTCTCTATACTGAGGGTTTACTTGCAGAAGCCCAGTTTTGCTACTGGACAGACTCTGAAGCCCACCAGCCTGCAGTGTTACACACCTTGCCATATACCAATAAAGGCAGGATAGGAAGGGAAATTTAAGATATTTTATGTCTCTGTCAAGAATATTTTTATTTCAGTTCTATGGTATGGCAACATAAATGTTTGAATAGATATCCTCTAAGAAAAACTTGTGTATTCTGTCAATAGGCATTTTAAAAATAGTTCATAAATCAATGTTTGTTTCTGTTTTCTCAGTGATATTTTGTGTTCACAGTAATAAAACAATTTTTCCATTAGCAGAGTGGAAAAATGAAAGATCCATCAAGTAGTTTTACACCACGAGATTGTCAATTTGTTGATTATTTACTAGAGAACAGATCTTCACTGGCAAAAAGAATAGGACCAGTAATCTGTACTGTTCTCTTTAACTAATCCATCCAAGGTGATTGTATTTACCAGTAATAAAAACACAAAAGTAAAAATCCTAATGTTTTAATACTGAGTTGTTTCTCCTTTACATCGGGGATTTATTGCCTGATTTTTCTAGTGTACATCCCTGTGTGTAAAGAATTCATTCCTGGCCATGAATGTGTCAAGTAGCCAGTTCTCAAAAAGATGGAACCTCATCTGACTAGAAGTGTTTTCTTAAGATAAAGATTCCCACTGTGTCAGTTTGTATCTGATCATAGCTTAAAAAATTAAAAGAAAAGAAATAAACAAATGGAAACAGCAACAAGAAAAATCAAACAATGAACAACAAACAAATTTTGGGGCATTAGGTCTCAGTAAACAAGATCAGCACAGCACAGTGTTTGTCTACCCAGGAAACAGCCCGACATAAATGTGACTTGCAAGCTATTTGTACTAAGAATAAATTTACTGCCAACTGTTGATGTGGGTGGCATCCACTTCATAGTTAAGCAATCAATCACACAGACTTTTCATATCCCTTGTTTTTACATACCTGCAGATGTTCACACAGAAAACACAAGATGTAAGAATTTTAATCCTATTATAGTTTTTCACAGTTACCATTTCACACTTCCATCCTTATGTAAAAGTTTACAGAGGGTACTTTTTAAAATTATCAAAAGGAAGGAAAAGAAGTATGTTGAAATTTGTGGCTATATATATATGTATGTAAAGAATAGATAAAGTGGCTCTAAATAGAATGGAATGTAATTGCAGGATTTTCATGCAGGAGTGATTTGGACTAAAGTGAATGAATAGAGCTGATGTATAAATTGAAATGCATTACTTGTTTTACTGATTCATTCAGTTTAGTGAGCATCATTTTTACAGAATAAAAAAAATCTTGCCAAAAAGAAAAAATGCATAGCAGTATTTCCCTCCTTGCTCCACTGCAGCAAATCCCCTTTGAACATATAAATATTCACTACTGCAGAAAAATCAAATCTATCCTTGGAGCTTGGGAATACTCTGTGTCATTCAGAAGCATCGTTTTCTGGCACACACCTGAAGTTATGTCAAAGCTCTTTTATCTGGGTCTGTGGCCACAGTAATATGGGGCCTCTGGGACAGAAGAAAGGAGAATGAAGGAGGAATTACAGAGCTCCATAAACCATTGCTTATTTTTGAAGTAAGCCAAAAATTGCACATTTACACTTGCTTTGGATACGGTCTTCTTTTTTTCTCCCCTGTGACATTCTTCAAGACTATCTAATGTTGTCAGAATTTTAAAGTTGTTTTGGCTCTGCTGATATTCCATTTCTGGGATAGTAATGTACTGCCTTCACAAGGGGAAACTACACCAAACGCACAAATAATATATTCAAAATTATTGTTCAAAGGTTTCTGAATTCTGCTGTCTTTTCTGTGTTTTTCTGTCTGCTAAATTTGTAGCTATTTGAATGTAGTTTTGAGCTGTATCAGGATATTCAGCATATTTGTTATATTAGAAATATTTTTATTGTTCATAGTTTAGATAATTGAAGTGAGGTAGCTGTCCTTTTAAAAACAGTCAGTCAAAGGTGGACTGGTTTGCTTTCTTATTTACCAATGGATTTAAACATATACAATGTGAGTGGATCATATATTAAAGCTGTCCCCTTGTGTGGCACTTAAGGACTTAGGAGAAGAAATGAATTCATATCTTATCCCTTGATTTGCCTACCAAGATAAGGAATGGAGCATTGGTATTTCTTTCTGTTTATTTAAGAGAGAGTGAAGACTGAAGAACATCAAACCTGTCAATGACAATCTCATAAGTGTTATTATATAGAAGTGACTGCAAGAAAATGGCTTCTGGCAAGAAGTAAAGGTGTAGGCCCTGTTTGGAAGAAAGGAAAGCAAAGAAGTCAGTGCTCAAATATTTTCTCTTTTGCACAACAGAATAGTGGTCTTCACAGTGTAAATGAGAAATCAGTGTCTCAGCTAACACCCAGGGAAAGTTTATGTCAAGCAGATTTGCAGCATTTTATATGCATCAGCAAAGCCACATTTGATTCATGTAGCTCTCAGTCCAGATCTCCTACTGAAAATCACCAGTTTTTAATTTCAGATGTTCATTCAAGTTAAAAATGCTATCTTAGATAATTCAGCAAACTAAAAGGTTAATAAAAGCAGGTATTCTTTAAGATGGTCTTTGTTGTGAGGAGTTACAGGTAAAAATTATCTGCTTCAGTTCCATTCAGTAATAAGTGAGAAACAAAAAACATTCCAACACAATTGAAAGTTAAGTAGAAGTACCAACATGTTCAAAATTTGGAGCTAAGCATCTAACACAAACCTTCATTGAGAGTCCAGTAAAGTTCTTTTCCTGTCTCTTAGACAATTTTCTTTAAAGACATAGTAACAATCTGCTTCTGCTTATTCTAAAAACAACTGTATTTCCAAACTAATAGAGGAAAGGGACAAGGGTTTATCCATACAATGTAGTTTGCACTGTGAAGCTTGGATACCATGTCAGGTGAAGTTTGGCAAAATGGTGTGAAAAAGGAATCAGACATCTACCTGATACTAATATGATTGCTCACATATGCAAAGCCAAAGCAGAAAAAAACTGGAGATACTGAATATGGTAATGAAATAGCTGTGCAGATTTGTTTGCTTGAAAAGACACTGTGTGGGTTGACTTTTTCTTTGAGTCCATTTAGGTGCAAGGTCAATTCTACTGTTTAAATTATATGAAGCAATAATGCATCTAGGGAAAGTTACTTTACATAGAGATTACACTTCAGTTAAATATTCCTTTGTGGGTTCCTGAACCAGAATTTCGATTACACCTTGGTTTGTCCTAACAAGCCATTCAAAACCTTTTTGAAAGGCTTGCAGAATAAAACTGCCCTGTTTCCTTATGCTGTGAACACGTAGAGAAAGGGTCAATTTACCTACATTCTAATCCTAAATGGAAGAAATTACTTCCATTGAAATCTAGTGTAATTTGTTGCAGGCTGCCTGTTAGATAGCACTTTCTGAAGATGATAGAAGACATTAATTGATTTTGTAGTTCAGGACACTAGGTTAAGTGATTTTCTCAATCACACAGCTTGGCTTTGAGACTTGTTTTCATTTTTCTTCTTCTTGATTTGAAAGGTTTTTATCAAATATGTGGGAGGCACTTGATGGGAGAAACATAACATGCAACACATAATTAGTATGATGAATGTATCTGCCAGTGCCTGCCTTTGTTTAGCTTGCTGGATTTTAGAGTAAAGGCATTAGTGGCTTAGGAGAAAAAGCAGAGTATAGATGAGAGAGAAGGAAAAGTTTAAATAAAAATGTTCTTCAGTGCTAAGGGTTAGCTGGAAATTATCACAAAGGTATTAGAAAATGAAAACCATTTTTTTTCTAAGCAAAGTTACTGTCAGCATTGTTTAGCAACCAGTAGCTGATATTGCGTATTATCCAAATGATTCTCATATAAGATCCAATACCTGTTTAAGATGCTATGTATTCTGTAAACAAATACCAAATTTTTTTTGTTCAAAAACTCAGTTTGAGCACCGTGGTCTAGTGGAAAATGAGTAAATTTATCGGTCCCTCATCAATCCCTTTTCACTTCTTCTTTTCTCTGACAAACATACAATAATACACAGCAGAGTTCTGTGACCTGATTTTGCTGGTTTAAAAGATCACCTTCTCTTGCTGTGTGTTTTGACAGTTATCCAATACCTACAATTTCTTCATCCCTGCCCCAATAATGAATGAAAAATAAAACAAATTCTTTAGATCCAGTTCTCATAGGTAGGGGGAGTGTGTGGGTGGGGGAGAGGGGTGGGGCAGAGAACGACATTCATTTCATTGTTAGCATTCCTCCAGATTCTAATAAATAAGTGGGAGAATTAATAATAACAGAAAAAGAGAAAAGAATCTTGACTGTTTTGACTAAGTAAAGAGATATCCCCAAGGAAAGTTAAAATAAAGCCAAATGTTGCTGAAACTAAACTTAGATAGTGGAATAAACAAGATAAAATGGCTTTGCAAGTCTGTTCCCTCCCACCTGAGACTTGTACATGGTTTAATTTCCAAAGACTGTATTTAAGTTGATCATAGAAGAGTCTTCTTTTGCATTTGTAAAGCACTTCATTTCCAGTTCTGCAGTAAACAGTAAGCGTATGCAGACCTTGAATTTTCACTTAATTTCATTCTTTCCAGACTTACATAGCTGTATGTCTTAGCACTTATGCTGAATTTATTCCTGATAGAGTCACTTTGAAGGGTATTGCACCAGCTTGCTTTTAACTGTGTCTTGGACCTCTGGCTTTGAAGTGTATTTGTTATCAGAGAGAGAAATAGGATATAGCTGCAAAGCTAAGTTCTGGTTATAAGTTTATATTTCTCCAATATTGCATGTTCCAGTGCAACTTTTATTATATCTCACTTCTAGTTAGAAAAATATTTTGTACTGACAACTTGTCCCTTACTGGAGGTGCTGATGGATCAAAAGTTGGACATGAGCTGGCAACATGCCCTTGCAGCCCAAAAAGCAAACCATCCTTGTCCAGCAGATGAAGGGAGGTGACAGTGCTCGTCTGCTGTGCTCTGGTGAGACTCCAGGTGCTGTACTGGGACCAGTCCTGGCATCCCCAGCACAGGAAGGACAGGGAACTGTTTAGGATGAGTCCAAAGGAGGACCATCATGATGATGGCTGGAGCAACTCTTCTATGAGGAAAGGCTGAGATAGGGCTGTTTAGCCTGGAAAAGAGAAGGCTCTGAGGCAACCTTATAGCAGCCTTTCCGTACTTAAATGAGGCTGATCAGAAAGAGGGAGAGAAACCTTCTAGCAGAGACTTTTGCAATACAGCAAGTGGCAATGATTTTAAAGTGAAAGAGAGTAGATATCGGCTGAATATAAGGAAGAAATTTTGTACAATGAGAGTGGTGAAGAGACTGGAAGAGATTGCCCAGAGATGTGGTGGATGCTCTGCCTCTGGAAACATTCACTGTCATTTTGAACAGGGTCTGAACAGCCTGATCTGTTTTAAAGTCTCCTGCTCATTGCGAAGAAGTTGGACTATATGATTTTTAAAGGTCCCTTCTGGGCCAAATGTTTTGATGATTCTACTGTTTAACAACTCATTTAAAAGCTAAACAAAACTGGCAATCAGGACATTTCAGTGTCAGAGACGTCTTATTATAAAATACTGTGGTTGGTAACGAAAATTATTATAATTATAAGATGGGGAAGGATGAGTGGAAGTGGAAGTGATAGGAGTGACAAATCTAAGCAAATGTGTCAGCACAGATAAAAATCACCTGTTGTTATACAGTAGGAGATTTAGCTGCAATCTGTGAAGAGCAAGTTTATGTAAGCATAGCTACTTCTCAGGACACGACTCAAGAAGGAAGTATGACAGATTGCTAGGGGCTATGCTATCAAAGGCTTTTAACAAAAAGTAACTTGAACAATATAAACTTATTCTACCACATTCTAGGCAGTCAGCCTGAAAGACAGGCATGATGATTGAACAGTTTTTCAAGGCAGCGTGCTGTATTCTGTACTAGATATAAAAACCTGTATAGCTTCCAACAGTCACCTCTGGCAGGAAATTGCAATACTCAAGCATTTTAGTTCCACGCACGCATGTTTTTTTCCCACAAAGTCATCAAGACATAAAAATAAGAATTTTGTGAAAGAAAAAATCCCCTTCAAGCTTTTGGATATATACAATTTTCCATCACAGTTGACAATGGTTATGTTAGAAGACAAGTTTGTTTGTTTTTTTTTTAAAGCCTGGATAGCTGAAATTAAAACACTTCATACAGTTACAGATTCACAGAATTAACTAGGTTTCAAAAAAACCTTTGAGATGATTGAGTCCAACCTATGACCTAATACTGCCTTGCCCACTAGACCATGACACTAAGCGCCATATCCAGTCCTTTCCTAAACACCTCCAGGGACAGTGACTCCACCACCTCCCTGGGAAACCCATTCCAATGCCCAATCACTCTTTCTGTGAAGAAGTTATTTTTATTTGGTTATTTTTTAAGGTCTTTGTAATATTTTATTTTTACGTTCATATGTGGGAATTCAATTTTAAAAAATGACTTAAAATTAATGTCTTCAATATTAGTTGTCTTTAGTCTATTTTTGCTTCCCATAAAGAATGATGAGGCTGTTTTACTCTCATCCTGACTGTAAATGGGGAAATATTTTGCTATTTCAAACTTTGACAGAAATTGAAAAACATTTTTAAAATATACTTGATATATATCAGACAGAACATTAAGAGTCTTAGCTGGACACTTTTTTCCCATGTTTCTTCAATGTCCACAAAGGAATATTTGCCAGTAACTGAAATATAGATAACTAATGTATTTTCAATTTCTGACATATCTAGCTAATGACATAAAGCAAGCTTACTTGCATAGCAGAGAACTAATATAAGAGTCTCACGAGAAAGGAAGATTGAAAGTCCTCCAAATCTGGGAGCAAACTTTTCTTTTTCCCTACTGAGCAGAAAATAATTAAATTGAATAGAAGGCAGGTTCATTTGTATTTTGCAATTACGGTTCCGTTCAGGTAGTTGTAAATAGAGATAAGATCGCCCCTGGGACTCCCTTTCTCCAGGATGAGGAACCCCAGCTCTCTCAGATGCTCCTCATATGATTCACTCTCCAGACCCTTCACCAGCTCCACTGCCCTTCTCTGGACATGCTCCAGCACCTCAATGTCCTTCTTGCTGTGAGGGGCCCAGAAGTGAACACAGGATTTGTGGTGCCCTCACCAGTGCCGAGTACAGTGAGACAATCACTACCCTGGTCCTGCTGGCCACACCATTGCTGGTACAGGACAGGATGCCGTTAGCCTTCTTGGCCACCTGGGCACAACTGGCTCATGTTCAGCTGCCTGTCAACCACCACCCCCATGTCCTTTTCCCCCAGGCAGCAGAAACCATAGCATGAAACAAGGTGGTAAAGGATACAGTCATTTAAAACTTTTTTTTTTCCTTCTATAACTTTTAAGGAATTGTCTTGGAAGTCATGAATTAAGGTTTCTACCTAACACTTTCAGTGTTTCAACTGCTGTGGTATCTCTTGGAAAATAATAGTTAGGATGTTTTACACATGAATTATGAACTCTTCAGAAATTTGGAGGAATCTGTAATTCCCCTTGTGTTAAAGCAGCTTAAGTAGGTGTTCTTTCTCAGAATGCTTCAGAGGAGTGATGCTTTTGGGGATTTCTTACTATTCACCATTTTGAAAATACACAAAGTTGAGTGCTGCTGCTTTGTTTCTTCAGAAGCATACATGTCAAGATATTTCACTTCCTTTTCATGTTTTAAATCACTGCAGAGATGAATGGCGATAACAGCACAAAGTCATAATTGTGCGTGAAACAAATTATTATCATTTCTAGTTGACTTTATTGTTCATTTATACATTTTAAATAGCAATATGGTTTACACCTCTTGCATTAAGGATATAGAAATGTAGCAGAAAATAAAACCCTTTGCATTTCATCTGGTTCTCAGGGATCAGAGGGTCTTTGTGAAGCTGAGCTTGGTTTCTGTTTATAGCCTATCTAGCACTGTAAGTCTCCTGGAGTTCAGTAAGAGCTTTCACAAGCACAGATTCACAAATACTGCAGTTTTGTCACTATAGGTGTGGTTGTAAACAATAAGAACTTGTGAAATCACTGATTCACAAATAGTGCAGTTTGCCAATCTGATGCTGTAGATCTGCCTAAGTTCAATGAGAACTTAGAGATTCCAGGTTCACAAATGTTGCAGTTTATTGAAGCAACAGAATTGCAGATTGAGGGTTTCTGGTGATAAATGCACTATCTACAGAGTGCTATGTGTGTTGAGACAAAATATAGTAGCAGATATATTAGCACTATATATATATATATATATATATGTATGTATGTAGCAAGTATTTCTGTGTCTGTTGCAATGCAGCTGGAGGGACAGAGCTTACCTAAGTTGTCCCTTTAGCAGAGGGGGGAGATGGATTCTATCAATGCATACTGAGCCAGAAGATATGTTATTTTTCCACCTCTCTGTCTTTTTACCCCAAACTCCCTCTTTTATACTACAATTTTTGGCCCTTCCCAAAGGGATGGAACAATTATATGCTATAGGTGGAGTTTTGGTAACTGTGACGTAGACACGTAAGGCATTTTGGCATTTTCTCTTCATGTACATTCTTAGGGGTATGAAAGTTAATATGTAATTCAGGCTTAATGCTTATTTACTTTCAGTCGGAATTTATAGTTCATACAAAGGTAAAATAAACACACTGGTCGTCCTCTACCTGCTGAGGCAGCAGTAAAGACTGTCTGACCTTCTCCAGAGTGTCTTTGTGAGCATTCTTGTCTTTGTCTGTCCTTGAAGGACAAGGATTTACAAGTCCTGTTATTCCCAGGACGGTGGAGTGAGGCTGACAGCTGGAACAGACTGGTGGGTGTTTTTCTGTGCCTCACTAAGAGGCTGTGAGGCCTCCTCTTCACCCCAGACATCCTTCCAACATTAGGCCTGGTCCACACCTGGTGTGAGATCACCAAGGGGTCCAGCTCATGTTTTTCCAAAGAAGCCTCAAGAAGTTCTTCTGACTTACAACAATTCCATAGCAATTCTGACAATTTACCACAAAACCAGAGAAAGCATATAATTTAGACTTGAGAAATGTGATGACTCCTCTGTCACTTCCCTTCAAAATTCCTTCTGAAGTCAGTTTATTTAACCAGAATTTGGCTTCATTCTTTAGGCTTTGCAAATACTCTGTTGTTGTGGGACAATATTATGCCAGCTGAGAAGGAAATACAAATACCAAAAACAAACATTACATTAAAGTAGAGGATTATAAGTGATGACTGAAAACCCATTTTCCTTCCAGTGTTTTGCCATTTGACGGGTTTGCAGCTGTGTGTATTGTTTGAATTATTTCTGCATTACTATAAGCATCTCAGTCTTTTAAGTAGGGAATGCACCTAATGGTCTGGAAAATTATTTCAATGTTGCTCAAAAGCTGTCTGTGACACTGTAGTGTATGGTGCAGTAAACTCTTGTCAGTTAACACCACCATGAAAAGGGCGAAATATAGTCATAGATAGTGCATTGTAAAATAAGATATAAAGTAGCTTTTCTTCTCATTAAATGATTTTTTAAAAAGAGGGTAATGCTATCTAATGATGGTATGCTTATATATGTATATTTTGGCAAGTTATTTATCTTAAACTTGGGCTCTGCTTATAGTGATCTTTCTAAATCTCAATTTAAATAAAAATAAATAATTAAACAAACAACCCAAAATAAGAACGCAAAAGAACACAAAAATACATTTATAGTCAGTGATGTGTACTTTAACCCATCTGTATCTCACTGAATTTCACTTTCAAGGAAAATAGAACAGGAAACAATGAACTTGTACTGTACATGTTAAGGCTAGTAATTAGGAAAAATTTTGAGATTTTTAAAGCACTGGAATTCATTGTCTGTTAAGAAATGCCAGTTTCCTTAAAAGATGTCTGATATGTGAGATCAACATGCGCCAATAATGTTTCAAACACAGTTGGTCCTTCCTTAGGAGAGGAAGTCCGGTTTCTGTGTGATTGTTTTACTTTATACTTGGGCAAGTGCATTTACAGAAGTAAGATTTAGTGCTTCAAACTTATATCCTTGTGGATTGTATTCGTGTAAAAATTAACGATTAATTCAGGCTGGTAAATGTGTTGGAGAGGGGATGTTAAAGACTATAATATTTTCATTGCTGCCAGAGTGATTTTCACAGTGAAATGCTCGTTTCTCATCTCAGAGGAAAAGTGAAACTAATTTTGTTTGGGGTTTCTTTTCTGGAAAAAAATGTAACTGTTTAATTAAAAAATTCAAACTTTTCTAATTTTTTTTAAGTCTAGAACATATCAGACAAAAACCAGCCAAGAACTGTTGAGGTGACTCAACAGTTGAGCAGTATTCTCTCAAAATGCAAGAATTAGCCTAGCCTGGAATGGAGATAACTTGCTCCTGAGATGTCTTTGAATGAATGGGCTGAATGGGTTTCTGGGAAAAGTAGGTAAAGAACAAAACACAGATATACTAGGAGACAGTAAACACAGATCTCACTCAGTGGAGGAAGGAGTCTCCTATTTCTATGTGGTACTTTCAGAAGTACATGTTCATCTGTATTAGACACCTACATGTACAAACTGCAGTTCCTCTGTGCATTGTCAGTAAGCTCTTTCAGGATGCACCAGACTATGGAGCATTTAAAGATTCAATTTATAGTGGAAGATCTCTTTACTCCCTGGATGCATGACACCGGCTGTGTAGGTACTTATCATTTGTTTAGTACCTCAACAGTAAGCCCAGACTGGGATGTATTTCACTGGGAGCATCAGCTAGTTTATGGGGAAAATACAGAATTCTTAAAGTCTGCCAGAATAAAGTTTTGGACAGGTTATACAGAATGTACCTTGAAAAAAAAAAAAAAAAAAAATAACAGGATGGATAGAAACACTGGTAGAAATGGGTTCTTTTTTTTTAATCTAAGTTTTTAGTACAGTTTTACAACATTGTTTACAGTGTAAGATTCTATTTTATGTAAATTTGAACACTGCAGGCTAGATTGCCACATGATAATATATCCTTTTCATAATCTTTGTTTCCCAGTTCAAAACAAGGGAGGAAATAATTGAACATACACAGGTACACACATGTGCATATACAGCATGAAAAGAGCATGAAATATCCTTCTTTTATTTTCTCTCCCTTTTCCTTTTTTATTTGAGTCCTTGTTGGATAAGTTACTGACAGCTCTTATACTTCTATGCTATAGACAATTTCCTTTTTGATCATAAAAGCTTACTGTATTAAACTCATTTTATTGTCCTTAAACACAGAAGTGGGAACATCACCATGCTGCAGACTAAGTTAGCTAGCCACAGAAAAAAACAAACAAGAAGAAAAAGTATTCCTTTTAACGATACAGAAATACTCACTGTTGATGATGTAGTGCAGTGTTTAAATAACCTTAATAAGAGCTCTTATGTGAAAAAAATCTATACTAAAGTGTTTAGAATATTTCAGAGGATTTCTTGAGATGTGGTGTGTTCCTGAACAAGCTCATCTCAAGCGAAACTCAAGAATTGTTCAGTGTTAAGCTGAAGGACACTGAAAGTTGGTGGAAATTCATAAGCATTTTCATAAGCACTTTTAGAACATCAGACAAACATTTGGTTTGTATTGCTCATTAAAATATCTGTATAGTATATTGATGTATTTGTTTGTTTTTCATTTTGCACCGCTAAAAAGAGACCATATTTTCTCCTGAGAAAGTGTAGCCTTAATAATGAGGCACAAATACAAAAAAACATTTCGTAGCTTTCAGACTTCATAATTGCAGGGCTGACAGTTTAAAAAAAATTAAACACTTTTTGAAGTTTGAGAGAAGGTTAAGTTTTTCATATATTTTCGGTCTGTTTCCTCAATATGTCCCTTTGAATATAGTGTTCACTAAATTCAGTAAGCAGATATACAATTACCAAGACATCCTTTGTGCCATTAAAGAATATTAATTTGATTCATAAATCTGAGGTGCTGACAAGTCAGTCTTTTTATATGACTTTATAATAACAATAGTCTTAAAAAAAAAGAAAATAAAAAATTCCATTTTTACAGATTTATGAGAATTTATGGTGTTTATGCGGGACTGTCAAACATAAGTCTTCAGTCCTTTGCTAGAAATAGCTTTCTAAAATGTCTCTAAAAACACTTATGTGGAATTGGGATGACTTCAAAAAAGGTTCCCTATGTGCTGGATTTTTACAGCTCAAATAAATGGTGAGAACTTGTGAAATACGGAGCTGCAACCATAGACACTACAAGGGAAGACATTGTGTGTCTCTGGGCACTAAAGTACAGAATTTTTCCTGAAATCAAAATATAAAGGTAATCTATGTGTGAATTGCATACGTACATTATTGAGCAGCACCTTTCTAAAACTTAAAAATACTAAGAGACTATTGCTATGGGTCAAAGGGGCTGCTCTGGAGCCAGCTGGCCTGGGCTGCTTTCTAATCATCCTTAAATATTTGCTGTGCATCCTGATATGTATTGCACATAAAAATTGGAAGGAGCTCTGGGTCAGAAGTGTGTGCCCAAGTTGTGAGTTTGTTTACTGGTCTGTGAATCACTGTGTTTGTCATGGGCATGCATTCATTTCCCAAGACATGGAAGTTCCTGTTTTTGATTCTCACCTGGCATTGATAAGGAAGATGAACTGACAAATGATAGACCAGCATTGGACTGTTGGAACTTTGATCCTAGATGTTCTGCTATTTGGTTAATATCACTTAACAGTCATGAATTTTCAATAGTTAATAAGCAGTAGTGTAATCCAGGACATAATAAATCATCAAATCCCTCTTTCTCCCTAACCTAATCACTGTCGCCTGCTTTACATAGTAAGACTGAATCCTTTTTATTCTTGTGCAAATCAGTTTTAAAGAGACAAGGAACTAAGGGTGAAGACAATGATTTGAAATTTCATTGTTCAGGGTTAGGGCTGATTTGTCAGAGACAAGTGGGCACACTTAATTGCCGGCCATGTTTTTAAATAACCACTTTAAGGCATTTACAGTTGAAAATTGCACCTTTTATCTATATTATCTTGCTATTCTGTAAAGAAAATTATTTTGCTAGGGCTTTAATTTTTTCAGAATTAGAACAAAAATAGAAGAATTAATGCTTTGAGAAAACTTTTAGACACCTCAAATATCTTGTTCTTAAAAAATAGAATTTGTTGCAAACAGAGCAATATAATCTTTTCCAGACTATGCATGTATGGGCCATTAAATTATCTTAAGATTCTGAGGATACATGTCATTTTCCTTTGACAAATGAAGTATGTTGAAAAGGGTACTAAGATCTGTTCTCCAATCTTTCCGTAAATGACTTCTCTGACACATTTCACAAAAAATCCCTAAGTGATATTGTATTGCTATTACGGATCACCATGTGAAAGTTTTCTGCATGTCAAAATATAATTTTAAAGTTTACTTTTTTGTCTCCTGACAATCAGAATGCAACTTTTTGTTATGGCTTTGGAAGTACTTAATAGAATTTGTTAGGACAGTATATCCTCTGAGGTCAAACTGTAGATTTTCCCATACACCGGAGAATGTTTGTCACTTTTACAAAGAGAATTTTACAAGTTTCTAATCAAAATTAAGAAACTATTGATGGAACAAATGGGCAACGTTTACTGATGCTAAAGTGGCTATTGTGCACCATTTTCACTTCATGGACAGTTATGTATTAAAAGTTTTCTTACAGTAACAGCAGAGCTACTTAATTACACAGAAAAATAGCCATAGCATTTGTGCAAATGTGAAATTCCTTAAAATACTCATGCTTCATTTTAATTTTCACTTTCCTAAGAGTTACCAAAACTAATTTTTGCAAATAACTATCCTAGATCCTGGAAATACAGTTCTTTGTAGTTGTCTCTTGATTTAGATCTATTTAATTTTCAATATTTGATTTAATTTATAATAGACGAGTTTCAGGAGGTCAGAATTTTATTTCACACTCACACTGTTGGTTTACTTAAATCGTGTCTCATAAAATGCAATTCTAAATTTCTCCATGAGAGTTTCATTGGTAGAAGTATACCACTCACAAAGCTTCTCTCTATAATTATTGCATGCTCTATATTGAAGCATCACTGTGACCAATATTGGGTCACAGATAATGGGCTTCACTTGCATGCTGAACTTTCTCCAGTAAGACAAGAAAGTAAAAGACTCTGGCAGTCTAAAATGTAGAATAGGAAGTAGAGGTAGAGAGACTTGAATTAAATTGCCTGTTTCTAAGAGGAGGGAAATGGCCCAAATGGGTATGCTGTCTGTGTATCCTGTTCTTGACCGCAAAACATTGATTCAGATATATATTTTGTTCTTCACCTGTGATTTTAATAACATTTTGGTATAAATAAAATGTAATTATTATCCAGAATCTCAGGAGCTGTAGCAGCAACCTTGCTGATATAACCCACGCTTTCCTGATACGAGCTCCCATCACCAGTAACCCCTGCAGAGTGAAAAACTCATCAACTAGATTACTAGATTGACAACTTAGTGCTGATTGTACTAAGAAGCTTTTTGCCTAAAAATAACAGATAAGATTCTTTACTGGTGTCAATCAGCATAACTTCATTACCTTGATTTGAAGTATCTGGATTTATACTGTATCAAGATTGACAATATGAGGTCCTGCTCTCCCTCATCGGGTATGTACTTTAAGAAGGTCTTAAGGAGGGTGGACAAGAAAAGTATTTGACAGTTCCAAACATGGCAGGTGATAATAGTTGCAATATCTGCACTAGAAAAACTCCTGTTGACCCTGTTTGAGACTCCCCATTCATCCTGGTGCCATGGATTTTTATGTTTTTTCCTAGTACATGAGATATTTTTTTAAAATTGCATCTCAAATATGTAGATACATGTAAATTTCTTTAGGTATGCTGTTTTCATATTACTTCAGGTCATTCTAGAGATTTAGAAAATGGAGCAACACGTTCAGTGAAATGCTTGTTCTAGTAGATTAAATTTTGAATATAGATTTCTTATACAGACATATATAAAGAAAACACAGGGTAAAAATATTTCAGTGCTTCATTCAGTTTAAGAACAATGCTGAAAAGAATTCAAAATAAAAACTTGTATACTGCTCTGTATCATGGTTTCATTTTGTCATTATCATTAGAAACAGGGTATTTTTATATAGCCTGTGGTGTGGTGCTCAAGAGCAATTAGGCCAAGAATAATAATTTAGCCAGGCAATAGGTAGTTAAACACAGTGAGTGGATCTTGAATAAACAGCCTTCTTCCTTATGAACTTTAAAAAAAATCTTACTCCTCCTAAATGTTAGTAGAGTAGGGAATCAGGGTTTTTTATATTTGTCATTTATATTCAAAATTGCAGTAGTAGTATAATTTAAGGTCATCCGTTTTAAAGATGACAGCTTTGCTTTTTGTTATTGAAAGTTTATTCCTAATGATTGGTTTGCAAGTACATTAGAATAAGTTTCAATGAATCTTCATGTCATTATTTAGAACATGCACTTAGAGCAACCATGGACCCTTTGTACCAAACTGTAGATCAAGGTAGGCCTATTATCTTCATTGTCCTACTGTGAATTTTTTATATTAAATGGAGAAATTAAAAATAATTGTAGAAAATTTTATGTGCTTTAGAAAGGACAGACCAAGGATATTGAGGCCCACTTTTTAAAAGTCATTCTAGGTCCTCAGAAGGTAAGAAATTGCACAAGATAGAACCCCAGCAAAGGAAAAAAACCTCTCTGAACCTGCTCTTGATCTGTTTCCTTGAACTTTGTCTGTTAAGCTTATTGATGACTGAGCAAGTAAGTTGAGTCTTAAGGTGGTAGGTTTTGTTCTTTTCTCAAAGGGCAAATTGAAACCTGAAGGTACAAAAGAAAGACGGTTGCATTTTTGAGTAATTTTAAATGAGAATGGTAAGTAGGAAGAAGAAAAAGAAAGGGGACTTTCCTTTTTTTCTTACAGAACCCAGCATGGAAGTTTGTAATATATGGTGCTTGAAATATTGGTACTTGTGATCTGATTCATGAAGTTGTATAACTTCCCTGACTCTGGGTGACAAAGTCATGAATTTTCCAGGACAAATTAGAGAATGTAGGTAGAGTTATTACTAAGTAAGTCTTGCCCCAGAAGAAGTTTTTCGGTGTTAAAGCTAGTATTTTCAAATTTGTCATTTCTTTAAATTCAGAATAATTCTGAATGCAGACAATGCTTGTTTCAAGTCAAGAGGTGTTCCATGCTAATATGTACAGCAGAAGTTGAGCACTTCATTGAATAATATATTCACCAAATTAGAAAGAGAAAGCTGTATTAAATTGAATTGTGTCAGATTTTATGTTTTGAGTGACCTTATTGTCAAGTTTTTTGATTTATTGTAGTGTGCTTCTTTCCAACAGGTTACACCAGTAAGTCAGTAATTCAGTAGTCATTTTCCTGATGGCAGTGTACTGTAACAAATTAACAGCAAAGACTGCTGTTTTCAGCCAACTGTAAGATTTATTGTACTTCCAGGTAGAGATTTATCTTTTCTCTGACTAGATCAATATCTGACTTTCAGGTCAATAATTGCTGATTGAATCTCAACAGAAGTCAATAGCTACCTATTATGTCACCTAATACACAAAGATTTTGTGGGTGTTGAGTCTAAGAAAGAAAATAATATTTGTGAACGTGTCAGATTCTTTATGATAAAATTCCTTTAAATTTTTTTTATACATCACTATCATTTTTGCATACATAAGAAAGTTCTGAAAATTGTGGTTCACCTACAGGTACCACAGACACATTTTTAGCATTCAAAAGTACCTATTTGTTTTCTGCCATGGTTTCTTAGTCAGCGCCTTCTGTTTATCCAGAGTACAGTTCTTGGATATTCTTTCTCTTATGCAGAGTTTGAACTAATGTTTTTTATTGTGTGAATAGATTAGGATTTTTATACAAGTACAGAAATTTCAAAGCATTTATAAATTTTTTGGTGATTAATTTTGCTTTTCAAGAGAACATTATGATGATATGTTTTTCTAGAATTTTTCTTTCAAGGACTTGTAAGGAAATCTCTTACTCATATTTTAAGGTAGTTGTTGTGTCATATATACAGATATAAATATTTACACTGCGATACACTAAATCTAGCACTAAAACATTTCACACAATTAAGAATTGTTTTTTATTGATGGTATTCTGCTGGTTATTGAATTTAATAGTTTTTCTTTAAACAGATATTGCAAGGCCACTGTCATAGGACATTAGCAGAATTGTTTTCTTTGTAATACAGGTACCTGGGATACATGGGAAAAATTACTCACATTCCCATATTGACAGCAGTCTCAATGTATTTCATTCACACTTTACAAATAAGCATAATGAAGTGCTCAGTAAGGTTGCGCCCTAAGTGACTTATACAAATGATGTGTCGTGCCATACAGCTATAATGTCCTTAACATGTTATGCAAGGGTCGATGAAGCACTGCAGCTCAGTAGAATGCTCGTGGGTGTGTAAGGAGTGAGTACCACAGGGAGAAAAGAACACAACCACTGTGTAAATGGTTGGTGTGTTGGCTAAGTTTTCCTTACTAACAGATAATCTGAATTATATGTCTTGACCTTGTCAGTCAGACCTTGCAATTAAATTATTCAACACATGAAATTTTGTCCAGATGTGGAATCTCTTCAAGACCATATGTTGAATTCAGTTTTTTTTTTTATTAGCTGGACACCATTTTGAACCTATTAGAAAGGGGGGGATTTATGCCTGTAGTCATCTGCTTCTTCCTTTGTCATTTTCATTCAAGCTATGGATTAAATATATTTTTGTGTAGACCATAAGGTATGTGACTTTACAAGAACTGTTACAATACTAGTAGTCTATTCTATTTTAAGAGAACAGGATTTCCAAGCTTGTGAATATAAGTAGATAGTTTTCAGGTAGTTTTAAGCTCTTTCTTGTCAAATGTGATTTCCTTTGAGAAGACTCATGTACTTAATTCCCATCTGCTATGTTCAAAGGCTACTGAATGCATCCCCTTTTTGCTTAATTGTTTTGTTCTTCACATGTCATTAGGTTGCTCCTCCTCACCAAGGATTAAATACTCCTATAAAAGTTTATATCTGTAGAAATTGCACTTAATGAGTAATTTAATCTCTTCCAGCATTCTTTGCCCTTGCCTCCACTGTGATATCATTTGCTTGGTTCCTCTACTTGCATATCTGACAAGTGAAGTGTTGTGGGGAAGCCCTCAATATCTAAATGGCATTAAGATATATGTTAGTCATGTATCTCTGTATCTAGATATGTTCCACAGCTATCTTGGCCTAATATTTCATTATACAGCCAGCAGTCACTTGTTACCCTCTTTGAGCAAACAATTATTCTGTTCCTACTCCCTTGGGGTACAAATTCTTCTTTACTTTTAAAATAAATTTTAATTGAAGTATTGAAAAATACATTTTCAACAGAGCAGTAACATCATACTTCAGTGGGCTCTATCTGAGACACATGCCTACTACATTAACAGGAGCACATCAGAGTTTGAGCACTGTATTGGTCAAGGTGGAGTATCTGACCATTTATCCCTTTTGGCTTCTAGCCACATGTTTCTCCAGAACTATTGAAATATCAGTAATTTGGGTTCCAGTTCCAAAGAACTCATGAGTCTGTGCAGAAGCACCAAAGTGTTTCCTATCAAAATTGAATTATTTAATCGTGCACAATTTTGCAGAGAATAGTGGCAGATTGCCAAGACACAGGAATATTTTTATTCTAAGTCTGTCTTAAGACTTTCTTCTACTTCTCCATTCCACATCTCCAACAATTTTGTGTGGAAAAAATGTGTATTCAAAAATGGAAAAACAATTTTAGAAGAGGTCAAAACCACTCAGATAGGAGATTTGCTTGAAAGAATGCTTAACTCTTTTTTTATGCCTGAAAAATCATAGGAACTTATATGCAATTTGTACTTCAAAAGAAACTACTTGCACAT
The DNA here is from genome assembly GCA_013400955.1 of Drymodes brunneopygia. Taxonomy (NCBI): domain Eukaryota; kingdom Metazoa; phylum Chordata; class Aves; order Passeriformes; family Petroicidae; genus Drymodes; species Drymodes brunneopygia. The sequence goes on from VZTZ01017974.1 coordinate 621,319, forward strand.
TTTCAAGACTTAACATACTGATAAATAGTTTCTGAGGAATTAACCCTTTTTGGAAGTCTTTTCAGAATGTGCACATTAAAAAAAAAAGGCAGAATTTCCACTTTTTTTCACCCTGAATTGTTGACTCTTTAAGGAACAGAATTAGATAAATGGGGAATTATAATTGTTGTCCAGTCCCAGGGTGGTAGATTCTCCTTGAGTAAAGTAGATAAGCAAGTTTGCAAAGTGCAAATGTGTGTCAATTTTCTGGAAGGCCAAGCAAAAAAAAATTGCAATATAAGGCTGGCAAATTTAGGCAATTAAAAAAAAAAATAGAAAAATAGAGAAGCTAGAAGGAATTTAACCAATTAAAAAAAAAAAAGGTAGAAATAGCAATAATGCCTTTCCATATGTTTTTCTGGAAAATAGGCCATGCTAAACAAACTTGATTTCTTTGTTTTATGAAATGGAAGGTTATATTGAAAAAGGTAATTGCCATGCCACATGCAATTCAAGTTAAACAGATAGCAAATAGTAGTAGCCACAAAGCACATATTAAATGGCTATGAACTGGCTCCCTAGAAGGTAGGAAAAAGTTATCATCAAGACAGAAATGTCATGAAAGGAAGAGATTTCTCCAGGGCTCTACAGAGATCAGTGTAAGACCAATTCTGTTCAACTTCTTTCTGTGTGAATTAAAAGTAAGCAAAAGACAAATTGGTAAAATTTTTGAATGACTATTTGTGTAACAGATATCCATTTGGTTACAGCACTTACATATTGTATATTGGAGTTTATTGTCTTCTTTCTGGAAATGTCATGGAAGAAAATTTTTATTTTAATTAATTTGATTGTGCTTTGCATTATGAAAACAGGGAGGTGATGTGATTACATTTGGTATCCGTGCAATTGCCACAGAAATAGGTGTATTTTCCACTCAGTTAGTGCAGCTTTATTTAGATTCCTTAATTTAGGAGGCATCAGCATAAGACTTTTTTCCATTTTGTAACTTCTGTTTGTTACTCATACAGGTTTTAGAAAAGGCTATATTTACTAACAGTAATTTAAATAGATTTTTTTTTCTTCTGGGGTATTCATTGTAGTAAAATCCGTCTGATTAATCCACCCCTTCTTTTAATACAAAATGAACGCTATTCTAGCCTATTTCTTTAAAATGTTTAGCACTTTCCTTTTAAAATATACTTATTTTTTCAGTAATTTTTATTCTTTAGCAGTTGTCCTTAAATGTTGGATTCATGTATTTAATTTTAAAGCAAATTTTCTTTAAGTAAGGATGCCCTGTCTTTCAGTACTAAAATCATGACCAAAGAAGAAAATTGATCACTAATTGTTATTTCTATAGTGCTAGGAAATTTTCCCATTAAAAAAAATGCTTATTTCTCCATGACAAACTAGTTTGCTATTGGAGTTGTGTGTTTCTTCTTTTTGTTTTTCTCACTAGATAGAAAATCTTTGAGCTCAAAATATTAAAATGGACCCTGTTTAATTTGCGACAATTCAGACATCATGCAGGAGTAGGCTGTAAAACAAAGATGACTAAAGTTCTGTAGTGGTTACTGAATCTAAATGAGTTCTTATTTTGTGTGAGTAGTAAGATAACTTCTTTCAAGTATACCAGACTAATAGGTAAGTACATAGTAAAATACTTCAGTAAATGCGTAGCTATGCATCTGGCTGTGGCAGACATTTTCTTAGTATTTGGCTGCCCTTGAATTAATAAGTCTCAATTTTTACGGTCTCAGTTACAGTAGATCCTTCTTTTGTAGCTTTTCTTTTATGTAAGTTAAATGGTTCTTCACAGAATGCTAAAAAAGACAACTATAACACATTGTCAGATGCTGTAGAGCATAGAAGTATCTTTAAGAAAACTTGGTTAAAAAAAAGTTATTGACTGCAATTCAGTAACAGGAAGGAATTCAGAGAGCCTGAGTAGAGAGGGAAGTAAAACTTGCCAAAAATAAAGTTATTTTCAGTGCTTTTTCAAATCCAGAGGTGTTGGGGAAAAGGAATGGAAAGGAACTATCCACTGTAGTAGATATATCCATCTTTCATCTCAGTGTTCTTTTTTCTCAGTTTTATATGATGCATTGAGGACAAATGCAGGACCATCAAGAAGAAATTTCTTGATTGCAAAAAGTTGTGAAGAACTGTCAGTACAGAGAAAGAAGCTTATATGGTTATGAGCAAGAAGAACATAATCAAATTTAATACTATTATGTAGTAAAATTACTTATATTTCTTGGTTTTAATTAGTCCTGTGAGTAGCAGGGGGTGGGACTTGATCCTTATTGGTCCTTTTCAAATTAAGATATTCTGTGGTTCTACAGTAATTGTGGTCTCATTAATTTGGAAATGTCATTGGAGGAAAATGCCCTGTGTTTATTTGTCAATTATAGATCAATCATCAATGTAATGTATTCCACATAAAAAAAAAGTTGCAATTAAAAAAGGTGGTATTAAAATCTTAATTGGAAAATAAGTAGGATTCTCATCATACATGATCAAGAAAGATAAATTCAGATTGGAAAATGTGCTTTCCAAAACTGTTGAAATTGTCACATACACACACACACACACACACACACACACACACACAAAGACACAAAATCAAAAACCAACCAATAAACCAAAAAAACCGTCACAACCCAAACCCTACAAAAACTGGTGTGCCTCAGAGGTGAGGAAACTTAGAAAAGAAGTTAGAAGAAAACGTATGTTTTGGGAGAGCCTTCTAAGTGGGAAAAAACCATCTCTCATAATTTTAAGATGGAAAAAGGTATGACTATTTTTGAGGGCAGAGGTCCGAAGCTGTGTGCTCTTCTCAGCTCCATTCCAACAGATTTACCCTTCCATACGTTGTATTTGATTTTTGACATGGCAATCAAACTTCTGTAAAAATTCTTTACTTGATACCAGAAACAGGATGGAATGTACCTGTAACGACATCTATATCTTGCTTTTTTAAATTTCTTGTTTTCCTTTCCTACTAGAGATGGATAAATACTGAAGGCATAGCTGCAAAGTACTTGCTTAACAGGGTCACAGTGCTGCCTAACAAATATGAGGCAAAATTAGGGCTATGTTTAAATTTTAAAAAGCTGTGACAGATTTCTTTTTCAGTTTTGGTTTTTTGGGGTTTTTTTGGTAACTGTTTTAGTCAGGGAAATATCTTTCTTAAGATTAACTTCCTGTCTTCTTGTGGGTTGTATAGGAACCCCTGCCAAGCATGCAGAAGATACTCAGAGGCAATTCCTACTTTAAAAAAGTAAACTGCTTGAGCATTTAATATTATCTTAGTGGAAAAATCAACTAAGTTCTCCTTACACATTTTGGAATCAAAAGTAGAACTTGAGATTATGCATGATTTTAGTGCTGCACTGCCAGAACAGTTGGTGGAGCTTCTAGTGACAAGGACAGAGCATTGGTGTCCTCACAGTAGTTACATATCTCATACTGATGATATGATTTCAGGATCTATAAATGTATATGCAACCTAGGAAAGAGAGGGAACTAAATCCTCCCTCATCTCCTGCCTTCAGCCCATCAAAGCTTTAGAACTAGTTTTCTTATTATAAACTTTGCATACAAGGTTTTGAAATTAAGAACCTGTCCAATTTAATTGTTTCTGTTTTCAGAGAAAAGGAACCTGCTGCAACAGGGAGATGAAATGATTAGTCATGATTAGTCTTCCACAAATCCTTATCAACTATCAACAAGCATTGATTCAGTATCATACCCCTTGAAACAAACTAGAAGGAAAGTAATCATAAATCAGACAAATTTCTGTTTGTTTAAATTAATTTAAAAATGCAAGTGGCTAGTACTGGTGAGGGTAGAGTAGAAGACGTTCTACTATGTAAAATTTTGCATGTTACAAATTGGAATGGAAGATTCTTTTTAAAAATTCCATCCTTCTTACATGAGTATGCATTAGCATGATACATTTAGTTTCAGTGTAAAAAACTAAAGCAATTCACCTGAGAAGTCAAAGAGGACATTCTCAGTTCTAGTACTTTCCCATATTCCTGTTTATCAGTAAAATTAATTTTCAGAACAGTAGTACCAGATTTTGTGAACCATATTTATTTTGATGAAAATGCATACTTAAATTATAGCAGTCACTTTAATCTAAATGCCTCTGTAAATTTCCTTTTCTAAATTTATAGTGTGCATAAGTTGTGCTTATTTTCAGTATATCATGTTGCAATTTCTGAAAAAAAAATCTGTTTCAAACGGTATCATTTCAAGGAAAAAAGCACTGATGAACTAAACCAGACTGGTATATTACTTTTAGCCAGTTTCTCCAAAACCTACACTTCTGATGGAAAGTAACTTACAGTGCAAAACTATGTTAAAATAATTCTAAAACATCATGGATGGTTAAAAAAATACTCTTTGTGCATAGATCTCCTTATTTTTGTGTGATTTGCTTTCAGGACAGAACAGAAACAATGGTATAACCTACATGAAGTTTTCCATTTTGTATGTAATAATGGTTAAATGATTTTATTGAAGAAATAAAAAGAAAGTAATTTTAAAATACAAAAAAAATAATGCTCTGGAAAACACTTTTCACACCATCTGAAACTGTGGGAATCAAAAAAGCTTGAGAATTGTGCTGTACATAAAGTTTTCCAGAAGAGCAAGGCTCTACTTGATAAAATTCTTTGCATTAGTAATTATTATGTGATTAAAATTTACCCAGAAGCAACATTTGATCATGCTACGGTGTATTTAATTATTGCTTATAGCAAGAACTCACTTTCACAGTCCAATAGAAGTTAAGCTAAAATTTTAGCTCTTTAAAATTGTAATGTTAATAAATCTGGCATTTTACGTATTTCTTTATTTATTTCTGTGAAACTCACTCCAGTCTATCAATGTCTTTTATGTACTGGTGTGCTCAGAACTGGACCCAGCGCTCCAGATTTGGTGAGCAGAGGGGAAGGATCCCCTGCCTTGACCTGCTGGCAATGCATTTTATGATGCAGCCTGGGAAGATGTTGGCCTTGTTTGCAGCAAGGACACATTGGTGGCTCATGTTTAACTTGAGGACCACACCAGATTGTTTTCTGAAGAGCTTTTCTGTCCACTGCATGTACTGGTTCCCTAACACTGTACTTGACATTTCTCTTTACTGAATTCCATGATTTTTCTGTCAGTCTGTGATCAAAGAAATTAGCAGGGCTTAAATTACGGGTATCATCATAGGTGAAAAATGTCTCCTAACTGAAACTGTGCCCACAGAGTTGTCTGTCCCTACTTTTATTTTAATCTTGCTTCTACATGTATAGGTAACTAAATGTGAAAAAACTCTGATAATGATGATGATGGGTAAAAGATTTTAGGAATTAGAATTTTAGGATCATTCAATTTTGTCTTTCTCTCTCTAGTGTAGTAATAACAATAAAAAAGCTTATCTTTTACTTTACAGAAAATTATTAATTAACTCAAATTTATAAACAAAAATCTATATGACTGACATTTATCAAAAACAAAAATACTGTTTTCTGAGATTTGTCAAACAGGAAAATATAGCTTTGGGGTAGTTTCAAGAGGTATGTGATGTATTAATTAAGAAATTACCTTTTGTTAAAAAACACCTTGTGTCTTATTCACTGGGGTAAGAGTTCCAATTCATTAGTTTTTCTATTAAGTAGCTATTTAAAGAGTTATATGAGAAAACACTGGGTTTTTTTGGCAATGTACCTTTGGGTCAGGAATGTTATATAAGTTGGATTAGTGATTTAACAATATAATAATTGATTTAATAGATATTGTTTCAATTTCTTCATGTTGTCAAGCAGGTTTATTGTCTAGCAGCATTTGGAGTTGTGGTTTATATATATATGACACAAACAACTGTAGCCAACTTAGCTCCACCTTTCCTTTAAAGAAAGGTTATGCCCAGCCTTTGCTCTTCCTTGAACAAGCTAATCCTGATCTTTTGTTTGTTTGTTTGTTTTCTTTCCCTCACAGGAGTCATCAGGACTGCCTTGCACAACATGGACAGGGAAGCCAGAGAGCATTATTCCGTTGTCATTCAAGCCAAAGATATGGCTGGGCAGGTCGGAGGGCTGTCAGGGTCAACAACTGTAAATATCACACTCACAGATGTCAACGACAATCCACCCAGGTTTCCTCAGAGTATGTATAATTTCAACATATAACTGATTTGAAAATCATGTTGATTTTCAGTGAAGTAAGAAGCTATTACTGAAATGTAGTTAGTAGTCAAATTCATGGGGAAAAGGCAGCTTGGAAAGCATTTGGATTCACCAATATTTTTAAATTTCCCAGTATTTCCAGATAAAGCACAGAGATGGCATAGCTAAAATAGTGAAACAAGTAAAGATTTTTTTCACTTAACCACTGAATAATATTGAGATGGGTTACAAAGGTATACTGTTCTCATATGTGGGTTATTCTCCTGCCCTTGTTAAATGCACATTTCCATAACTGTGTGATTTTAATCCCATGAAAGAAATATGATGTTCCTATGGTAGATAACAGCAAAAGGCAATGCATTAAAATACTTAATCCAACATGCCTTTGGCTGCTTCCATATGCTTCTATCAAATTTTTTTCTTCCATTTCTTTCTCTATGCCCAACTAAATTTTTAAGATCAATTATTGTATTTCAGATGGTCAAAATCTAAAATGTTTCTCACTATTGTTGAGCAATGGCGGAGTCTGACTTTATCCTAGATAAATGAATTGTCGATGTTGATTTCAAACAAAATTATCATGTGCATACATGAGAAGTAAATACCAGAACAGAATGTCTTAATGTGGCCACTAGTAGGAAGTTAATTTCTACTCATCTCATTGGGTGCAGATTAATCTGACATAATAGGTGTAGATCTTGTAGGAATTCTGGATTCAGTTGACAATTTGTTTAAAAATCCTATGGAACGCTAATGCATTTTCTCTGCATATTGGCTCAAGGCCAACAAAAATATTGTAATCTGTCTCAGACATTGCATGAGCTGTTGTAGAACTTAATGGACTGGTAGCTATAGGCACATCCACCAGGAAATACAATAAGTCGTTTGAATGAGAAGATTTATAAACAATAGTAGAGATCACAAGGCTCCAGGGAAAAACAAAGCTTCCTGGCAATGCACATGATATAAAATCTTGCCAAACAGTAATCCGGCTTACTAAGAGTGTTGTAGGAATGAACATTTTTTCCGTGCCTCAAAAGGACATAAAAGCCCAAAGCTTTTGAAACATACCCTTAAATAAAATATATTTGGTTTTATGTTCCACAAAATTTTCATTGCATCCATCATTCTATTTAATACTTCCTAACTATCAGAAAGGCAAAAGGTAAGGCTTATCTTTGAACAAGAGTGGAATTAAAAAGAAAGAATGTCCTAAGTTTCCTGCAAACTCAATGAATGCAGGAATGGATCCCTACCTATCAGGTTTCAAGAACTGGCTTCTTTTATTTTGAATGGGAGTTTAGACAGGAAACTGATTGGCAGGCAGAGATGCTTATATATATTTATCTGTACTAATATTTTTTCAGAAATCAAAAAAAATGTTCCTGTTATAATTTATACATTTTAAGGGATCCGAATAACATTGAAAATGACAAAATATTTCACTTTAAATGAAAACTTATTATTTATAAGAGAATAATTGTACTTTAGTATTTATTCCTTATAACATAAAATGTTATTTCTAGAACAAGTCATAGAAGGCAAACATTTGCTTTCTTTCCTTACAGAAGATTACTGTAAACATTTCTGAGTGACATTGCTTCTTTGCTCCTTTTCAAGAACTACATTTTAAACTCCTTGCAAAAGAGAAGTAGCTATGTTAGTAATAGGGAATGAAAATACAGTTGATCTAAACAAGGCCGTTTTACCATCATGAACTATATACACGAGTCTTGCACTAAAAGAAATAACTTTGTTTATTTTTCTTCTGTTTCCTTTGTGTGCCATGATTTTCAGTTAAATTTCTTTTCAATTTCCTTATTAGACGGAATGCTAAATGAGACTTACTGAGGCTTGTCACATTCAGAATTGAATTCAAGGGAAGTGCTAACCAAAACTGCCTATATCGAGTGTATAACCCTTGGGACAGGCTGAGCCTCAGCTAAACCACAGACTTTCTTTTGGTTAGTTTCCTTTTCTCCGTTACCATACTTGTGAGTTTTGAATCTGATTCTAACTGTATGAGTACCTTACTTGAGAACGTGCTGGGAAGTACATCTGATTGATGCTGTCATTATTTGTTTTATTTATAAATATACTTTGTTGTATATTCTTAAAAGATGTTACCTTTCTGGCTTTAGTAGATCAGTGATAATTAGACATGCCAAGTGAAGTAAGACATGCAGGATTTTTCCCCTTAAATAAACACTTTAAACCCTTATTTAAAACTTAGAACTAGAGGTTGTAAATATATCTGCTTGAAAGGGTTTATTGTGTTTTTCTCTGTACTCATTCTAAATAGAGCTGACTTTCTTTCAAAGAAATTCCTAACAGAAGAGCTACAGTTTTCCAAAATATAAAAAAATCTAGCAGGAATAATATGAAACAGGACTGCATAATTTTATTGGTCAGATTTCTGGTATAGGAAACATAGCTGAAAAATTCTGATTGCAAAACAATAATATGTCTCAGAACTAGGAAAGGGGTTGTGAATTCAACAGGAGAATAGCCTGAAACCTCAAATACTTTTTGCTTATCAATTACTTCAGTGCATCTTGTATAATACAGATTTCTTTTTCTTCATCATCATAAATTTCCTTTCTTTGGAGAGGCAAGCAATAAATTAACTATTTAATGTGAGCTGACAGACAGTGCTCTGCATGGGAAGATTTTTGCATCTCTCAGTTCTTTTTAGTTTTACCACTGATAGATCCATGTGGTTGATGACTGAGGGCCCTAATTTCATAATCATAAATTTATTTCATAATTTGATAGAAGATATTCCATCTTCTAATGGCACTGTTATCAGACTTGAGCTACATCAGAATATTCTGTATACTTTTCTTTCATTAATTCTCTCTGGTGTTGCTTAAGAAGAATAAATTCTCTGTATTTTGCTTTGTTTAGTATGAAGAAATTCTGATAGCAGCATCAAGATCATCACAGTAGGCAGAGGCTTCCACTGACATGCTTTGTACATCAAGTGCTATTAATTACAATTTGGCCAGTGTGTAGAAGACCTACACTTGTGTCTAGATTCTAATTTTTATATTTTGGTTTTTGATACATCTAACTCAGTTCCTTAGGATAAAGCAGAATTTAAATACTATTCATGACTTAAAACACTTTTTATAAAGCTTGATTTTTGAGGCTTGATAGTTTCATGGCAGTGTGTAAACATCATGTGGAATTATGTATATGCATAATTAGTTTGGCCTCTCTTTGTACAATATCATTGTATGAAAAGTGCACAGCCATATTTAAATAGGAATGTCATAGTTCTGAAAATGTTAGTTCTGAAAAAGTAAATTTGTATCCCAGAAGCAGATATTAACTATGTTCAGTGCTAGTAAGGTATCCACTATCTGTCCTTGTTAATATAGCTCATTAGCTAAATAAGTGGGAAAGTATCTGCTATTCATTTTCATTTGAAATTCATACTCCAACATGGTCCATTCTGAATCCCCAGTTCTATGTAGTGTCGTGATTTCCATGTGTGACTGTCAGCACCCTCTCACTCCCCACTGCCGTGTGCTGCAGACTGTCCTTTTCTACCTGGTGACTAATCCCGAGCTATCTGCTTAGTCCTTTACCACTTGGCTCCTGCCAAATGTGATAAGGAAAGTGAAATTTTCTCTGATATTTTTTAGCAGGTCTTTCTCCTTTTTTTACCTGGTAATTGCTAGGAAGCTTGTAGAATCATAATGTGCTTTAGGTCTCTGTCCTTCTGTTAGATTTGCCTGATATTGGACAAGGGTTAAAAGTTACTGGAGACTATTGAGTTAAAAGGATTGCAGAAGTTTTGTGTCCTCAGGAAATTAAGATTTTAAATAAACAAGATAAGAACATGATAATTGATTTCTCTTAAGATTGCTGACATCTGATCAACTTTACCTTTTAAAATTAGATTTTTTGCACATCTGTTATAATCTAGATCCTGTTCATTGTGCCATTTATGGACTTGAGAAGTGGGACCATATGTACCTAATGTAGTTCAAGAAGTCCAAGTGCTAAGTCTGAACCTGGGTCAGAGCAATCCCAGGCATGAATACAGACTGGGAGAACTCAGTGAGAGCACCCCTTTGGAGAAGGACTTGGAGACTCTGGTGGGTGAAAAGTTGGACATGAATCATCCATGTGCACTTGTAGCCCAGAAAGTCAACTGCATCCTGGGCTGCATCAAAACAGTTTCATCCAGCAGGTCAAGGGAGGTGATTTTCCCCCACTAATCTGCCCTTGTGAGGCCCCACTTGGAGTGCTGTGTCTAGGTCTGGAGTCCTCAGCACAAGAAAGATGCACACCTGCTAGAGTGGGTCCAGAGGAGGGCCATGAAGGTGATCAGAGGTCTGGAACACCTCACAGATGACGATAATCTGAAAGAGCTTGGGTTGTCAACCTGGAAAAGGGATGGTTCTAGAGAGACCTCATTGCAGCCTTTCAGTACTTAGACAGGACTTACAAAATATAAGACCAAGAACAACTTTTTTACATGGCCAGGTAATGATATCAGATGGGGGAACATTTTTAAAGAGAGTAAATTTAGACTAGCTATCAGGAGGAAATTCTTTACTTTTCTTTAAGGCTGGTGAGGCACTGGCACAGGTTGCCCAGAGAAGCTTTGGATGTCCCATCCCTGGAAGTGTTCAAGACCAAGTTAGATGAGCACCCTGGTGTAGTGAAAGGTGTCCCTGTCCATGGTAGGAGAGTTAAAAGCAGATTGTCTCTAAGGTGCCTTCCAACCCAAGTAGTTCTATAAGTCTGTGATTCTACATGTTGATGAGTCCAGCAATGATCCAGTATCCGGGAGTATTAGGAAGCATTTCATTCCAGAAATTATTCTGCTTTTAAAGGTTGCTTATTTATCAAGATTTTTTTCCTTATAATTAGACTAATATCTTTTCCTTATTTCATGCTCATCGTTTCCTGTCAGTGTGACTATTACATTTTTACTTTATAGTTGCACAACATAATTCTGGTGCTAAAAAGCATTTTTCTTCTCACATATTCTTAAAGGTAGACGTATGTTGAATTTATTGAGGTTTCAAAGTGTGTACTTAGGTTTCAAAGTCAGTGCTCAGGTTTCAAAGTGGATGCCTAGTGAGTGACACTTCCTTAGTGAGTACAGTTGGTATTCAGTATACTGATTTTCTGCCTTCACAGAAAATTGTCATAGGGCCCCTGACCTCTTTTTTTTTTTGAAAATGGCTAAAGTGTTACATCAGAAACTGAATGAGGGACAGGTATCAAATTTCTATTTCTGTCAGTTTTCAGAAACTTCCTCCTGACTGTGACAGCCAGGAGCAAAGGTAATGAGGGAAAGCTGCTATTGTGTGCCTGTATTACCTGGTGAAGATGTTAGCTTTAAGCAGTAGAGAAGTATGTAGGGGCTTGATTCTCTAGAAGTATTTAGAATCACCTGCTTAACAAGGCTGCTGCACAAAGAGAACCAGCTGTTTTAGAGCGTGGTAAGATAGACAAGCCTTGCTGATCTGAGTAATTTTCTAAAATTTAAAATATGTTTTTATCAAAGTCAGATTAAACATTTGTAACAAACGTGGTCTACATACTGAGTTTTAGCACCAACTATATGAATCAACATTACTCACAACAGTACCATGGAGTCTTATTTCACTTTACTGAGTACTGTCCATGAGGATTTTTGTGTACCAGATCAATTATTGATTACATATATCATACATATCAAAATAACTTCAAAACACTCTAGTCAGAAAAAAAGAAGTGCAGGTTTTTCTTGGTTTTTTTGTTTGTTTTTCTGTGGGTTTCTGAATAAGACTGGGAATGAGGGAATGTTCTTTGTTTTTCTCTCAGAGTGGAGAATTGGGAGCAGGACCACTCCATTTTGAGGAGTGTTCATTGGAAAGCCCTAATTTTCATGTCCTTTATGAGGCTAAACCCCCGTGGGATCACAATCCTAGCTGTGCTAGTGCCAGGGAAAAGCAAGCATACAAACACAAAATAAACACAGTCCAAACTAAGTTTAACCCTTTTACAGGTGTTGCTATTGTTCTGTGCTTTACCCAAGCTGCCTGATGTAGCCATGGTCCCCCCTTAAATGGCATAAAATATGCTGAACACAGCACAGCCTCTAGGGACTGCTACAGATCACACCCAACAATTAAATTCCTCATTAGTGATTATTATGGAGTGCATATGTTGCTTTTCCCATGCCATTTGCTTAAAAAATATGTATTTGGGTATTCAATATCTATAGAAAGGTACTGATTCTGAAAATCCAGGAGAAACCAAATTTTCTTTATGTTTCTGCTTTTACCTATGAGAAGCATAAACATCAAAATTTTTAAAAGAAGCCAGTATACTTTTGTTCTCCAAGACTGAAAACTCAGTATTCTGAGGTCAGAAGGTTTTCAAGAACTTTTAGTTACTCTCTCTAAAGGCAAAGTATCATGGAACATAAACTCATCACTAATTAAGTGTTCTAAACACTTTTTCCCAAGTTGGTGTTCAGTATTATTTCTCTTCTCCCTCCCGTTGTTGAATATGGTAATGTCTACTGTTCAAGAAGACATTGTAACCTACAAAAGTAAGACAAAACTATCAACAGAATAGAATAAATTGGTAAATAAAATTAATTTGATAATATGATTATTGATTTTCATTAAATACTGTTATACTTCTTTTTTGAGAGGCTCAGACAGAAAGATTACTTTTCTGAGAATAAGACACAGCATTGAAGGTTGCCTGTAGGCTAATTGAAATGAAAATATGTTGTTCTAAAGGTAAATAAAATGTTTCTGTACTATAATGACAGATACCCCATAAAGTTTATTGAAAGAAGATCATACACATGAGTTTAGAAAATGTTTCAATTAGCATAGATTAAAGTCTTGCAAAATGGTATGCTATACAGTACATTACCTAGAAAAGAGTATTAATTTCGTCATATGAGCAAAGGAATGCATCTGCATGAATGTGATAAAAGTTGAGAACTGAATCAATCAAGATTCTTGATCCATAAGAAACAGACCAGCTCCCCTAGAAAAAATTAGGCCATCCCCAAAAGATTTCTGCTTCACAACAGCTCCTGGAAATCTGCAGTGCTGGAAGCATAAGAACAATCTGTTCAAAATGGGCGGATTTGGTGGAAAGTTTTGCTTAGACTGATGATACCTGATACTCAGGGCTCCTATCTTCCCAGTCAATTGTTTTAGATGTTTGAGACAGACTCATAGTTTGCAACACAGAACTGTAAATTCACAGTGTACACATCTTGTATTTTACAATGTGTTATTAAACTTTCTTTATCCAATGCCTAAGGAAACATTCATAGAATCAGAATTGCAGATTATGCTGAGTTTAAAGGAACCCATCTAAGTCATTAAGTTCCAATGGAGAACACCCAAGGAGTCTCAGAATATACCTGAGGGCACTGTCCAAGTCCATCTTGGACTGACAGGCTTGGTGCTGTGACCTTCTCTCTGGGGAGTTTGTTGCAGTGCTCACTTGAGCCTTTAGTTAGTTCCTTTTGCTAGCAATAAACTTTACAGTGATTTACTGTTTAACATTTCCAGTTTCAACACTAGCCTTAAAAAATGTCTATAATATAGTTTAACCTTCATGTTGCTGATTTTTTTTCTTCTTGTGTGTTTGATTTTTTTAGATAGTATTTCTTGTATTTGTCTATTTGGCTCATGTCTGTATGTGATATCATCAGGCTGTCTCAATGAAGCAATGGTTAAATACTTGTTGGGAGACATTTCTGACCTTATAATCTGAGAGTCTTTATTTTTTCAACAGTTTTCTTTTAATTCTATCTACATTTTTTAAACATTTCAGTTCTGCAAAAACTGACAGATAAATCATGAGTCATTTCAAATACTTGTTTTGCTTGAAGATTTAGTATTTAAGAGTCCTTGAAGTGGGTATCAGTAAGACAATTTTCTGAAACAGATGGCTAACACTTGGGATGTGATTATAAAGCAGAGAGTAGTGTCATGTAGACAGATATATTTGAACAAGCTCAACTGTTTGAAAGTCTCCAGTTAGTTCACCCTACCATATGAGTTATAGCACGTCCAGTTTCTGAAGTGGCTTGATTATATAACATATTCTTAATGGCCTTAACCTTTTCCTTTTTGGAAGAGCAAAAGTGTCAAGAAAACATATTTTGTATTTATTCTAACAATAAGTAAATTTAAAAATTAATCTTATCCCTATAATTTCTCTAATTTTATGTATGAAGTAAAGCAACCAGCAGTACAAAAGTGTCAGTTGATATCATCTGTAAGCACAAAACATTACAGGGCATTTATTTGGAAATTTGTGTAGGTGGCTTTTACATGAATATCAAAGAATTGCATCAAAGTATCAACTATAAGTTTTGATTGAATTAAATAATTGTCTTGTTTCATCGGTGTTGGTATTTTATCTTTTACATAATAAATTGTACTTTTCCTCTTGCTCTTCTGGACATTTCTTATTTTCCTTAAGATTTCCGAAATGAATAATAACTTATTTTTCATTTTCCTAGGAAACCTTTCTTTCCCTTTAGACTAACAAAGTTTAGTGCACTTGTCCATCCTTATCACACCACTAATTGTTTAGTAGTACTATGATAATACAAAATTAATTCAAAACTACAAATAAGTTTAGGAACTGTTGTGCGAGGAATTTATAAATTTATAGTGAAATCTTCTGTTTTCTAGCAGGTGTCTGTAAAGGCAGCTTTTCAATTGCAGCTTCTGTAGGTTGATAATTTCTTTAATCCATTCAACCAGTAGTGAGTTTCAGGCACAACTCAGGTTTAATCTCTGAATTCAATTTAAATTTTGCCTTCCTCTTTCTACATGCTTATCAAGGGCACCTCTGCAGTCATGCTACCTGGCTTAAAGCCAGAAAAACATAACAACATGTTAGCTTTCATATGTCCACTTTCAAATCTGCAGATCCATGGTCCTGCCACTCAGTTTTGCACTATTGCACTCACTGCCACAGAATGCCTTCAAGGAACATAAAAGGAACCTGGTAGAGTTTCAGAAGATATGCAATGACCGAAGTTATTTTGTTTTTTTTACTGTGTTGGTCGTTGGACTGTGATGCAAACTCTGCAGACTGTTAGGGAGGCCTTTGGATTGGGGTAGTTTAAGTAGGAAATGAGGATGTTGTTGGTATGTGCACACCTTCTATTGGATGTGAATTATTCTTTTCAGTTCTGGTAGATTTCATCATCCCTGCTGTATTATAAGGGTAGCATTATTGGAGAAAAATTCTTGAAGCTTTTTTTCTGTCATACTTGCAGGTGGAGATTGAGATTTATGTAATGACATTATGTCTGTTTGCCACTTTTATTTCCTTGTGGCACCTTCTTACCCACCAGAAAACTTTGTACCTTTTAGAACATTTCATACAAAAGCATAGAGACAGTTAAGAAAATTATCTTTTAAAAAATATTTCACTTACTAATTATTAAGTTAACAGGTAGCAAAACCACTGAAAGGAGGTCACAGTTGTAAAGGAAGATTTTTCTGGGCACAAATACTTCTTTGTACCCATTATCTTACCTTCCATTTACTGGGGATGGAAGTTGAAATTTTTGTGCAAAGAGTAAAATATTAAGATTTATTACAGTCTTCTTTAGTGAAAATTATGTGCTGAAAATGTTGATACAATGTTGCCAAAATGATTGGATTTTGGAAAAAAATGTAGTAGATTTTTCAACTCAAAAGTACTCACTTGACCATGCATTTAATTGTAAGTTGGTGAAATATATATATTTTGGTTATGGAGAATATAAATTTGTAAAAATACTGGTCTGAAATAATTTCTGTATTATGTGATGTACAGCAATAACTGTGAAAGCTAACAGCCTACATTAGGTAATTTGGATTTTGAACAGGGAATGAAGGCATCCCAAATAAAATAAAATTTGGTTTTGAATTCTTTCAGGGTTTGAAATAAATTCATAGGTTTATTTGTCACTTTTGTATACAAAATACTCTTCCATTGACTCAGACATCTATCAAGAAGATAATGGTGCTCTAGTTCAGTTTGACTAGGAAATGTCCAAGCTATTATGTTGGGTTTTTTCCCCCTCAGAACATTATCAACTGTATGTTCCTGAGTCGGCTCAAGTTGGATCGGCAGTTGGCAAAATCAAAGCAAATGATGCGGACACTGGTTCAAATGCAGACATGAAGTACACAATTATAAATGGCGATGGCTCTGGGGTATTTGCCATATCTACTGACAAAGAAACAAGGGAAGGAATTCTCTCTCTGAAGAAGGTAAGCCATAGATGATGTAAAATTTGGTTGAAAATTCTACTTTTGTCCCCAACCTACTTGAATCTTGATAGAGAAATTTTATCTGTGGCAATGAATGGGTAATTCAGTTTTCACAGACTGTTATTCTTTGGTTTACTTTCCAGCTGGTATCTAAATGATCCAGTAATGTGCTAAAGACTTAAGATATTACTGGTCAAACTATCACAGAGTTATCATTTATATGTATTTCCTGTATTTGTCGCAGTCAGTTGAGAGTTCTCATGTGGATTTGTTGTTACTGAATCTTGTAGATATCAATTATATATATCCATAGACCCTAAAAATTAGAAGTGAGTATATATTCAAAATTTCTAATTGGTCTTGATTAATGGTTGGAAAAATGAAATATTGAGAAAATGTGAAAGAAGAGAAGGAATAAACAAAAACTATCATAAAGCATGCTATACAGTTTCGCTGCTGGATAGGTATATATGTCTTTAAGATAATTGAAATAGTTTCTAACTCAAGGAAATTTTATTTTTATAATTCATTAAGATTTAAAAGATCTCTTCCAGTATCTTAAAAAGCTTTAACTCAGTGTCTTTTGTAAAGGGTATGTAATACCCACCTTTTTCAGCCACGTAAAAGTAAACTCTCTATTTTATACCACTGAATTTATTTCCTGATGGCCTTGGCTAAAACTAGAATCTGTTATTTCTTCTTCAAAATGAGCTTTGTATTCTCACCATGGCTACTGTTCATTAACTACAACATTTATGCATATTCAAAACATGAGGCAGAAAGGAAGAATTTGCAACAAAATGAAAGACATATAAAAATCTGTTGAATCATATTTCTTACCGGTGTTGGCAGACAAAGTAGCTTCAAAAAATTTTTCACTATGATTTAGAATATGGCAAATAATATGTTACCTGTTCTTGTACATACACATGACAATAATTTAAGTCATTTTACATCAAGACAAGAAGAGGTACATTTTGCTTGGGTAATGTTATAATCCAGTTGAACAGAAATTCAGCACTTAAAGTTACATAAATTTGTGTATAATACCTCCATTATTTCCTTGGATACCTTATCCCTTTGTACAGTATTAAAAATGTGATCTTGGTTTTCTTCTTTGGTTTTTTTTTCTCTTTTTTTACTCAGCTCTTGCATGCAGTTAAATAAGAATATTACATTTTTTGTGCTGTAATTGCTTTTAATTTAGATTGTGTTTCAAGATGAATTTTTTGATAGCCCACCCAAAACAAATAATCTAAACTAAGAACAGAATTATTTTGGTTCTGTATATCAGATACCAGTGCCTTCTGTAACAGTAGAATAGAATGATTTATCCTCTAATACTACTCTGGAAGAATTTACAGTAGGCACATCATAAAAGCCAGAAGTAAATATATTATGGTGTCTAATGACCTGAATTCCTTATCAAGATATTAAAATTTCCCTTATGTGAGATTCTGATGCAAAGATAAAATTTTTCAGTGCCTCCATTTAGTCTTTTCAACAGGTACGCAAAGGCTGTGAGTGTTAGAATCTTTTCTGGTCTCATTCTAGGCCAACCCAAAATATCCAGTACTTCATTATCTTTCTTATTGACAAACCTGTGGAGCCATTCTTCAGGTTCAAAGATCCTTCCACAAAGGGTTGATTGCAAACTGCCATGAAGTATTCCCACTTTACCTCATGCATTTCCTTGTTTGAGGAAGAAACTGGAGGAAACCCAAACAAAATAGCCCAGTAAAAGCCATTATTGTCTGCATCCTTCAGAAAAAGAATGGTCATCATGCTCCCCCATTTTTATGATTTTCAGAAAAATATGTTAGAACTTTCCTGACCTCAAGTCAGCAAGTATCATTCAGGCTTCCTAGAAAAAGTATCTAACAGCCCATGTCTCCTCCATTTTGTATAATGAGACTGGAAATGTTAAAGAAACAGATAGTTATTTCTCATAAAATTCTGTAACTTCTTTTGGGAGTCTCATATTAGAAACTCTAACTGCAGTATAATGTACAGTGGGATTTTCCAGTTAGCCCTATAACTTGTCACTTGAGCTACATTTGGCATTTTCAGTTTGGCATGAAAATCACAATAGCCAGTGAATACAGACTGAAGATATGTTGGCAATTGTCATGGAAAGGCATTATTCTTTGGGAAAATAAGAAACATGAACAAAATTCTGTTTAATTCATCTATCATGTAAATGTTTTGCCTTCTTCCTGGGGAAGACTGAACAACCTTCAGTGTTGTGACGATTTTAAGTAAATATAGAAATTATTTGCATATCTAGAGACCAGTCTGTCTCTCACCTTATAGCTACAGCTAATGATTGAGATGTTATAGGAAGAAAAAAAAAGCAAAGGAAAGCAAAAAATTACTTTGGCTATATTTGAAATGTCAGCTTTTTCTGATTACCTGAATAGATTATTCCTGTAAACAAAAAAAAAAGAAAAAGGTGTTACTATTGTCTGATCAAATAGCTAGATAAAAGAAAGAGCTTGTTACTACAAGACTTTATGCCATTCCGCATGTGTTTTCTGAGAGAAATTAATCTTCCTGTACGAGTTAATCCAGTCACTGTCAGTATAAACTGTTTTCCAAAAAGACATCAAAGTTACAAGTTGCAGTCCTATTTTAAACCTGCTTACTCTTAAAATATACATGCTGCAGAGAAATGAAGATCACTATTCAATATTTCGCTGCTCATAACAAAAAAAAAAATCATGAACTTCTGAGTTAGAATTTATTAAATCTATATTTCTTTATGAATTGACTTGAGTAGCATACTTAGCTACTCTTTTTTGCATAGTAATAGATTTACTAGGCTATGGTAAATTTTCATGCCTTTAAAACTTCTTATTTTTACATTCAGGAAAGGGAAACAGAGAATGTAAGGGTCACAAAAGCCTTATACTGTTAGAGTTCAGAGAATTAATTAATTCTCCTTAAGTACACTAAGGAGAAATCAAAAAAATATATAAAGTGTATATAAATACTGGCCAATTTTTCTTATATATTATCAGTCAAATTTATTGTAAATTTCATCTACAAAACACACATTGACAATGAGAAGTCATATATTGAGTTCCTCATATGTCTTGCCTAACGTACTACTTTGCCACTCCTTGGGGTGACAGGAAATACCAGTTTAAACTTGATGAAGAGTTTTTGTTAGACAGGCTGTCATGTCCACACAGAATGATACTGATATCAGTGGAATTCTGCCATGCCATAATGGCAATAAAAATTTTGATTCTAAAAAAAATTCCATGCATATTCAACTTCTTTTAATGATATGACAGGGTTTTGAGACTGTTGCAAATATACAGATTACATCTCTAGCCTTTCCCTCATTCACTAGAAGGATCACCTGGTCAGGAAAGTTCCTGTCTCTTACAGCGAGTGTTTTCCTGCAAGATGTTATTTTTACTCAGTTGAGGATGAAAGAGATGCCCAAAAGAATTTTAATATCCCTGTTACTGTCTATGAAACTTTTTTATTAATGATGTGAAGTTAATTTAATTCAGGATCCATTTTCAAGATTTAGGATTTACTGATTAAAACCAAGAGGTGACAAAATCCAGACACTGTGCAATCACGAAAGGAGAATCTGAGGCTCATTAAAAACCCTGGGTTACTTCCAAAACTAGTACCTTTTCCAATATTGTGTTGTAGAGGAAAACTGAATCCATCCTGCTTTGTTTATATCCTTCTACATACATGGTATGGCAGTGGCTGCCGGCATATCAAAAAATATCATTCCTTTCTAGTAACATGAAGAAATGTTTAAGTTAAACAGAAAAGATGTTGTTAAGTTGCTAGCAGGCTAAACTGGAGAACATAATGGCTCTAAGAATTTTTTTTTTTTTTTCCTGCCAACAGCCCCTCAACTATGAAAAAAAGAAGTCATATACACTTAATATAGAAGGAGCAAACACTCACGTTGATTTTCGCTTTTCACACTTGGGACCATTCAAAGATGTAACGATGCTGAAGGTCATCGTTGGCGATGTGGACGAACCCCCGCTCTTCACTATGCCTTCCTATGTCATGGAAGTTTATGAGAATGCAAAGATTGGGACTCCTGTGGGCACAGTAACGGCACATGATCCTGATGCTGCAAACAGTTTAGTGAGGTATGGAAAATCCAAATTATATGGATTAAATACTCAATCATGACATTGAATTTCGCAAGCTTAAATGTTAATGAGATCTGGAATGTATGAAGACTGTTTATTTTGGTACATATGGGAAACCAAAGTTGGAACAGTGTCATGATCAGTCTGTATGGATTAGATTTAGTAACATAGTCTTCAGCCTTTTTTTGGTTTGCACTCTAATTCCCATCCCTGGTCTGAGCAAAGCTCTGATCTGCCAGTGGTATCCTGCTGTAAATCTGTTAAATATCATAGCACTGTTTTCCCCCTGTCAGAATTGCGCTGGCCCTCTGCACACTTGCTGCTCTGTAGTTGACCCAGGTGCTTGTGCAGGACAGCAACAGGTTTAGATACATCATTCTTTTAGAGACAAGCAGGATCATTTTTGCAAAATTTTGATTGAGGATGAACCCAATATTTTGTAATGTGCTTCAACTTCAGTGGAGTATCAAAAGAGTCAAATATGTTTAATAGTGAATTTTGTGGAACAATACATGAACTTTATGTATCAAAGGTGGTAGATTTAAAAAGTTTCCAAAGAAATATTCATGAAAACATTTTTGATGCTTTTCCTTTTTATGACATAATGGTATAATCTTTGTAGAAAAGATATGATTACATTCTTGGAAAGCAGTTTTTCTTAAGCTAATTGGGCATATTTAGTCTCCTGACTGAGTTGAAATCTGCTAGGTATGTCTAATAGTCTTGGTAAGATAAAACAATCTTTTCAGAACAATGAAAACATCAGGTTTTTATGGTCCTTTTGTGCTAATAGTCTAAGATTCAAAATGTTTTGTGTCAGAGGATCAATATATTCAATTTCTTAGTGGCAAGTTATTGCCTTTGAAAAATTGCCACTCTGGTATTTGTGTCTGAATCATAACATAAATAATAATTTTTTGCTAAAAATAGCTGCGAAATGACTGTAGCTTTAATACTATGATTCTGAAGCTACTAATACAGTCAGACCAATTACTGTCGTGGAAGTTTGGAGTAGGAAGGGTAAGTGCAGATTTGACTAGTTGGCCCATAATTCAACTGTCTGTTGCTCATAACAGTTTTGTCTAGAAAGAGATGACTCTGGCAAAATGTAAGCAGCAGCAGTTTGTAAGAAGGCTGTGAAGGCCAGAAGTAGACTTTCTGGGTGAAACAGGCAGTAATTTGGAGATAGAGGGATCAGAAGGAAAAGTAATTCCAAATATTGAGCTTTTTGTATTTGTCCTTTTCTTTTTTTTTCCAAACCTGAATTTGTAACCAGTAATTGAGGACAGAATATTAAGTATCCATATTATTCATATGATTGAGGGAAAAGACTGTCCTGCCTTTTGTCTATCCGGTTTTCCCCTCCACTGACATATATTTTTGAGTTGTTTCCCTCTCTCTGTGTCTCAATGGGGAAATATATATAGTGCTAACATAACATACCAAACCATGAAGATCTGAAGGGAGCTGGTTCTCCCTCAGTTACATGTTGCTGGAGTTTGGAGAGGGCAGAAGCAGCTCAGAAGGCCTTGGCATTATATTATGACCAGGTCCACCCTCTAGCCAGGCTTTATCCATCTTGGTGGGACTGACAGTGAATATCATTTGGGAGAGTGTGGGCTTTTTATGAATATGCGATTCTCTAGGGTCTGAACTAACATGTTGCTGTGTGAGACTAAACAGGCACCAGGCTGTGTTGCTGTGCCCTCAAGTTTTTCTTGAGTTTCCTCCTGTGGGAACAGAAAAGCTAATCTGAGAATGGACAGCTTCAATCCCCCTTCCCTTACCTCAGCTTCACACAGAAACACTGCTGTGGTGCAGAATGGCTTTGTATTGTTTCAAGATCTGGCTACAGCTTGCGAAACTATGGGTTAGAAGAGGTGTGACCTGAGAAGTGGGATAGACTGCATGGGCTGAGCTGCTGCTCCACTTGGAGGCGAGGTCCTGCTCTGTGCTCCACTCACAGCAACGAGCAAAGGAGATGCTCAAAACCAGCTGTATTTCTCAGAAGTGTCCATAGTGCACTTATGGCCTTGTGTGCTGCTTTGCAGGAAATGTCTCTGCACGTTTTGTTTGAAACCCTGGTGAGTCTGAAAGATAGTCAGAGGGTAACGAGGTCACATCTCTTCTTTGTTTCCCCACACTTCTGAGTTAATTGAAAATGAAAATAGTGATTATAAAAATGTAACCAGGAAGATTCAGTGTAACTTGCTTAGAAAGCAGAGATCACAATCCGCAGGGAAGATAGCTACAGATAGGACTTGCCCCACTGATTTCTGTGCAGCAGGGGAGTAACAGACTAGTGTTTCTTCTCCAAATGGCTCAGATACATCTCCATGTGAGGCTATAGGACAAGATACAGAGCAGCGATTTGCTTATCAGTCTTTCCTAATCCACTTGTGCATCCTTTCCACTTTATGAGGACACTAGCTGCTGTGTATGAGATTGATGAAGCATTTAGGCACACACAGTTGAAACCATATCACTTTGCTGTTCAGCTTCTAAAAGAGACAGAGTGCTGTGATTTGTTCATTGCCCAATTAAGTAACAGTTTATTTTGATGGCAGGAACAACTCTTGTATACAGAATAATGGTTGGAAGTGTAGTTAAGGTAATTAACAGTGCTGAAATCTTTTTAAGAAGTTATTTGAACTGAACACAAAAATAAATGGCAACATCTATTGCTGTCAGTAGAGGGAGACTAGTGGGTTTTGTCCTTACTTCCTCACTGCAATTTCATCACAGTGATTTCATCTTGTTCCTGAGCTGAGCAGTCTTCAGAGGGCACTGACTTTTTGCCAGAGCTTGTACTAGTGTTTTAATCTTTAAACCCCAGCAAAACAACCTCTGCAATAACAAATGTAGCTAATAGCAGTGAGGTCTTTTCATTCAGAACTTATCTGATTAGCAATTTGGACTGCTCTAAAGGATTTTTTCTTTTTATGTTGGTTGATCTTTTTTTCTTTGAATAAATAGAAATACATTTTCAGAGAAACTTTTTAAAATGCTCTGTTATAGAATAAGATTATTATTCTACTGAATGATGAAAAGCAAGATGTAATAGAAAGCATAAGAAATAAATATATATGAAAACTTCATCTTGTGTTAATTTTAAATTTAAAGGTAGTTTGAAAATCATTTAAAAATTTACTTAAAAATTGTTTTCTAAATCAACAGAAGACACCCTTATTTGTGATTCATTCACAGGTATTACTGCCTTGGAACATTTATGAGAAACTAATCCCCTTTCATTGCTTTTTGTCAAGTATTCTGCTTTCATACTCGTATCTTTTGTGCTTGAAAAGGTCAGGGTTAAGTCATGTCTTATAATAATATCTGATGTGCAAGTGGGTCTTGAAAGGTCTCTTCCCACACAATATGGAAGAAACCATGACTATTAAATGCTCTAATTAAATTTTTTCCTTTGTCCATTATTAATTTTAAATCTCTCTGTATCTACTTAAAAATTATCTTTTTTTTTTTCTTCCTGAAATCATACACAGAAGACTTGCATGGAGATTAGGGATGAAACCAGCTTGTAATTGGCAAGGCACTTAAGTGCCTTGAGAGCAGCCGTTGGCTGTTAGCGCAGCCTCAGGGCAGGGCAGCACCTCTTGAGCCCTGACATCTTCCTGTAGGTGGTGACCCTTGGGTGGTGAGTCTGCCCAGCCACTGCACATAATTCCCCATGATCCTTGGAGCTTTCCAACTGCACTTGGTCTGTTTCCAGTGGAATTGTTTTCAGAAACACAATGGTGCAGCTGTTCCCCAGGCCACCTCCAAGTCAGTGATTCAGAGAAGAGCAAAGTCATAGTTTTAAGATCATGACACTTTCTATAGCTCTGATATAATAATGAAAGTAATTCCATGACATAGACCAGTCCCCCAGAAAAACTTCCTGGTTTGATAATGTACTATGAAGAGCTGAAAGCCTTTATTAACCTTATACACTTAAAGCGCAGCATTTGAGAAATAAGACATCCCATTATAGAAATACTGTAATGTCAGATCACGCCTTCGAGTGCTGCTTTGTCATGCAGTGATACAGGAGGTAAATCACTATTTTGAGTGCTAATAATAGGATCTCTGCCCCCTCTAGTAATTTTTTTACACCCACTTATTATGTTTAATTTAGGTTGTTTACATTTCTGGGAAGAATTGTTCATTTTCTGGTATCTAACAGAAAACTTCTGGTAAATGGGGTACAGGTCCTGATCAGGACTCTGCCTATGACAGTGATGTCAAACGATAAGAAAGATAAGCATCTTCCCTTTTCAGAAGGTCTACAATTGCTTGGTTAGGAAAAACTTTGTATTTTTCTGGTCCTTGGAAGATTGATTTGTTATATTAATGTATTGTAATCCAAGCAAATTTTATGTTGGACCTTAATCAGGCTGTAATATATCAGATATACTGTAATGAATTTTATTCACAGGGATTGATCAGCTATAGCAAACAGTAGTCAGAAAAAAAACCTGTTGTTTTGGTTTTGGTTTGATTTTTTTTATTTTGTTGAAAAAATTATTTTTAAAATTTTCTAAATTTATTTTGTCCTAAAAATTGACTTTTAATTTTATGCTGAATTGGTGAAGGATAAGAGTACAATCTCAGCCATGATTCTGACTTCTCCATTTCTAATGGTCTTGTGCTGTTGCCTTAAAATGGATGATATATCATAGTGGTTATAATATATGTATATATCAATGAGTATAAAAACTTGTTTTCCAATACCACACCTGGTATGTAGAAGCTCTAATAAATACATAGTTCCCTTGTTCTACTTTGATTTAAATCAACAACATTCTCTTTCCTTCTTTCAGAAAGAATACTGAAAAATCAATGATTTACAGGTACATATGATTATAACAATTAAAGTGGTCTACAAATTTTTTCTTCAATTCCTGAATTGGGTAGAGAAACTTGTTTAAACTTTTGCTGCATTGCTTGTAAGAGATAGTCATCTTTTAGAATCATCTGAAGGTGAATACTTTCTGTCATCAGCCTTTAGAAAATAATCTTAATTTTCAATAAATGGTATTTTAAGAGGCACACTCATAAGTAGATGAAAGAACATACCCAGTAAGTTTTATGTATTCCTATTATTGTTTCTGAAAGCCTTAAAGACATAAAGTATTGTGGAAAATTCAGGTTTAGACTTTTTTTTTCTGATGAAAATTTAAAATTTGCTAGAGGTAGAATAAAACCTCAACTTGTGATTCAGACTGAGGAGAGCTGCAAGAGAACTGCATGAAAGGACCAAAGAGAGGGGCCGAAAATTAAAGTTGCATTTTTAAAGTTTTGTTTTTCCTCCTGTTCTCCGAGATCAGTTCAGTTTCTATGCCACTCATCCATATTGTCCATAAGGAAAAGACTGAGCCCCTGATGGAAAATACAGGACTCCCTTCACCTAGTTGTATTCATTTGTCTTACTTACTCGTTGAATGTCCTATATGAAGAATAAAATCAATTTGTTTCCTGCTATTCTGTGCACAGCCAGCACGGCTCCACTAAGGGCAAGTCCTGCCTGACTAGTCTGGAGGCCTTGATGGAGTGACTATACCAGTGGACAAGGGAAGGGTTGCAGATCTCATTTATCTGGATTTCCATAACGCCTTTGACACAGTCCCTCCCCCACAACATCATTTGCTCTAAACTGGAAAGAGATTAATTGGATGAGTGGACTGTTAGATTCTTTGGAGTGACCTAATTGCAGCTTTCCGGTACCTGAAGGGAGCCTGCAAGAAAGATGGAGAGGGACTATTTACAAGAGCATGTGGTGACAGGACAAGAAGGAATGGCTTCAAACTGAAAATTGGTTTAGCTTATATATTGGCAAAAAAATTCTCTACTCTGAGGGTGGTAAGACACTGGAAAAGGTTGGTCAGAGAAGTTGTGGGTGCCATATACCTGGAAATGGTTGGATGGGGCTCTGAGCAATCTGATCTACAGGAAGGTCTCATTGCCCATGTTAGGGGAGTTGGAACTAGATGATATCTAAGGTCCCTTCCAACCCAGGCTGTGATTAAATGAGTCTATGACTCTTTGCTGGCTGTACTTAGGGAAGCTTGCTGAGATCAGTGCCATCATGTAGAGTGACCATCCCTCCCTCATATGCCCATGGGGGAACATGTGAGATGTTCCAGACCCTGCCAGACCTGTCATGGTAGAGGCAAAGGCAGAAATCTGCCCTCTTCAAAAGAGACTTCAAAGCACAACACTATCATAATCCTCCAGTATTTTCTCTCTAAGATTGTCAGTAAATTGAGACAGAAAAAGAACATGTTTGAAATGGCTGGAGAGAGGTGGGAATTTTTCTTCAGTTTCTTTAGATCTCCATCTTACTTCACAGGGAGAAACCATTTAAAAACCTTTCTTTATAGTGTTGAGGTAGGAGGTCTGTTGCTGTTTTGTTCCCTGGGGCTTCATATTACTTTTGATTCTTGTCAAATTATGTGTCCTAGGTCTCCCAGTAACGAAGATGTCCATGTCCTTGAGCAGGAACTGGTAAGATGTTCTGACAGCTCTTCTGGGCAAATCCAGCTCAGGATACTGGTCAGAATCCCACATCAATCAGAACCACCTCCATCCCTCCCTCAGAGCTGAGAGAGAAAACACTGACAGATCAACTTTTTGACCATGAAAGACTGATTTTGCATGCCAGAACATCATCTTTATGTTTCTATAATTTCTACTGACTTCAAAATGCCTCAAGTTTTAGCATTCTTTTATGGTTTTGGAGTCAGACTTCATTTCTGAACGTCTTTAGAGTATAGTCATTTGCTAAGGTCATGCAACTTCAATAAATGGGCATAAATCTATCAATCTTGGTTTTATTTGGTTTAGTGTATAATACGTGGAGAAAAAAAAGATAATATTTAAGTAGAATACCATTCTTTAGCTGGTAGGTAGAAAAGCAGCTGTAGCTGTAGAGAAGTAGCTGCAGCTGTAGCTAGCTTGTAGGGGAAAATAAAAGCGTTTCCCATGTAACACTGACTGCACCTTATTTCTTATTAGCATTGAAATCTGAATGTTAATCTCTTTGAATAACACGCAACTTTGATATAATAAAATGTAGTTCTGCCATCAACACATCTACCTGAAATGCTTTTGGATAGTCATAATCCTCTGAAGAAATTCATGAACTCATGAAAAGAAGAAAAACCATTATCTTGCTTTGAATTCTGAATTATGCCTTGAAGGGTGTGGCCTGTTTTTAGCCTACATTGACTGGTAGAATTAGCTAGAAAAATGATCACTGGTTGACACAGGCAGACAGAAACTGCCAGCTAGAAATGATGAGTGTCTAGAAATGGCTTATTTCCTTCAAATGAACAGTGTTCCAGATTTTCTGTGTCCAAGGTGAGCAGTGTGCTAGCAATGTATAGAGGATGGAAATGAGAACTGGAGCAGGAAGCTGATTTCTGCACAAAATTCAAACCAGTTGCAGCTGCCTCTCAGGGACTTTTCTGGAAGACAGTGTTTCACTGCTGTCAACTCCACTGTCCTCTGGGATCTGGCAACTCACTTCTCCAGGACTAGGACATGGAATGCTGCCACTCCAGCTGAGCTTTCAGTATGAGAGGTGAGCCAGGAGTTGTGTACAGAAACAACAAGGTACTGCTGATCAGCTGGTGGATGTCAGCTGGCAGCCAGCACCACAGATAACTCAGTGGAAATAGCATATTGAATCAACTTCCTTTAAATGCTGTGAGATTTAAAATAATGAAATATTTAATAACA
>VZTZ01017975.1:9842-48003 GCA_013400955.1 Drymodes brunneopygia
AAAGGGATTGTGTACACAAAATCCATGAGAACCCTTGCTACCAACTATAAACACAGCACTCTAAAAAATCAGGGCAACAGCAATGGGCACAAAGGATATTCCATGCCTTGTGGCATCATGCTCAGCATGTAAAGCTGGGGGAAGGAGAAGGGAAGGGAGGACATTCAGAGTGATGAATTTTGTGTTCCCAAGTCACTTTTAAGCATGGTGGGACCCTGGTTCTCCTGGAGATGTCTGACCATGTGCTTATGAGAAGTGGTGAATGAGTTCCTTCTTTACCTTGGCGTGTGTCTGCAGAATTTTTGTTTCGCCCATTAAACAGTCTTTGTCTCAACAAATGATTTTTCTCACTTTTACGCTTTGGGCTCTTTATGTAGGATTTCAGAAATAAAGCCTGAACACAGTAAAGGATGGTAATTATAATAATAAGAATAACAATAATAATAATAATATGAAGAATAATAGTAGTAATAATAATAATAATAATGACAAAAAATAATTATTTCTTTTGAATTGGATTTTTATATCTATATCACACATTTGTTCCGTGCATGAAAGCAAAAACCCAGTATAATTTTATAATGTTTCATTAGCTAATGGAGTAATGTAAACCAACTTGAAAACAGAGACACAATTGACAAGGAATGTTATTACAGTTCATTTATCAAACAGGTTAAGCTTATGAAAGCAGTTTTACATTGAAAATTTGTAGTTTACCTCTGCTGGATTTCAAATGACACAAGACAAGTGTCTAGTGATTTGAGGATGATTTAACAGTTAGTGTTCTCTTTTCTCCAAAGTAAGCTCAGTCCAAAACAATATCTGGATTTGTGGCCAGTTCTGGCCCTGAAATCCTTTTTTAGGCACAAATGGGGCAAAGAATATGCCTATGTGCTTTGTCCTGTAAAACTGTGTGTGTATACTGCAGTATACTGGCAGCAAAAAGGATCGTGCACTTTGCTTTGTTGCACTCACTTCTTGAGTAGGATACAAGTTACTTTGATTTTTTTCTCCATAATATTTTTAATTTATCTGATAATTATTAAAGACATTTAAGAGACTCCAGGTCTTTTCAAGGAAAACTAGGAGCAACAGTGCAAAAAGTCTGTGCAAATTACAAAAAGAAGTCACAAAAAAATTTGAAAGCAGTATTGTTTCTGGTGTGTGGTAGTTTTCTTTGCTTAAGAGAAAAAAACAAGCTTCCTTCAGAATAATTAAATACTCACTTGTTTCTGAACATAATCTTATATGCATCTTCATGAAGAAAAGAGGACTTTGAGAGACTTCACTGCAGTCTGCAGTTTCCTGAAGAGGACTAGTGGAGAGACAGGCACTGTTCTCTCTTCAGTGATAAGACCCAAGGGAATAATATTAAGGTTTTGTTGGGGTGGTTTATGTTGGATATTAGGAAAAGATTCTTCACCCAGAGGGTGGTTGGGCACTGGAACTGACTCCCAGGGAGATGGTCACATCACCAAACCTGCCAGGGATCAAGAAGTGTTTGGAAAATGCTCTCAGGCACATGGTGTGACTCTTGGGGTGTCCTGTGCAGGGCCCAGAACTGAATTTCAGTGGTCCTTGTGAGTCCCTTCCGACTCAGGATGTTCTATGACCCTCTGGTATAAAAGACACTCTTCCTGTGTCATTTGCAAAATTGATGAAAGTATCATCAATCAATCATTTATTAAGTCCATCATAATGGACTGGACACAGTATTAAGCCCTAGAGTACACCACCAGTCTCTGTCCTCCACTTAAATATTGCTCCACTGATCACCACCACAGTGGTCTGGCCATTCTTTCAGTTTTCATTTCATTTCAATGTCTATTCATCCAGCCCATACATCAGCAGCTTATCTACAAGGATCTTATGACAGACTAGGAATGTGTTACTGAAGTACAGGTAGAAAATAGCCACTGCTCTCCTCGCTTCTGCAAGGTCAGTCATTTCCTCATACAAGTCTATCAAGTTGGTAAAGCATGACCTCCCTTTCGGGAAGCTATGCTGACTATTCCTGATGATTTTTTTTCCTTCATGTGCCTGGAAATAGTATCCAGCATTAGCTAAGCCATAACCTTTCCAGAGACTGCGGTAAGGCTGAACTGTCTGTAGTTCCCGGAGCAAGCTGTGCGTTTTTAGAAAATTAATATTAGAAATATTGTTAGGACTTTTGTCACAAGATGAACTGGAGAGATCTTTACTTGATAATATTTCCCCATGCACCAATAACATGATGACTTTTCCAATAACATATCAAAGAGACTGAATATTTAAGAGTACCAACACTAAGAGGAAGAGCATTATTGATTTAGAAACCATTGAGAGATTTTAAAAGAAAAAGGGTAAAGCATGAGAAGCACATAGAGGTGTTGGCATTTGATTAGCTAAGCCAGGCACTTTAATCTGAATCTATAAAGAATTTCTTCCAGATGTAGCCATGTTCCCCCTCCCCCCATTTTACTTTAGCTTCTAACATAGATGAACTAAGGTTGATGGAGAGAAGCAAGGCAAAAGGGAAATTGAGGAAGAGAAGGAGGTTAAAAAGGAAGGCGTTCAGAACCCCAGGATGAGGAGCACCAAAGATCTAGTGGGTTCTCTGGGACAGAAAGTTGCACTAGCTGCAAGCTAACCAGGATTTGAGGCACAGGGCAACGTGAGAAAGAGAGCAAGAGGACAAGTGTGGGCACTTAATCATCTCAGGGTAATGGAGAGGGCTTCAGTCTTCAGCCCTGTCAGCTGGGCTCATGTTACAGAAACAATGAAAGCGATGTCAGTGTGTGGACACTTATGTGTGTTGCAATAACATTTTTAGTAAAAATTAGTGCCTTTAATATTCATCCCTTATAGTTCTAAATCTGGCATCTGTTCCAGATCTATCACAATTTCAACATGGCTTTAACTCAACTGATATATTTAGAAAGGAATTTGCCTATGTTTAAAACATTCAAAGTATGTATCTGCACCCTGATCATCCACTTAGTAAACAAAGAAATACATTCTGGTGATCTTCATTAAATTTTTGTATGACTAGCCCTAAAATGTATCTCTGATATTTATCTCATTTGCTCTACCTATACTTGAGTTGCACAGAATTGCGGCATCTATGTGTCATTTCCCAGTGCAACTTACTTTCACCATTGCTTGGGTAGAAAATGCTCTAGCATTGGGTAGAAAATGACATGGCAAAGCCACTGAGGCCACTATTCACCCACTGAGCCTTCCTCACTCTGCAGTTATCATGGTGCTGCCTCTCAATATCTTTGTCTGCATGAGAGCATAGTTCAGTCATCTTTTGTCCTTACTGTGTTTTAGTTACAGGCACTGTGTATTGTCTGATCTTTACTCCTCTCTTGCACTGACTTATTAAGTAAAGCTATTTTCCTTGCTGCTTTCATAGGCCATTTTTTTTGTAATTGAAGGAGAATGAGAGAATGAGAAGCAGCATGTTTCCAAAGTAAAGTGAGAGGCAGGAGATTTAATTTCTTTTACTGTTTAGACAGTGGCTCACTGTTTGACTTTGTGAAATTCACTTAGAAGGTCCAATTTTGCAAGCAGCTGCACAAAGCTTGGGTGTCTTCCTTTTGTTACCTACCATGGAGTTTTGTTCTGAGAAGTGCTCAACAGAGAGAACAGCAGTTAAAGGTGATGAGACATGCAGGTACTTGACATATTCAACAATTAGGATTGTATTAGAGCATTCCAAAGTCAACATCTTAAAACCCCAGGTCATTTCAAGCTGGTTTTCTTTTTTACATGTTGACTGGAATATTATTGTTCCTTGATTTTCCTATCTGCAAATAGAAAATAATAGCCTTCACAAGATCTGTTGATTGAAAATCTTTATAAAACTTTTCAGGATTGCTTGCGTTATACGAGAGATTTCCTCAGCTATGTTAGCATTATTACATTACACATATTGGAAGTATTACTAACAAGACCAGAGGGAAACTTAGACTCACTTTGCTAAACTGTGGCTATTTGCCAGGTCTTCTGAAAAACAAGACTTGAGTCAGTCTTCATCACACACTGATCCACATTATTGCCTGCATTATGAGTCAAAAAACAAAAAAAGAGAAACACAATTAGTC
This sequence comes from Drymodes brunneopygia, assembly GCA_013400955.1. Classification (NCBI taxonomy): domain Eukaryota; kingdom Metazoa; phylum Chordata; class Aves; order Passeriformes; family Petroicidae; genus Drymodes; species Drymodes brunneopygia. Next base: position 13,931 of record VZTZ01017975.1, read on the forward strand.
ATAATTCTGTCTTTCTTCCTAGAGAGAGATATAAATCCTAGAAAAATCATCTGTGGTTGCAAAGTTGAAAGAGAACATCCTGTTAGTTAGACTTGAAAATAAGTATTTTTCCACAATTAAAAAGAATCTGAGCAAACAGATGCAACAGAAGTTGAGCTCAGAGGAGTTAACCACGAGATAAGTACTTACACTGACAACCAGAAATGGCAGTGGGCTTGTTTTCAAAGAGTATTATTTTACTAACAGTGATGCAGCAGCAGTGCCAGCAGAAACATGACGTCTCATAGAAAAATGGCCCTGTTCGTGAACATGAAGATCCAGTTAAAGTGGAGCTGGAAAACAGGTTTGAGCAAGAAACTCTCTCACAGTTTCCTTCTCCCATTAATATACCTATGTTTTATTGTCTTGGAACAAGCTTAGTGGCATGACAGAACCCTCGGAGGAGGTTGTACTATGACAAGACAATATGCATGAAAAAAGGTGAGATTAAACTCAATACCAAACTGTCATGATCTGGGTAAGCCAGGATTACACAGCTTCTGTGTGTACAGGAATTGCAACAGTGCATTTGTAGGATTCTGTAATACACAAGGAGATGGACTCTTTTTATTCCTCAGAATTTCTCTACATCATTATAGAGTGTCAAAAATACTACAAAACTCAACACTAGCAAGAATCTTACCACAGACATCATTACTCGCAAATATAAAAAGGATCAAGAAAGTGAATATATATATCAATTAATAATTACTGTCAGCAACCAATAATATCAATCAATAGTATGGCAACAGTCAATAGCATCAGCAATCAATTGTAAAGTAACAATAAAAATAAAAAAATAAACAATAACTAGTATAGGTTATTGTGAATTTTTCATTAGTGAAGCAACTTCTCACTGATATACCAGAAGACATACTGAAAGTAGATGACTTATACAGATATAAAATATCAGTCTTGGGTGAATTAATTTCAGAATGGGCCAAATGATGTTGAAATGTAGGATAAACCAGTCACCAAGGGAGACCCAACCATCCCAGAGGTGTTGAGGACAAACTGGCTCTAAAGGTAGGCCCAAAGCAGGGACCAACAAGGTAATAGTGTCTGATTTCAGAAATTATTGATGTCATGGAGTCTGGAGTAAGCCAGGTATCCCCAGTGAGAGTCCAAAATCTTGTAGAAGGTTTTTGTAGAAATCAACTTGTTTTGAAAAGTAAAAATATGTGCAGGATGGAAAGTTCTCAGGGAGAGAGAAGCTGTTTTGGATAAAAATTAAGTTCTTTTTATATTGTAGAGATATAAGAGGGCATAGGACACACCATTTTGAGCAGCCAGTAGATGCTGTTAATGTCTACTTTTCACTCAGACCTCCAGGAAGGTGGAGATGTTTCTGTTCTTTCAGCTCGATTTCATTTTCCAGGACTGCTTCCACTTTTTCAGAAAGTAAGTTGCAGTTTCTTGAGTTTCTTGAGTTTCTTGAGTTTTGCTGATGGTATCTCAGGATGTCACCTCTTTCTAGGTTCCTCGCCTGTATTTTAAAGAGCCAAGCTGCATTTTGTCAGTATGTTTCTTGTTCCAGAGTCCAGTTTCCAGGCTCATGGGTCCCATACCGGCAGGAATTTTCTTTGTTAGTTCCTTTTCTCTTTCTAAACTTTTAGGCTGCTTGCATCACAAAGTTATAACATTAGTTATGACTCAGAGTAAAATCCCAAAGTAAATCATGCAGCACTGTGTTGTTCACCTTCTACATCTCCTTATCTCCTGGAAACAGGAAACAAAACCCAAATATTATACTGCTTGCAAACATTTGCAAATTTTCTTCTTTTGGAGCTGACTGTGTGTCCTCAAAGTTTCATTTATACAGCTAAGAATTATCTCCTGCCATAAAGTTTTGTAGACAGGGAAGAGGCATGTAAGCAATTGAGTTTTTTCAATACTGAGCTCTATAGTTTACTAGAAATGCCCATTAAAAACTTTATATTTATTGGCATCAGCTGTTGATGACTTTTGACTTACCAATTCATGTCTCTGTGGTTTTTCTTCTGAAAAATGGCCATTTACTTCTATTGTGAAAAATTATGATACACTGCAGACAGCTGGGTGTTACAGATATTACAGACACCATTATTATTGTTATTATAAGACAAGTGAGGGAAGAAGGACTGTTCTGGGATCACATCTTACTGTTTGTAAAGTTTGTAGATGGAAGGTGTATGTCAATAGGCAGTACAAAATTATTTGTTAATATATCCTTTAAATTTAAAGATGGATGTGTTGCTACATATTTAGGGGCTTGAATAACAACCTCCACTTCTGTCTACCAGATTAAAAATGTATTATGAAATTATTGTTTCAAATAACTGAGCTCCAGACTATGTGCATATATTTGAAAGAAATTCCTAGATTCACAAGCTTTCTAAAAAATTTCCTACTGGTGAAAGACAGGGAAGAGGATCATCACATTCCACTCACTGTGTGGTGTCCATCATTCCCTTGTGCGAGTAAATAATTTCTCATCACTTCAGAATTTGACTTTTGTTTTCTAAGTGGAATATTTTTCTTCTCAGTTTAAGTTCAGAATTAGACACTGCTTCCCTTAGGCTGGCCAGCCTGTTGCCCATCATACAAGGACAGAAATGCCTTCACACTTCCAAATAAACCGGTAGAAAACCTTTCCTGTGTTTTATGTTTGATTTCTATATGGGTGAATTCAAAGCAGACATTAAAGGATAACGTGAGATGGGAGAAATAGATAACTCATGGGGTAATTGCATGTGATTAATTCTATTTAAACTTGTATTTTAAAAATTCTTGGACTGAAATATGACCAGTTATGGCCAGTACACCTGATAAGGAGTCTGAGGAGGAATTTCTTGTCATTAAGATGTCCTGGTATACCTACACTCTCTGTAATTGTCACTTGTGAAGACGGCACAGTACAAGAAATAGATTGAAGAGAAAAGCAGAAGAAAAAGACTCTGAAAAGAAAACACTGCACTAAGAATTCAAAAGCAGGCTTGAAACACACATATGTAGTAGAAATGCATAGTAAAAAACTCTTTTTTTTTAATAGCAAGCTTATTCTTCAGTGTAACCTACAGTACAAGGCCTCCCAGAGGACATTTAGGAACAGAGAGGTCTTTGATCTTAATGGAAACTGTGTTTGCTGAGGATGGTGCTGTCTGCCTTGCAGTCACCAGGTAGTCTGGGTGCACAGCAGGAACCTCTTGCCTGTAATACAGACAAAGATAGTGAAACCTGCTTCATCTGTCTGAGGGTGCCTGGAGTTCCTCTAGTTCCGTGTGGGAGGTATTGCATTTCTATAGAACAGCTTCCTTTTCCCATGCAACTGATGATGCTGTGACACGTTTTCAAAGTAACTGGAGACTGTGGGCTCATTTGTCACAGCAGGAAAGAGGCTGAACTAAGTGGAAGAGAGATCTGATTTGGCCACTTCAAGAAAAAGGTGAAATTACTGAATAGACAAGTGAGAAGAAGGTAACTTTTTCCTGTACCATGCTACATCAGAAATTGTAGATATGTTTAATAAATGCTGAAGGGCAAGTCAATTGACAAGATATTTTAATGAAAAATAAAGGATTTACCCTTCTACACAGGATGAAATTTTAAAAGGGCATAACTTTCCCATGTGAGGTCAAAAGCAGGAGAAAGATCTATAGAACTCTCAAGCTACTCTTTTTGCCAAGTACAGCAGGTCTCAATCAAATTTCTCCCTGAATCTATTACCTCTCTATTTGCCTCTCCTACCTTGCCCTTCCACGATATTTAATAGCTTTATAACTGCTTCCCCTTTCTAACATATAAAAATCCACTGATTCTTAAATGGTCATTAATGAGAATGTAATCTGTCTTGTCTGAGGATCACTGGGAGACAGCATAGCCCTACAGTGAGCTATTTTTCACATCCCTCCTGCACAGCCTTTCTGAGGATACTGATTTTACACCTCTCTCCACTCTAATTTCCTGTTCATTCCACAGTATAGCATCTATTAGTCACAGAAAGTTGGGAAGTTAAAGACTCTGCAGCTGGAGTACTCTGAGGCTTGCAAATAGAAAGGTTTTAGACCTTTGTGTGTAATGGGCTGTAAAAGCAAAAGCTGTGATTTATTGTTTCTTTCAGTTACTGAAACCTAAAGGCTAGCCCACCTTCTGTGGAATTCAGTGATCTGCAGATGTTTATTTCTAATAAAGTATTTGAATAAATTGTGATTCTTTTCCTTTTAATGCATCATGCTTCCATGTTACTGTGCAACATTTCTTTCACAATCATATTTTTGACATTTAGTTCAAAGCTGAAAATAATACAGATTTATATTAATTTTTGAAACAAAACAAGCTTTTAAAAATGAAATCTGTGACCATCAGAAGTAAAAAATTCAGATGAATATTCCTGTTAATTCATGTTAAATCAGTCTAACAATAATATAATAATAAATAATAAATATAATATAATGATAAAATCAGTCTAACAATAACCACATTGGCATATGGATGTGGTTGAACACAGAATGATAACTTATATTACACACACACTCAAATAGATCATGGATATATACCTCTGTAACTTATGCAAGAGAAAGAAACTCAAAGAGAAGGAAACAGAAAAGTTAATTTTGAACTATACTAAGAGAAGTGATTTGTTATTATTATTGTCAAAAGGTAATTTGTATGTTTATTTTTAATTTCCATTTCAAAATAAAAAACATATAAAATGAAACAGCATGCAATGACATGATTCTTAAGGGCAAAGTCTTTCTTTCCCAGGTGTAGGCATAAGCTTTGCAAGCAAATGATTGATCAGCTTTCTTATATCTAGGAATTAGTTTCAAAATATGCTGTGAAAAATTAGAATTTTTATGATAAAAACAGAAACACACCTTCTATGTAGCTTCAATATTTTATTGTTAGTATAATTTAAATCCTAACTGTCTCTTGAAGATTTCTTTTTTGTTCAGTACCTATTATTACAGGAATATTAAAAAAAAAAAGGAAATTGAAAATAACAAAAATTATAACATCACAGAAGAAATTGAAATTTCCATACACACAATCCTGATAGCATTTTTATCCTATTAAGTTTGATTTCCCAACATGTGGATCTAAATGTTGGCTTCAGCATGGGGAGAGGGTGCAGCTATTTAATGTATCCTTAGCTCTTCATAGGTACTCATGTGAGTATTTTCTTCTTCACCTTAGACTCACATAAAGACTTTTTCTGTGTTTTCCAACTTTCTCACAACTTGCTATTTGTCACTATTTTTCAAGTGCGTGCTTCTTCTAGAATTACTAATTATAGCATTCTTTACAAATGTTAGATACCTTTACAAATGTGTTTGTTTCAAAATTTTCTCTCTTTGCTACCTTTAAAAGTGATTTTGCCAGGTCTATAGTGCCTTAGCTGGTCATTAGTAAGGTGTTTATAGCCATTGAGTCCAGAACATCAGCTTGTATCCTATTTCTTATGGTTATATATCTTCCCCTCTCTGCACTGCATCCTGTGTTCCACCATTCAAGGTCTGTTTTGTCATACCACAACAATATTCCTCTATGTTATGTTGCTACGTTACAGTCATAAATATTAGATTCTATAAAAAAAAAACTACTTGTTACTATCACATATATGAATTTTTTCCATAGAAAGATAAGCAAAAGCAAAATGAAATAGACCTAATTTCTTGGTCATCACAAAAATTGCTGTTACAGCTCTAGCAAGTATAACAACGTTTAGTCGGGTAAGATAAGTTCAGACAAAGTAAACATGGCTCTCTTATGGCCTTGAAAGTTTGTACAAAGATCGTGGCATGCTGGTAGCTGTAGCAATATCTTATTCACTGGGCTGCAGAATCCATTCCATTCAGAGAAGTATCTAGGGCTTTTTCTAACTTTTAGGTATATGCTTCAGGGCCGAGGTCTTCAATATCCAGGTGCTAAATGGAGAAGCTCGTGGTGCAGTCAAATGAAATAAAGAGTGGTTGTGTCGAAGTGTTTCTGTCAGAAATGGGAATTGAGCCTGTGCTTTCCAAGGATAAGTAAAGTTTCACCCATTTTAGGATGTGTCTCTAAATAGTTGCTAACAAACAGGTGCTTAAAAGACAGGAGGGAGGGATGACATTCCTTACTAAAAGTGTCAAAGTTGTGCTATGAAATGCAACTGTGAAGGTTTATTAGATCATGAGCTTTTACTGCTTGGTGATTTGGGTAACAAATAGACCAGAGAAAAGTGTATTTGTAGGGTACTTGGTATTCATATGGATATTTGCTTATACTGAGCATTATTATAATTAGCAATTAAAAACTATACAAATACTACAAAGGAAGGGAAATATCTAATTCTGTCTCTTCTGACATGGTGGCTTCATGACTAGATTTCTTTAATCTTTATCTTCATAATCTTTATAAAATTTCAGTGTTTTCTGCAAGGTGAACCAACTCTAAAAGAAGGATGAGCAGATTACCTTCCTTTGCTTCACAGATCTAAATGGTTGCTGGACTGCAGATGCAGCTTTGAATCATTCAAGCAGTACAGGGCAGAACTGTAATATCACTTAGGTAAATCCTTATCCTCTAGGCCAGGCTGCAAAAAAAATTAATAAGAACAGCAGCAGATTTTCTCCCTTATACTGTTTGTTTGGTTTTTGGTTTGTTTGTTTGTTTGTTTCAAAATATGCAATATAAGTCAAAGCTACTCTCCTGTCCCTGAATTCAGTGCCTTTCCAAAGGCAACATCTCAGTAAAATTTTTAAATTTAACTCCAAGGCTAATAGAGTGAGGGAAGATTGTTCATAATACTCAAGTGAATTAGCTATGAAACTGATAGTCAATTCCACCACAATGCTTTGGTGGAAGAAATTTTGGCATCTAATACATTTCCTGCCAATCACATAAACAGGTATGACTAGGACAGTTAATTGGCTTTTATTTATTTGTTTGGTTTGGTTTGAGTAGGCCTAAAACTATTTAATAGGTGTACTTCCAGCTCCTGCTGGTTTCCCAGGAAAACAGGTGAAGTAGACAGTAATTTGGAACATGAAGACATTAAGACATTTTCCTGAAACAGTCAGGATGAAAGATTGAGAAAGTCAAGGGAAGAAGCATTTAAAAACCTAACTCAGGTTGAGTTCAAGAAAATGAAAAATGGAAAATCTTTAAGATGATGCAACTGTGTTATTTGTTTAATTAATACACCCCTTTTCAGAAAAAAGACTGATTTGTACCCTTCATGTGAAAACTAATCCAAATGCTCATGTAATACCAGAACAGTGGTTTTTTGTTTTTTTTTTTAATTTGGGGTTTTTTTTGTTTGGTTGGTTTTTGGCAGGGAGAGGTTAGGGGATTTTTTTGCTTTCCTAACTGAGGCTGCTAACAATTGTTCAAATTTATTAAAAGTGTTGTGATTTCTCTGCTGTCAATTTAACTTAATGATTGAATAGTTCTAATAATAATTATTTTAAGGAAGTCATGCTCTGGTTTTTTCAGGATAATAAGCTAAATGGAGACACATGCCTCTAATGTGTAATTTCAAATGAGTACTTTGAAAATGAAATAATCAACAAAATTGTGATTGCATGTTATCTGGAAAAGGTCACTCTAAAAAAATTCCTGTGAGAAAGCATCTTTAGAAAATGCTCATAAGCTGGTTTAAATTCAAACAACAGAAATTGTATTTTATTCCTTCCTTTATAGATGAGTATACATGAACATAAGAAGTTAATAATGTAAGCCTACACCTTTGCCATTCCTCCCAGCACTATCCTTTTTTAAAGGGTAGCAGATAGAAAGAACCCTTAATTTCTCTTAATTTCTTGTTTCTGTTATAAGAAATGGCATTTTTTTTCACCAAACAGCATAAAACAAACACTTTTGAATTCTGTATCCACTCTGAAGCAAGACAGGTATCTCAGATTAAACTCATAAAGCCAACCAACACTTCCACGTCATGCAACACACAAGGAATGGAACAGAAAAAGCCAAATTAATATATATCCATATAGAAGAAGGTTTGAGACATCTAACACTTTGAATACAGCTCTACACACACATGTAACTTTTTTTTTCCCCACAGGTTACAGAAAAGGAGTCCTAATACAATTTGATCCAGTGCAGCTCCTGAGCATCATCAACTTTCACTCATACAGGACCTATTCTGTGGAGATCATATCTGTTTTGAGGAACAACGTCCATACAGCCAATAGGAAAGTTGAGGTACTGGATATTTAGACAAAACTGCTTTTCGAATATGTTTATTGTCTTTAATTTTTGCCTATATTAGTTTATAAAGTTCAAATCAAACACAGATGCTCTCACGAGCAATTTAAACTGAATAAAGTTCCAAATAGGAGAGAGATTAAAAAAAATCTAGTTTTATGGATGATATTGTTATGTTTCTCACTGTGGGTTTGTAGAAGGTTCTGTTTTGAAAGTGTTTAGCACTGTTTGTAACTGTTTAAAAGAGTCACTGCAGTATACTCTTAACCTGAATGCACAGAATAGGTTTTTAAATCTAATTTAAATGTCATGTATAGTAGCATATAATTAATTCTGGAAATCTTTGTGGGCAAGTCACAAAGTCCATACTGCATGTCCAGCCTCTCAGGTATTTCACTTTGGCTTGGTCTAGATCTAAAATATGGTGGGTTTGCTGCAGGACCCAGAAATGACAAGTGAGTTCCATGAAGGTAAACCTCATGAAGGTCAAAGATAATGCCCTTTCTAGGAGTTACAGGTTTTTTCCGACTTATATTAAGTGGTTTGTGTAACTCAGAGTGTACCTTGCTAGAGTACTGACTAAATACAAATTTGTATTAAAGAAGCAAGTTCAAGAGCCTGTTGTGATACAAACCATTGCCATACAGCAGCTGTAGATTTGAGTAATTTGAATCTGATATTCACTATATAGATGAAAGATGGTTGTTCACTTTAAATTTATCATGAGTGCGGCCACAGATTGAAATAAGACGGAGTAAACGTCTGCGGTTATCTGTTAACTGGTGTGCTTTATCATTTCATAGCTGAATGACTTATGATCATGTAGTTCAGAACACCTCTAATTAATTTTTGAGTTGAGTCTTTATTCTTAACCTCAAACTATGGTTTATTAATGGGTTAAGGTAAAGAGCTTGCTGAAGTGCAATGTGTGGCTGTGCAAACGTATTTGGAAGCACATAGTTCATTGTTGGATGTCAGATGTTTTACCTGCCTACCCAACTAATTGAGAACCATATCAGAGACCCAGAAAGCCATTGTAATGAATGAGACAGACAGTGACCTCCAAAACACATAACTGAATTAGAACTGATGAACTTGATATGAGTATAGTCACAGTGTCATTTTAAATATAACACTGTTTAACTAATTTTCCTGCCCTTGGAAATGTATTGCACTAAAAGCATAGGAAAGATTGGCAGGTGAATTTTAACTTGTTGGGTTTTGGTTTTTTATTTTCTACAAGTGTTATAGACTAGAGGATTTATTGAAGGATATTTGTTACATTAAAAATATTTCAGTTCTGGATGCATGCAAAGCAGGCTTTATGGAATCTAAGAGGTGTCTCTAATGGCTTTGAGGAGCAAGAAGTGATGGGAGAAGAGAAGAGGGAAGAGGGTTTTTTTCCCCCAAGATAAAAATGAAGTCTGATTCTTTTGTCTTTCTTGCCAAAGAACAGAAAAGATAAGTTTGGGACATAATTGTTTAAGATATGTTTAAGACATAATTTCCCACAGATTTTTGTTTCTCAAAATAATAACTTCTTATAGGCTAAATAATTGTGTATACTGTTTCAGAATTCTCTTAGTCTTTAGACTAGAGGTTGATGGTACTCAAATTTTGACAAATATTTCAGGATCATTTATGTAGATATTCTTTCTACATTACTCTGTAATATCAAGTGACAGAATCAACTTCTGATTGCCAGCCTTTGTGTGAGATGTTAAATTCATCCTCTCCTGCAACAGAGCAGAACTGAGTCTTTTGTCTGTTTCTTAAATCCATGTGGTTCATTTGTTATAAATTATAAAGTGTTCAAATATAGAAATTCCTATGTAAAAAATAATATAAATTTCAAGTGAAACACAAATGGTGCCATATTTTGTTACACTTCAATGAAGAAGAATGATGATTTGGCATCATTTTATGCCTAAGCAGGAGCTGCTTATTTACTGGTGAAGAACATGCTGTCAAAACCATATATTTCGTAGTCTATGTCCTCAGTCTCTCAGTAAGTACACAGAGTGAAATAAAACAGGTTTAGGGAAAACACTGAGCTTTCCTACCTACAGTGCCTTGAATTTTTTTCTCAACTTTGAGGTCAAGGCTTACTTTCATCTATCTGTTCCCAAAATGCAAAAGATTTCTTTTTTGTTTTTGCCTAAGATTCTGCTGTTTCCCCTGTTTCTTTTCTTTCATTGCTGTGGATTTGTCTTTAGTTGGATTTCCCAGGAATATGGTTTACATACAAAACTGTTAAATCAGAATAGCTGATGCATGTCAAAGTTGCATTCTTCATTTTAAGTTAACCACTCAAATAAATGGAGAGTAACACCAAAAAAGTTTATATAAACAATAGAAATGTCTCTGATGCCATTTGAGTAGGCCATGTCATTCTCTTTCTAGTATCAGTCTTCACCATGTGGATCTTGGCATAGTGATTAGATTTAATGGATCTCGCAAGAACTGCTCTTTCAAGTTTTGCTGGAAAAAATTGCACAGGTTAGGAAAAACAGTTGTTAAAATGGTCTGTATAGGGGAGTTGTATATTGTTCTTTCGGATGATCTGAAATCCTGACAGTTGCAACAATGATGGTCAGGAACAAAAGCAAAACTGATTTTTAAAACACAAGTCTGAAATGTGTTCCAAATGTGAAGATTTCAATAGACTAACACACCAAGAGAGCAGAAGGACCTGACAGAAAATAGTCATTTTCTGTATGTGTAGAATTTAACAGTCCTTAAATGGCTTGTGCTGGATGAAAGAAAAACAGAAAAATTACCTTTATCTTTGTCACCACTGCAAATCTTGCTGTTCCACTGTTCCAGTGATGCATAGAGGTGGAAATAAAGGAGATGAGTACAATAGACTTTTCCATAGACTGAGTTTTCCAGGTCATTTAATTCTCTCTAGTGTGTTCAGAATCTTTCCAACAGAGCTAATGATAACAGATTGCCACATTATCCTGCTCGTGGTGACCTGTTTGGGTACCTGCCAGAAATTCTACTCACTCAAAACCATGGGTGAAAAAGTGTTTACTGAATTCACTTCTAATGGTTATTATAATTTATTCAGGGGAAAAAATGTATTATTGAATACTTCATGTGTTAAAGAATGACTCAATTATTTTGAAAATTGATACTTTATTTCTAGGTTGCTGCTCTGCTGCAACTGATTTTGAATTTTCCCTACAGACTCTGGCCTTTTGCCAGTTCATGTTCTATGGGGACAGTTCTCCCTATCAAACAAGGCTGTTTTTCCAACATATAACCAGCTAAAGCTACCCACAGGAACTATCTCCTTGCTAGAAAAGAAACAGTTGTGACTCTGAAGGAGACAAATGTAGCATTTTTCCTGGGATTTTTTTTTGTGATTATTTTTGGGCTGCATGAGCTTAAGAAGTGCTAAGGAGGAAGTCTCACTACCAGTGAATATCATGGTGTTCAGGCTTTTGATCATTTCCGGATTTTAGTATGATTTTTTTGAGCATAAAATTGACCATTTTTTATGTTACCCTTATTGTTTGAATTTCTATCTTTAACATAATTTTTTGAGAACCAAGAATCTTTAAATCACATACATCATGTGATTTTTACCATGAAAAAAAAAAAGTCTGCAATTTAATATTAATCAAAGAAATTTTGACAGCTCGAACATGCATTCTTTCTCCAATCCAATTGGAGAAAAGCAATTTTCTAAAAGAGATTCTGCCTAGGAGTTCTGCTTTTGAGATAACTTGCTCTCGCATGTTACTTACTTGATTTTGAAGAGCTAAAGGGATCTAAAATTTAAAAGTTTACTGTTTATTCAAACTGATTCCTAATCTAGTGTGTTTTAAAAGAAATTTTGAGACTATACCTAATATTTTGGGTTGGGATTTTTTAATTACATTAAAGTTCTTGTAGAAATTGTATTTTTTCCATATCAATGCAAAGATCATGTTAAGAGTAATACCAAACTTTACACACCAGTGACATAATTAGGCTTTCCATGTATAGCTATTGGTTCTCTAACTCAGGGCCATTCAAGTCTGCATGGAGCATGTAAATCAACTGAATAGCATCCCTTGATTATAGAATTAAAATGCCATCAAATCTATTTCAGATGCAATTGTTCTCATCACAAAAGGTTTCCTTTGGAGTTTGTTTCATACATGGAGGGCTCGAATTTAGACCTTATAGGAAACGTTTTGCCTGCTGGATGCAAAGTATAGCAGTTTAGCTCCTGTTTTGCTAGCAGCTGAATCATCTTAGATGAGTAACAACTTTATGAGATGGGGATAGCAACATAGAGTGGAAAATCACAGGTAGCAGTGTTATTGGAGTCACATTAGTTTTAAAAATAGGATTTAAGAGGTTTGGGGCTTATATGACTGATAGCTTGTTGACAGCAAGCATGCCTGTGTTCCGAGAAAATTCATGTTTTTATGGCCTGAAATAAGTAGTGATTCTCCCCTTTCCTACTTACATGTCTGCAATAGAAATAATTAGAATATTCAAGGCTTTCAATCTTGAACCAATTTACTTTGACTTCAATTTTATGTTCTTCTAGATTGCTTTATTTTAATTTTGTAATGGAATCTTATATTTTTCCACTATGTAAGTTTACAAAGATTAAAGCACTACAAAATTAAGACTTTTTGGTTGTATAATTTTTTTAAAAGTCTACCAAGTAATGTCTGAAGTCCTATTAGACTATAGTTCTGAATTATTCAGATATTAGTATCATTTTCATTATACTGAGTACATCATTTGATGGATTAAATTGTGATATATATGTTTACAGCTTACTACAGGATAATGAGAATCTAAAATGTAGCATATTAATAGTGGTTCACTGCCTTCTGTTGACGCACAATAGGGAAAACAGAAATACTATTCTAACAAATTGCATGTATGAAGGTTTCAAATCTCCTATAAATCTTTCTCCATACAAGAAACCTTTTATACATCCCAATGTGATCTAAAGAAGAAAAAATTTTATCCTAAGACAATTACTTAGGCTCAGTGTGGCATTGCAGTGAAGCCTAACCAATGACAAATCACTGCAAAAGATGTGGTTCATTTCTCTCCTTGCAACCATCTCTTCCTGTAGCACATCTACAGACTGCACATTCAATGCTTAATTGCTTCATCCAGTGGAAAAGATTCTGTTTTGGTTTGTTTCATTCCATATACTAAACCAATATACTAATGTCAGTGAAATTTCAAGGTAGTAAGACTTCTACTTTCCAAGGCAGCTTGCTATCAGACTGGCTTTGCAATCACAGTGAGCCACAAAGAATGCCTTAATTGTTGAAGCAGGTGAATTCCTTGCTGATACAGCATCAGAAATCCTGGTGAGAACAGGAGTGAGCTTCACACAGAGCCACTCCACTGAGGGTGCCACCTCCCACTGCTGAAGGATCAACTAATACAAAATTAAGTGTGATAGGACCTCACCCCCACTTCTGGTCTGATCTGGAGAGGCACCGTGCCTTTCATGAAAGCAGCAATGAGTCAAGCCTGTCAAGCCATTAAGGTCCAAGCAGATTTCATTGACTGTTAAAAACAGCTCCAAAATTTCCATCAAGACCAAAATATGTTTACTTTCCACATGGTGAATATGAAAATCCAGTCTGAATCCTGACTGTTTGAGACTCTGCCCACTGCACTGCTGTCTCGTACCAGCCAGGCTGGGATTATCTACAAGGTGGCCACTCATTCACAGTGGAGATGGGTTCAGGCAGATGGTAAATTTGGGGAAGATACTACACAGACACCCGTCCTTTCCTAAGAAATGAACTGGAAAAAGTCTAATATTTTTAGCCATACACACTTTGTGAGCAGTGAATGCAAATGTTCAAAGTGACAAGCACTGAGTCTTGAAGACAGATCACTGACTATGCTTTTGCAGATATGATATAATTATCACCATCTTAAGTGGAATTCATGTATGCGTGTGATAGCCAGATGTAGCAATCCCTGAGCTTGAGGTAAGTTTGGAAGATGCACATACCTTTCATGATTTTTTTTTTTTTGGTACAGAAAACTCAGAAAACTGATGAATTGAAATTGATAATGAAAAATCATCAAGAGAGCTAAAGTCTTGTGTAAGATTTTCATTATACAGCTTACACAGGCACAATGTTTCAGAACAACTTCATATACCATTCATGTTTCTGGTTTTGTATTAAATTCATTTACATTTCAAGTTTTCAGAAGTATTTTCAAAGCATATGTTTATAAATGTTGTTTTATCTTCCTAGATTTTTAAAACCCCTGGTAAAATGCCATAAAAATGCTTATACCATGCTGCCTTAAATGACTTGAAGGAGAGAGGGAGAAAGAGGCTGTCAACAGATCTTGATCTTGTCTCATGTATTCAAACCTGAATCCAAATTCATATCTCAAGTGTTGTAGAGACATGTTTTAGAGAAGAGGTCTTAGCAAATGAGAAATGTTTCTGTCTTTTGTAATGCTTTTAAAGATAGTAGAAAATCCACAGACTCACACAAAAATTGAAGCTTTACATACTATAACAGAGACACTGATAATAAGCATTAAACATCCCTAATATGCAGCACAACTCCTTTATTAGCAGTTTTGTGAGGAAAAACAATTACTTTTGCTTTGACAGGATGAGAACCAAAGCTCAGTGTTATATATCGTCATTATACTAATTATTGCTATTTGTTTATTATAGCAGGACTATTTTTCCTATATAAAGTCCTCAGAATAAAAGCTATTTTTATCCTTTTATTCACATATGCAGTGGGGTTTCTAAAGATTTGTAGTTAATTCTTTCAAAATCATATGAACATTGTTGTTGTCCTAATATAACATTTGATTCTGATAGAAATGAGCTGCAAACTATTTAATGACATTCTGCAAGTACTGTCTTATCAAGTCTGGCATTGCCACCTGATACAAGCAATTTTAGAAGTCAACAGTCTCATTACTTAATGAATTTGGCAGATACACATAATTGCCTTTTACCTTGGTTTTCATGTATTTTTATGGGATTGCACAGGGGCTTTTTGAGAGTATAGACTTCATAGTTATTGATTGTGCAACTGTAAAATAATTCTTTGTAGATGATGTCTGCTTGGATTTTCTATCACATGAAAAAAATTAGGTAACGACCAAATCTGGTAAGCTGAAATAGCTCTGTATAAAGTGCAAATTTCATAAAATCATATTGTTCAGATAGAAAAAGGGTCTTGGACAGTCTCCAGTCCAATCTTCTGTTCATGGCAGGTCAGCTCCAAGGAGGCCAGGCCAGGCTGCTTAGGTCTTCATCTAGTTGGGTCAGACCAAGATGCTTAGGTGGTTGGGTCTTGAAATCATTCAAGGATGGAAAGTGAACAATCTCACTCAGCTTGTGCCACTGGCTCTCTGTCCTTATGGCAGAAAACTTCTCCTTATATTCAGATGAACCTCTCATTTCCGTTTATAGTTTCTGTTTCTCACCTTTCCAGCTTGCATTGCTTTACAGAGCCTGGCTATGTCTCCTCAATGACTTCCACAGAGCACTGGGGTCTGCTGGTAGATCCCTGCAAGGCAAGCTCTGGTACAAATTGAAGAAGTCCAGCTCCTTCAGACTCTTGTTAAAGAGCAAGTGCTTCAGCACCACCATCTCAGTGACCTCCTTGTATTCTCTTTGGTTGGTCACTGTCTTTCTTTCACAGAGTGGCCTAAAACTGGATGTAGTATTTTAGATATGAAAGTTCTTGGAAAAGTGGGAAATTAAGCAGTCTTTATTTTCATAAGACAATATTTAGAAACCTGATTGAATTGGTACTTTTTTTATTTTGAGACCAACTTTAATTTACAGGATCATGAATTAGACTCTTGTTGATGTACCAAAAACAGAATTTGATCTTCAGACATATTCATCCAAAGGGATGCCAATTTTTTCTTGGAAGAGGATATTATGTAACTCCTCCTAAAATTCCTGAATTCAGAAACATCAGAGCAAGATAAAAGTTAAGGCAAGAATAATAGTGGTCTAATTTATTTCCATAGGAGAATTCTCTGGTTGCTTTTTTCGGTGATGCTTGCATAGCTACAGTTTTGTGTAAATATTGCATTCTCTATTAGAGCGAAAGAGCAAAAAAGAAACAACTTTTAACTGATGCAAAAGACATCCCTGTTTAGTTGCTTTAAAATTAGTCTGATCTGTCCCAGTTCAAGCTCCAAAATGAAATAGCTGAATGGGACTGTTCCTCTGATGCTGGTTGACACCGGGTGCTTGCCACACCTCTGCTTTCCCAGGAAAACAGCCTTTGCTCAATCTGAGAACATGACAGGCATCAAAGTAGCAGCTTTCAAAACAGGGAACATATTGAAGGAATTCTTAAGAAATGGATAGAAATTAACCTTCTATCAATGATTTGGCAAAAGGAAGACACAGCTTTACAAATCGCTTCAAGTTTATTATCCTTTATTTTCCTTTTACACGTTCTGATTTCATCCTCTCTGTCTCCTAACAGAAATAGTTATTAGTGCATAATAATTTTTTGTTGTTGTTGCACAACTTTCCCTGTTAGATCGTGGTTTTATCTCCTGCTTGCCCATTGCATGTGGTGGGGATGTTTACTCCTGCTTTGAGATTCCAAAACAGATAGAAGTGTGGGCTGCTCACTGTTCCTTCTAGAGGCAAGAAGGAAAAGGTTGTGTATTCAGAAGAAAAACATGTATCATCCTAATGCAAATATCTGAAAGGGGAAAATATTTATGGGGTGAATTCTCTCAGGTTTATGTCTAGCCAGAGAGGGAGAAGAGTGGTACTTTATAAGACACAAGAGTTACAGTCAAGAGATCTTGTGAATAAGTGACTGCACTTTTTTCATTATTTTTAAAGGAACGTTAAAAGCTTGAACTGTCTCTTTTATGTTAAAAGCTTAGTGTGTAGTCTTTGTGATTTAGAGTTGAAAGTTGTATTACAATATTTTAAATGAAAGTTGTAGTTCAACATTTATTGCAGAACAAAAGAGAAAAAATGTAGCATGTTTAGTGCTTCTTTTCTTTTACTCAAGTTATTTTCAGTTAAATCTTAATGCAAAATGAAAGAGGGACACAGCTTTCTCAAAATAACACTAGGAATTTTGGGGTTTAAGTTCTTGATTCACAAAAAGAAAAATTTAATTTTAATCCTATTACCTCAAGTGTATTGTAATTAAATATTCATTTAAACATCATCCCGGTTCAGATGCTACATTTAGAGATTTATTTGTTTTTAAATGGCAAATGCAATTTTAAGTCTACATTTATTTAAGAAAAAGCCCAAGTAAATTAGCTATAACTAAGAATAATCTGCCATAACTACATGATAAAGAACTCACACATTTGTGGATGGAAAAAATGTTTTGAACACAATAACTCAACATTACTGGAGAAAGAAATAACTGATTTATTTTGAAAATAATAAAATGTGGAAGAAAGCACATCTATTGATGAATAGCCTGGATGGAAAGGGTACCTGATAGGCTGAATATGTTCTGGATTTGAAGGAAGAGCTTCTTTGAAAATCTGTTCCTATTTTTGCCAGACTTTGAAAGCCTCTCCTTCCAGAAAACTCTTTTATGAATGAAAAATGAAAATAAACATCAGTATAACTTTTTCATACAGTAAGCAAATAAAAGTGATATGTTAACTTATTTAAAGTGCAAGGAATCTTTTATAGAATTTATACTTGAATTGTTTATGAGGACAAAGCAGTATAAAAACAAATTTAGGTAGATGACTATTTCTAGCAAGTAAAACTCAACCTCTAAATTTAGTAATAGTAATCCTAGTTAGTGTTTCAGATGTTTTATGCAGCAATATTCCACTTCCAAAATTTGATACTAAAAATCCTTCAATCCAAATTAGTTTAAACTGAAGTCCTTGGTTCGCAGAAACATATAAGGTTTCAAGACATCCTAAAAACAGGTAGAAGGAAAACAGAAGGGCACTGGCAAGTGTCAGCCATTCCATAGCAAAACTCACTTCATACAGAGAAAACTTTGTTTAGCTTTCCATAGTTAATGTGAGGTAAATATTTGTTTTATTTCTTCAAAGAGAAGGATTTTTTTTTAATTATTAAATTTAGGAAAAGAAAGGCAGCAGGGTATCACAATTTCTGTATGCAAGCTGGATACATCTTCAATAGCATGGTTGGCTGGATTCTGCAGCAGTCTTTTCATCCAAACTCCTTTATCTATTTCTCTATAGGGGCAACATCCTATAGTGAAGGAGTTGCTAGAGATATAAATGTGGTGGATTTCTTTCTTCTTTAGGTAAATCTTCCGTTTTTGCTGGTAGTCATTCTGGAGTTTCAGCAAAGATAACATTGGCTATGGAAACTTCTGCAAGTGGTCTCTGAGCTCATGTTCGAGGCTACCCTCTGAATATTTCTGTTGTATCTGCAGTACTTTGATGTATCCATACGGGTCCCACCCATCAAGAATTAATATCTATTTCTATACAAGGTCATTTACAAAATCAATTACTGCTCTCCTTTTAATATTTCTCATGTTTTTTATAATTAACATGTACTTAAGGAGAAGTGTTCAGTTTTCAAGGTACACTGATTCACGATCTTATTTAACAATTTTTGTTATGCAAATTTTCAAGTAGAGCTCTCTCCTATTATCCAATGATTAGTAAAAAAAGATTTGCCCCATTGTCTTCTTGCGTTTAATATGAAAGGTAAGTTTAGATATGGAGTAGAGAACCTTCAGTGTTGTTCATTTGATTCAGTTTGCCCATCACTGAACACTGCCCTTTTTACTATATGCAGGAATTGTTTATTTCATAGACTTGATGAAAACTAATTCATAGTATTTATTAAGATAAATGCAACAAGCCATAAAATAAAAATTAAATGGATTTTAGTTCATTAAAAATATCCTTTCCTCTGTAAATCATACACTAATGAAAATTCGGCAACTTTGAGAAGAGGTGGGAAAGGAACTCCCTTTGATGACACTAAGCCCTGTACAGAAACTATGTTAGTACAAAAGCTATTCTCTGTAATTTAGAGACTCAGAAAAATTTCCAGCTGAGTTCAAGTCCCAGCCAGCATATGCAGCTGTACGAAAATCTGTTTGCAGTGTCCCATGAGTAATACCGCTTGCAGGAAATACATAGCTACTGCTGAGAAGGAACTCAAGAGATTTTAAGTAATATAGTAAAGTAGCACTATACTTTTCTCATTATAGTGTGGCTACAAACCACAGTCTTCCAATTTCTCTGTTTCTCTTTCAGTTGATAAATCAACTGATCCAACTCTCTCATTTCAACGATCTATGTAATAAAAATACTTATGAAGAATCTTAAATATTTTACAGGCTAGTTATATAATTATTTGTAGAAACAGGTTCTTTGATCCAAATTGTTAGACTAGGAGGAAAGGTGGAACAACAGGCAATTTAGCTGAAAATCTGAATTGCTAGTTTTCATGTTATAAAAGACCTTGAAAGTAGAAAGTCAATAAAACCACCAACTGAAAACCTAGTCCAAATTCCACTGCAGTTAATAGCAAAGCTTTCAGTAGTGCCAAGGGTTGCATATGTCCATGACATTTATAGAAATCTGAAGAACAGCATACAGTCTGTCTGAGAAGTAGAATCCTATAAAAATTCTATATGTGTATTCTTTTCAAAGACAAAATGTCTATTGCTACTACAGGGAATTTGGAGTGAGCACATTAATTTTCAGTAAAAAAAGCAAAACTTACTTCAAAGTTAATTTGAACTGAGTAGAGATATGGATATTAAAAAAGCCAGAAAATGTGAGATAGCATGGAAGTAGAAGGTACAGAATATCCTTTCTTGTGTTTCTGTAGAAAATATGCTACCAAAAAAACCCCCAACCGAATCCAAACCAAACCAACCAACTGAACAAACCAAAAAACCAAACACAACAAACGAACAAGCTAAACTCTTTAAAATTCTGGAGTGACTAATCAGTTTGTTAGCTGTTGGGGAATTTTCATTTTATGCCTTGAGGCACATTAAACACATTTGTGCTCAAATATACGCATTAAAAGAAAAAGCAATAAACAGTGCAATGTGCTGAGTCCTACTACCGTATGCAACTCTAAAGGGAATCTGCAAGCATGTATCACAAGCAGAATCCTTATATAGCTTTTCATAAGCTCCAGTCCCAAGAGCAGTGATATGGGGCACTTCAGGCCGTCCTTGGGTCCATGCTCTAGTCCACATGTGCTGTGAAACATGGCTCCTAGGTGCTCTCATTCCAGAATGGCTACAGGATAATGCTGAGGCTGTTCCTTATCTCAGCACTCAGAAATGCTTCACTCCCTTGCAAAGTGGCCTTCTGTCTCTAGCATCCCTACTTTCAGACAGCGTAACTCCTTGTAGCTGAGCCTTCTTGCCCTCCATGAGAGCTCATTCATTAGTCAAAAATTACCACTGCAATTGGAATTTTCCCTTCATAGCTAAAATCCATTTTTGGATCTAGGAGTGGATTAGGAAAGGAAGGGTGGCAGAAAACCCTCAGAAGATCTAATTAAAGCAATATCAGTTGATAAATGAACATTCATTATCCATAGACAAATGCAAGAGAGCTCACAGAATGACTGAGAACATCATGTTAAAAGGGAAACAAGTGGCTCACTATAAATAGTTTGTGAAAATAAACTGAAAAAATATACACAGCGGTGCCAGTCAATTAATCTCCCAAACCATTGAGCAAATAGAAGTCATGCCACACATTGCAGCCTTTTAACTCACTAGAATGATTTCAGGGCCAGAGTACAAAAGATAAATAGAAATAAGACAAACAAATAAGTTACTTTCTTAAAATTTCATGTATGTGTGTATATATATATATATATATAAAAACCCACAAACCAACAAAAAAATTAGACACATATTGTAGTGGGCAACTTCAAGGGGCCAAAATTGTCCACTTCTCTTCTTTTAAGAGTTAAGTAAAATCCGTAGCATAGAGATGATGGTAGTGTGACTGCTGACCAAATAACCATCTTGTGATACAGGAAATCTAACAGATTGTGTGAGAATTACATTGTATTGTCAGGAACTAGACTTGAGCTGCCACTTCTGCCTTTGTTTCTCCTATGAAATATATATTTAAGCAATAGAAGCGCAAGAGATTTTTAAACATTGGTTTAATTGCTTGTTTTTATTTTTCCTTTTGTAGAAAGAAAAATTAGCATTATCCTACTGAGTTTATACCAAATCATCAGCATTATTAAAACTCTCATACATAGATCATAATTTGTATAAAAAGCTTGTTTGTGAACACAGCAAAAGAGTAATAATTCAACTGGGGATGAAGAATTGCTTCATTTAAAACCCAAATGTTTGTCTTTAATATTTTTTGCTTGTATGAAATCTATCAGTATATATTCTTTTTGTCTGTATAGATTTTCCTGATAAAAACAAATATAATATTAATAATTCTGAGGACCTCAGTATAAGTACCTATAAAATTACCCTATTTTAAAACATGGTAATTGTCATACATAAGTGATCAGTCATGTTGCTAAATTTAAAAATAATTTGGCTGATATAGAAGAAATGTGTGTTTCTCTTGCATAGTGCATTCCTTTTCCATACAAATTAGTGCCCACATAAATTCAGTCTTCCAGACAAATGAATGTTCAGTTATGTGAGGATCTGGAATTTGCACATTAAAATAAATGTAACTATACTGATCTTAGAAATGGAATTAACAGATTCATATGCAGTAGTGTCTATTTAGCTGTTAACAGATACATTTTACATGGTATAAGAATACACTTCTCAAAAAAAATGACTTTGCATTTTTCAAATCCAGTTGTACAAGGTTGGAAATTCATGCATGAATTAGAGAGCATGATTTATTTATTGTTAACTTTGCTTATAAAAACTTGTCATTTATGAAACAGCCAGTCCAAGATACTAATTTTTTAAAAGAAAATCTCAGAAAAGAAGTAGTTCTTCTTCTATACACTTCACTGCATGCCTAAGGCATTTGGCTTTGAGCCTCATTACTGAATCTCTGGTTATAATGAGTAAAAAGAAATAGCAGAAGTTAATTCAGTTCAACCAACATCTAAATCATCCTCAGGGTATCTGTCAATAAAAGGAACCTAGAATTCCTAGTTGGGATGAATTGGCCAAGTATTACATGTTAAACTTCATTTGGCAACACTACAGTGTCATGTTGTGGAAGTCATTTGTTAAGGTTTTGCAAAATGGGGTATATAATATAAAATAAAAGTATTTTGTGTTGTAACTGTGTCAAACTTAATAAATATAACCTGGGTTTAATGTGAAATAGTGTTGTTTAGAGTATGTACTGTTTGTATTATGCATTTAACCCTCACCATGTAAGTCCTTTAATATGCCATACTGAAGAAATTGCACCCTTATAGTTGGCAAAACAGAATTTCACAGTTCTCGTTATAAAAACATTTTCTCATCACTTGGATTTTCTTCAAAGAGCAGTTACTGAAGACTACATACCTCAATCAACTAGTGAAATTTGAGTCCTGTTTAACTGTTAGAGCCTTCACCATACTATACCTGTATGGCCAAGGCTGTAGTCACCTTCTGATCCAGACATACTATATATCTATTGTTATGTAGAAGTTATATTTCACTTCTATTGCATTATTCTGATTTCAACAACCTTCACTCTTTCCACAATTCAGTCCACTATTGAGACCTTCTGTTTAGCATTGAGTTATAAAATGTTCTTCGTTTTCTGCCTCTTGAATATTCCTTCTTTGCTATATGTTTAGAGCTCTTCAGACATTTTTTGAGCATGAAGTCAATAACAATGTTGGACATAAAACCTGCTCAGCTCATAGCATTTTATATCAAATCTGATTCCAAGTGGTTTATTGAATCATTAATGACTTTTAATTAACCAACAATCAATGAACCATATATTCAAGATCAATATCCACAATACAGAAAATAAACAACAATGTTGGACATACATAAAATTGTAAGAAACCCCTTCAAATTTCTGAACAGCCTTTTATAATTCACAGAAGTGGGAATTTGACACATTGAGACAGCTGCCTACATGCTCGGGTTTTACCCACACCCATATCTGCCCATCCACTGGTGAGACAGCTTCCATGGGTGCACACACAAGGTGTGAGTCCCATGCCCTCGCTGCATCCCTGTGGCCCCAATGGTGAGGATGCTCTGCCAGCCTTAGACAGAGATTGCAATGGTGGCAGGGCAATACCAGAATTCTCAGACTACCATGGTCTTTTGAACCATCTTTTCAAACTCACTTCCTTAGTAATTCTCTTGTTTACAATTTATTCTAGCAGTTGCTGACATCTTCCCCTCTAGGGCTGTCAGTGTTTGGGCAAACAGGCTCTTGTGCTGTGCTGGGTAACTCTCATGACATTCAGCCCCATTGCCACTTTCTCAGCTACTGTTTTCTGTGGTGAGTGGAACATGTGGGCACCCCAACTGAGAGCAATCCCACTTGCCTGGTATTCTCTTCTGCTGCTTCTGTACCAGATTTTAGTTTCTACTCTGCAGGAGAGAGAAGAGCCTAGAAAGTCAGTGAGCTGGAGGGTGTAGGCAGTTTTTTTGGAGGGTTCTAAACCTGCTTGAAGCGAGCGTGGAGGTAACGACAAAACTGTAGATGAGAAAGAAGAAGCAGTGCATATTGATTTGGGTGCCACAGAGTCTTTTAGGGTCTCACAGCAGAAGTTTAAAAGTCTGTTGTGTAATTGTTTTGACTTAAAGTCTTAAGCATCTGTGTGATTACATTCACTGGTTTAAGATCAAAGGAGAGAGATGGGGATAATGTTGCTTACAAAGGATAGAGAATTCATTAGAGTGTATTTACCTTGTGATAACCAATTTACATTTGTTTATCTTTCCTTTAATTTCTGTGTTCTTTATGCAATTCAGCTAGAGTGATTACCAATATGTGAATAAATGGCAGATTTACTTCATCTTGCAAAACAAATCATTCCTTTAAGTTGTTGTGCTAATCAAATATATTTACTCTGGAATGGAAATGGTATTTAATGTCACTTGTGCTTTAAGATGTGAGAAAGTATTTTATTTATTTTTTGCTTCTCTGTCATCAATTTTTTTCCTGCCAAATACTGATACATGCCATACATCGTAAATGCAATTGGATTTAGCTCAAGAATAGAGTAATAAATATTTAGCCAATGTTTTCTTACGAATAATAATAGCAATAAAGAAAATTCCTGACTTTAGTTTAGTGCATTCTTTCTTTAGTAAGTGTGACAAGCTTGTTTGACAAGAAATTTGTAGATTTGGACCCAACAAGAAATGAAATAGAGCTACTGACATACATTTTAAAATTTAAATCCTTATGTTTTCATAAGAAGATTTTAATTAAATTAAAATAAAAAACAACACAAACAAAAAGCAACAAAACAACCGACAATAGATAGATATTCAATCCTAATGACTGCACTAAATTGAAACCCAATGTTCTTACACATTTTTCAATTTCTGAAATTTTTCTTTTAATTCTTTAGCAGTTACAGACTTACAGCACTTTAAAACACTGCAGATTACTTTAAAATTACTGTATATAACTAATATCAACCTCCTTATATCTAAAAGTGCCTTTTAAAAAGATTAAATATTAATTAATCTAATATATTTCTGTTTTGAACTGCAAATTAAAATTGTAATAGGTTAATGTCACTAAGAGCACTAAAGATTAAGTAATGTGTCCAGATTTTTCTATATTAGTGGAGTTATGTAAGAGCTTTTAATTTGACAGTTTTTGAAAATGCAAATGCTTATAAACTTTACCTGGTTTTAACAGTCTCTTCCCTTTAGGAAATTTAGTCTACTTGGACTTGTGAAAAGTATCTTCATTTCATCTCACTCTAGTGATATAGTCCTTTAGATATATCAGAGTACCACAATGGCAATTCAAATGAAATAATGGTCAGGTAACACTTATAAAACAACATTAGACTAGGTTGAACAACCCTGAATCTCTCAGCCTGTCTTCATAGGAGAGGTGCTTCAGCCCTTCTCTGGACTCACTGTAACAGGTCCATACCTTTCCTGTGCTCAGGGTCCCAGAGCAGGACAAAGGTGGGGTCTCACCAGAGCAAAGCAGAGGGTCAGAAGCACCCTGACCTGTTGGCCATGCTGATTTGGATGTGGTTTTCTTTCTGGGCTGCAAGTGCACATTGATGGGTCATGTCTGGTTTCTCATCCACCAACACCCTCAAGTCCTTCTTCATAGGACTGTGCTCTTTTCAATTCTTCTTTCCATTTAGCTTCCATTTAAACACAGAGCTAATTTCACTTGGTTTATTTAGTTAATGTTTCTTTTTTTTTCTCTAGCATTCTAATTTTAGAAAAACACACCACTGCTGCTTACTCCTCTACACCTCAAAACCCACACAGAATTTGGGTGTTGTCCAATAGAGAGGACAAATTTAGATCAGTTACAAGAATTATGGCCTGATGTAATGCAGTTGTGCCTCCTTTAGGACCCTAATTTTAGGGGCAATATTTGACATTTCCACAGGCTATTTGAACACCTTATCTATTAAACAAAGAACTAATTCGCTTTTCCATGATAACATTAGTTAAAGTAACCTTTAGAGAGCCTTTCTTTTGGCTAAAAACTGCCAAAGATGTGGCTGTTTCCTTCTTATGTAAAACACAAAAGTACCTGGCTTCAGTGCTTTAATGCTATGAAAAGTCTGGATAAGTGTCATGCATTTAAGTTACACTGATTGCTGCTTTAGGGCAAAAAACAAAATATATGCCTGAGTTCATGAGAGGTTGTTCTTGGGAATAGTTCCTGAAGTCCCTTTCTCTTCCTAAAGCAATCCATCTACTTATTTCACCTCCTAGAATAACATGTACCTTGATTTATAATTCATCTTTAGAAGAGTTCCAAAGGTAGAACTTACCAGGTGTCAATTTATGGAGGTGGAAAAGGGAATTCACTGTCTTACATTAGTTCTGGTTGATAGGTTTCTATTTCCTGTATTACTATCTCTGCTGAACAGCTTTGTAACCCCTGCAACAAGGGATTGTCTACCCTGGAATTCATGACCACTACTGATTATGTTGGGTGAGAAATAAAATTGCTCTGTATTTCTTGGCATTTGTCACCACAGCTGAGTTAGAGATGCAATAGGCATTTCTTCTAGAAGCCTTCTTTTTAACAGAGGTAATTAAAAAATCATGATACTTTTATTTAAGAAGTTCTAGTACCTAGTGCCTGTTGGGCATTTGTTAGAAGTTTTAATTCAAAGTCTATTTGATATAACTTTCCAATTGGTTAGCACTGGGAAAATAGAAGTGCTTGGAATAGCTGAAGATTTTAATAATATAATAAATGTGTTTCTTTTTAAAATCTTGTAACTCAGATGAGTTCCTTGTTTGCAAAGATTACAAAAATCACTGTGATGCATTTACAATCACAAACCAGAATCAGTGTTCTGAGATAATAAAACCCTATTTTCACTCTAAAGTTATTTTCACTGCTGTTTGCACCATTCATGGTTACTGACTGGCTGTTTGTTCATAACTGCTACAGTTTCTGTGAATGTCAGTAAAGGTTTTCTTTTATATATGCATCAGAGATATGTGACAGGAGTAGACTGGTCTGTGTTTGTAAAATCTTTCTGGTACTGGAAGACTCCCTGGACTGATTTAGCTCTCTGATTATTATCAAATTCTGGTTGTCCAGGTCAGCAGTGACAAGGTTGAGAAGTCCTAGGGCAATCAAAATAATTTCATGGCACTGGGATGAAGAGACTGGTTGAAGAGACAGGAGCACAGAGGTGGTGTTTTCTTCAATCACTTCAGTAGGAAGCAAGAAGGCCAAGGTGGAGAACCCACCTGATCAACACCTGGCTTAAAGGCAGGCCCATTGGTGGAATTTCGGCTTTTTCAGTCATGGGGATGTTTACACAGCACCAGGCAGGGTGGAGAGAGATAGGATTCACCTACTTAAAAAGGAGAAAAAGACTCTAGCCCATGAGTTTGCAGGGATGATTGAGAGGACTTTAAACTATGTTTGAAGGGGAAAGGGGATAAGATCAGGTTGGATAGAGATGAGCCCTGAGTGACAGGCCAGTGCTGGGAGTGAAATCGACAGCCCAGCAGAAGTCCATCTACACACAACATGGGTAATAAAGAGGAGGAGCTGGAAAAGAGGAGCTGGAAGCCACTGTGCAGCAAGAAAGCTATGATACAGTTGCCATCACACAAACATGGTGGAATGACTCGTGACATGAGTACTGCAGTGGATGGCTACAAGCTCTTCAGATGGGACAGATGAAGAAGGAGAGGCAGTGGGGTGGCTCTGTGCACTCGGCTGTGGTTGTTGTCTACATGGACTTCAGTAAAGCCTTTGATACTGTCTCCCACAGCATTCTCCTGGAAAAGCTGGTAAGCCATGTCTTGGACAAGTCTACTCTTCTCTGGGTTCAAAACTGGCTGGATGGCTGGGCACAGAGAATGGAGGTGAATGGTACTACATGCAGCTAGTGGCAGGTCAACAGTGGGGTTCCTAGCTGTATTGCAGCCAGCTGTGTTTAATACCTTTATCAATGACCTGGACAAGGGGATTTGAGTGGCCCCTCAGACAGTTCCCAGCTGACAATAAACTGAACAGGGGTGTTGATCTGCTCAACCACTCTATAGGTGACTGTTCAACAAGGACACACACCTACACTGCAGAACCTCAGATCTTTCTTTGCCTAAAGAATAGTCTGCCTAAGGAATGGTCTAAGGAATGTAATAAAGCTGTAGGTTTTTTAATTAAAGAAACACAAACAAAACATAACCATTGGATTACATGCAGTTGTCCCCAATATGCAAGTTGGTACTAGTAACCAAGCTGTTGTTCCATGGCACTTGTACATATATTGTATTCTATTATATAGTGAGTTTGATATCCATCTGATAAATAAGGTTCATATGATAAGTCAGATAAGTCAGAAATTTCAGAGTATTTATGTATATTTATATATATATTTACTAAAAAACCCCAGGTATTTCTGTATAATAAAATGGGACTTGTTCAGTGCCATTTCCAAAGAGATCATCATCCATGTAAGAGATTCAAGATGTTCTATGCATTTTAGTTTGATTTTCTTGTTGGAGCAAGAATTTTTAGATACTGGAATCACAGGGATTAAAAATGTGATTCTTCAATAGACGTTTGATTTTGCCCCACTTTTTATTTTTCTTTCAAGGTTATGCCTTCAAAGCTTTTGAAACAGGTTTTCCTGAGGGAAGGGACCCATAAGGATCATTGAGCCTAAGTCCAAGTCCTTCAGGAATTCTATTACTGACATAGATTTTTCAGCAAAATGATATATTAATTTGTGTGATGTACAGGAAATTCACTGTTCAGTGAAAGAAACCCCAACAAAGCAACAAAACAACAACACAAAAAATAACACAAAGTTCTACAGTCTATCAGAGATTATTATTAACCTTGAGTTTTGATGCGACTGAGGAAAAAAGAAAAAACAAACAAATGTGCACTAGAAGCAGGGTAGAAACTTTAATATTACTACCTTGATGAAAAATTTCTTTCAGCCCCTTATTAAATCCTATTTAAAAAAACACTGATGCTTTTGATTTTTGAGAGCAAAGTATTCTGTACACATGTGCAGGATAAAGTGTTAATATGCCACACTCTCCTTGAGAAAAGTATCTAATATTAAAGATGACCCTCTCTTGGGGAGTTTCCAGTTGGACACAAGAAGAACATTTTGATGGATGCCACAATGCTGGACAATTTTAAGATTCAACTGGACAGAGTGCTAGGGCATCTTCTCTGGATCATTAGTTTTCCAAGAAAGGTTGGACCAGCTGATCCTTGAGGTCCATTCCAACAGGTATTCTAGGATTCTATGAAAATATTATAAATCATAGTCACTTAAATATGTTTCATATCTGTGCTGAGTTCATTAATAACTTGGAGATCCTACAATAATTTCATAGCTGGATTTCTAAATTACAAGGTCTTCAAATTACCAAGAATGCTTATTGGACAATTATGTCAAGAGCAACAAAGTTCTTGTTACTGTGGTTATCTTGACAGCTGTAAATAATTCCTAATAACATGTAAAATAAACTTCTGTCTTAGACTCATGCAAGTATTTTCTATTACTTTTAGAAAATTAGTAAGAGACTTTATGCTAAGTAAAACTAATCAGAGGGATTTATTTATCTCTTTTTCTGATTTATGCTAATATGGCTTCATCATTAGTCTGAATTAGACTCTCTAATGCTGTTTTGGCCAGGATTAGAATTTCTCAGAGGCTTTACATTCTCACATGGTTGCCACTTGCATTCTGGTATTTCCCCACTGGTAGTTTTAGCCTGGATGTTAACACTAATTGTAGAACACTAAATAGTTCATTTTAATCTTTAATAAGTTTACATCTATTCAAATTAATTCTTGGCGTGTGGAATCTCTGTTGTCATTGTAGTTTAATGTCTTAGCATCTCAGAATAGGAATATGAAATGAAGTTTTCTCCATTGTTTTAGATGATTCAGCAGCTATTAATATCAGAAAGCATAATGCAATTTCCTTGACTTGAATCACAGTTAATGCTCATGAGTTTAAATTCCCTTAATCAGTGTGTATCAGTGCTGACACTGACTGATTTTGGCAAAGACCTAGAGGAGACAAAGTCCAATGTAGTTTTGTAAATGTCAATGTATGACATCACCACGGGGAGTTAGAGTCTTTCTGTACTGACAGAATGGAGGCTGTAATTAGAAATGAATGACAAGGTGCTTTTCATCTTTGATGAGAAAATATTTTTGTGTCAAAGTATCTCAGTACAGGAACAATTTTTCTCCAAGCATTTCTTGTCCCGAACATATTTTGCCTAAAAATGAGGGGGGAAAAGAGAGGGCAAAATTATTGCAGAGTGTTGTTGCTAAGTGACAAAATAGCAGATGTTCTGCATTTGCAGATAACAAATGTTTGAATGTTATCATATTGTGATACTGTCAGATACCATTTCTTAGGAGGCAATATATTCACTACTTGAAAAAAAATGAAGAAAATCAAAGGTATTACAGTTTTTAAGGCCTTATGTAGAGAGCATTTAAAAATTTACTTGACAAAAGTAAAGCATCAAGTTCAGAAATGCATTTTAAGGATTTAATCCCATGATACACAACAACTTAGGAAGATAAGTGTCTGATGTTTTCCTGTTCTTTTAAATAACCTGATCTACCTGGTCAGTCAGTGGAAGTGGTATGAGATGTGATCTGAATTTATAATGTTTAATAATTTACCCTGTAAGTGGATTTATAGTGCTTACATTAAAATTACTATCTAAAGAAATGGCTGTGTTTGCATTGTTCTGAGTTAAATATGATCTTTGAAGCACTTTAGAAACAGTGCAGAATGGGTTATGATGCTTTCAGAGAAGTATATAACTTCCAGTGTGGCATGATCTGAAATTATGACAGGTAGGAAAGTAAGCTTAACTTTGATAGATTATGCATTCCTTAGATGTATATTAAATCCTGAAGATTTTCAAGACAACTTGCCTGGTTTCCCAAAGCTTAAAAAACACTTTCACTCTTCTTAGCAAATATATCTGCTAAAAATTATATAACATACAGGTTAAAACTTGTGCTTTCAGGGTTTTAGCTTATTTCTCCTGATATTTACTTAGAATTTGCAATTAGATGAATGCACAGACAATGGATACCTTTACAAGTCCTATCCTCTCTACTTCAATTCTTCACAAATCTGAAAAATATGAAAACAACTTCCAGTTCAAGATAAAATTCTTGCAATTAAAAGAATTTTTCTTTTTATTGAGAAGTATCCAAATTTAACACTCAAATTTACTCTAAAAATAACAAAAAATAAAGAACCTATAGGCAAATTAAGTCAAGGGCTGCTTACAAATATTTAGGTTTGCTTAGAGAGCAAGACTGAGTTGAATATATGTTCAAATAAACATATAATTTACTAGAAGTAAGAAGAAATAATTGGCTCTTCCCCATGCCTTGAAACTTTAGTGTGCTGCCACTGCAATTTTTGACATTGTCTTGAATGAAAAATTGTGAATTAGCAATGTGAAAAGGTTTTCCAGATTGTCACTAAACTTCTCTTTTTGTATAGACTGAACATTTTTTGCCTTTTTCTCTGAAATGGCTAAAATTTCAGAAAAGTACATGGAAGTTAATGGAACTACATCAACATATAGATGATGTAAATGCAATTTGAAATTAAGGTATCTCCTGTATAGATCCTTTCTGAAAAGAAAAAAATTACTTTTAATTTATTTGATAGTTCTTTCACTGTTGGAATTTAAATAGACAGTCTTGAATTTGTGCTTATAAAGAATAAGTAGGTTAATGCAATGAGTTTAGAATTCTAATACCCTTTTAAAAGTTTTTATTTCCTTGGTACAAAGATGGAGTGCATACTTATGATTTCTGGTGTAAAATCTGAACTATCATTTAAAAATCCCACAAATAACTTTAAAATCTGTGCCAGGCATTCAGCAGAAATGAATAAATGAAATGTATTGCCATCGTTTGAACAAATATTTGAACTGGTTTTGGCTGCGTAAGCAATATCTGCCTGGAAGCCGCAGGGAGATTGTTGATCAGCTGTTACCACCATTCTGCCCACTTAACAGATGGTGGGAATGACCAATTTACAGATAGAGAAGGGTGAGAAAAAAAGAGCGAGAAAATCAAGGGGAGGTCACTCCATAGCATGGAGTCTTTCTGTCTCGGTTGCCAGATGGAGAAGATACCTGCTCTGTACACTCACCTTCCTTCTCAATTATAATGTTTGCCAAAATCTATACAGAGTTCATTGTCACTACCTCATCCTCTCTCCATCTACTGCATTTGTAGGTGTTTTTGGAAGTGCTAGAAGTCAGACAAGCTGCTTTAGGATCATTAAATTATTTATTCTTCCTTATTGGGCCCAGACTGTCAGAGAACTGGATGAACTTTTTGCCATTTTTCCATCTATCTTAGACCATCAAATAGTTAAAATTAATTTGAGAAGAAGTTGAACAATGGATGGTAATGTTCAGGAGTGTAAGGAAATTTTTAGCTTATTTGAAGTTAGTGTTGCCCTTCCTATGCATAGACAAAGATAAATAAACATATGTTATGGCTTATAGAATAAACACTCTGCAACATTAGATGTACCAGGAAAAAAAGTTACAAGCTGTGGTTTACCTTTTCAAATCAGTCTGATATCTGTTCTATTGCCTATTCTAAACAAAACTAGAGATTTCTCTTTGTATGTATTTGCATAGATCTGCTTTGCAAAAATGGCACTGAAAAACAGTCTTTAAGTCCTCTAGAATTCTAGCTGGCTTTGCTGTGAAACTGGATGATTTATTTTGTATTTAGAGCACATATAATTGAAAAGAATGCTATTTCCCCAGAAACAAAATACAGACGTGAATTTCATATTAGTATCAATGAATGACTGTGCTTGTGCAAGATTAGAAATAGAAGGGATTTTACTTAAATGATTTTATCTCTGTATCTGAGATACTAATTGGTACAGACAGGAAAATTTGGTACATTGATTTTTAAATTTTTTTCCAAGTTAGAACTTACAGATGTAATCCCAAAGGCAAAAAGAAATGTCTGTTTTCGATAATGCCACACTGGTAAAAAACACTTCAGAAGAGTGACTTGACTCAGACTACAAGGATGATAAGGCAGGAGATCAGCATGGCAGAGAAAGAACCTCTGGGTCCAACAGAAATACAAGATGGAAATGCTTATGATGTGGAAGCAGGGATATGCATGCTGGGAAGAACATAGCTAAACCACCTGAAAGTGTAGGGATGGGATCAGGAAAGCTATGGCACAGCTGGAAATAAATCAAGAGAAATGACCAATAGTAAGAAGAGAATCTGCAGTTCCATCAATCAGAAAAGGAAAAGAAAATTAATTGTACCTCCTCAACAAATGAGACAGGGTATCAGGTGACAAGTGATATGGAGAAGGCTGAGGTACTTCACTTTCTTTTTCCTCAGCAATTCTTGTTCCCCTCTCTCCTGAGTTCCTGAACTAAAGGCTGGGAATGCAGGATCTCCTCCCTTGACCTGCCTGTCACACTTCCTTCGAATGAATGGACTTTCTGGGCTGCAACATTTTTGCACACATTTTTGGCTCATGTTCTCCGGTATCCCCAAGACCTCCTCGAGAGACTTGACATCAATTCGTACATCACCCAGTCTGTACTGGTCCTGTGGACTGCCCTAATCAAGATGCAGGACCTTCCATATGGCCTTGTTGAACTCCATGGAGTTCACATGGATCCACTTCTCAAGCCTGCCAAGGTCTCTCTGGATGCCACCCCTACCCTGAAGCTTGTCAACTGCACCATTCAGCCTCGTGCCACCTGAAAATCTCCTGAGGGACCCAGTCCCAAGGTCTACATCATTAATACAGATATGGAACAATATCAGTTCCAGTATGGGAAGTGGAAGGCGTCCCTGTCCATGACAGAAGTGATAGACAAGATGATCTTTAAAAGTCCCTTCCAGCACAAACAATTCTATAATTCTATGTTTCTGTGAAACATTTTATAAGGACCTGAACAGTTGTAGTAGTTTCAGTTCACCAATTTAAGTGTCTGACCAAATGCCAGCAGATATACTAAAATTTACTTGTTTGCTGTGAGATGAGGGTTAGGAGCAGGCAAAGCAGACTCAAACTTCAGGGAACATAAAGAAAGTTTATTAATGAACCAAGGATAAAGGAAAAAAACAAAAAAAAACCCTAAGAAACACCAGAACAAACTTTTCAGACCACCCCTCCTCCCTGACCTTTCCATTTCTGTCCCCTTGACAACACATAAAAAGACAACACTTCGACCTCTAGTCAGTTTA
>VZTZ01017975.1:48455-91551 GCA_013400955.1 Drymodes brunneopygia
GGTATGGCTCCAGCCTTACCGGAGAGAGAAGCAGGGAGATCCTTCTCTACCAACAGCAGCAAGCAAAAGAGGAAGAGGATCAGGGGTTCTTTGCTTATATAGGGGTTTTCTCCTCAAAGGCGGATCAAGTTTTTATTAGTGTACCTACATGTCAATCTTTAAAAATACCTGGTTATTGGCTCTCTCTCTGAGGAAAGAAGTTGTTCAACTTCCTGCAGCATAGGTCACTTCCAAGACTGACATCCCCCTGGGCCAAACCAAAACAACAGTCAATATTCTGTCTATGGAGAAAAATTCCTACTGACATATGCTTAGCACTAAAAGCATGGTAACTATGTATCATAAACAGAAAGCAGTAGATGAAATTGCTTATATCTCTGTCCAGAATGGTTGCCTGCATTTCTATGTGATGCTGAAACAGATTAATTTAAAAATTTTTGTGGCTTTTTTTGTTTGTTTGTTTTAAATTTTTATTAATTAATTTCATTGTTTATGGAGTCTTATCTAGACCTGTTCTATACCGATCCTATCTAATCCTGTCTTTTGTGGTCATCTTCTGAGTGAGATTTGCAAAAATACTTAAGCAAGGAATGCATGTAAGTAGTAGACACTGAAAAGTACTCGTTTGTTTGCTGCTTCCTTTTAGGAAAACTTTGTAATTCACTTTGCTTTCCAGGATGTTATGACAGGCTGCAAGACACATTTTCTTCTTTCTGCTGTTCATATTTGCCCCTTTGCTTTATCCTCTGGAGTGAGGTGTTTTTCTGTCTTTTTCTTGTTCTTTCCATATTTCAGAAATTGTTTCTTCTTTCCTTTCTTATTGACTAAAGCAAAATATAGAGGTCTTCCTTATTTGTTTCATGCAAAGTTCCTTGATGATACTTTGACCTGGAAGAAGTATTTGGAGAAAAAGCATCTTTCTTCCTCCACAAAGACAGTATTCAATAAGAATAGTGGTTATGGGCTGTGTTAAATGAAACATGCTGAATCCCCAGAGTATTTAGCTGATGATACCTAGGAGAGTTTTATAAAAGGCAGAGTTTATAGATGTTTTCAGAAGAATGAGGAAAAAAAACATATGGTATCTGGACATCACACTTGGCAAAAATGAAGCCTAAGATATATGAGATAGACGTACTAATACTTCTGATTTTTATGAATGCAACAGTTTAAACTTCAGCACAAGCAGAACAATCCTTTCTTTAATTTCAACAATAATGCCTCATAAATTACTTGATGTAAACTTTAAAAAGACTCAAAAACCTAACAAAATCACAAGTGTAAAATTGTAGAGTGAACAGTCACTGAGCAAATACAACAAAACAGTGTCAAAGTAATCAAACATTTTAACAGGAAGTGGCACATGAGGTATCTGCACAGTAATTTCAATTCTCATAAGAGGAAATAGTTTCTTCTGAATAGAATTTTATCCGTTAGGAAAATAAGGGATGACTTTTTTTCCATACAAAAATAACATTTTGGAAATCAGTAGGGTTTACCTTGTCTTTCAATGGCTCAGTCAATAGAGATGTCAAATTTAATTTATCTCATCATTCATGTGCCACCTGGGGTTAGCAGAATTCAATCAACGAAAGTAAAAGGGTTGGTGAAGGTGAAGGTTATTCTATGATATCAAATAAACAAAAAAACCTGTTATACTTCAGAGAAATGTTGTGAAACAGTTACATATTTTTTTATTAATTTAGATGAAACCATAGAGACAGAGAGAGGGTCTGCACAGATGCTTAATTAGGATTGGTCTGAAATAGTCGAGAATTTGATCATCACCTCAGTCATAAAGGATTGCTCTGGAAGAGATATTTGGTGCACTCTGGAGGACTAAATCATTGAGGTTTATTTCCTGCAGAGCCAAAGAGCCCTGTATTGATTGCCTTGGACTACCATTGCTTCTACAAGAAAATTGAAATCAAATCTTTTGTATAAACCAAATTGGCATTGATATTGAACTTCATTTAAAATTTTAATGTGTTACAGAATAAGCAACATTGGTGCTGGCTTGACCATTTGGAAATTGCATAGCTTTGAAGGGACCTGGATACATTGCCAAGGAAATATTGGGAAGAAAATTAGTATTTTCTCTATTCTCTGATCATTAATGGAGGAACTGAGTGTATTTCAGCAAATACTGATTCACCCATGCATGTATGATTTCAAAACCTGTTCTTCTGATTCAAAAAATACCAGGCAAAGCATTTCCAGTTTGGCTGAATTAACAGCCAGGAGAAACCATCAGAGTCTTTATATTTCCTATAGGTTTTATTTTGATGCTCTCACATGGAAGCTAGCATCTAGTTAGGGCAAAATATTTTTTCCGCTTGTATGTTCCAGAGATAGAACAAAACAAGGTTACATTACCCAACCATCATTCTACTCCTTAGTGCTTGGTAACATTTACTTTAAAAGAAAAAATTAATTTTAAGTTAATATGTTAATTTTTTCACAAATGAAATAATTTTAAAAATAACACTTTTTTCTGATTTTTGTCCAGAATAACTCTTGCATTAAGAGAAAAAAAGTCACAATTATATTTTGGAAGTTAGAACTTCAGGGTTTACTCCAAAGAACGTGAAAACATATAAAAACATTCAGATTTTAAACAGATTTGTAGTCAATAATAATTAGATTGAGTACAATAAATACTGAAGAGCTTATAATTCATAACTTCAATGTACCTCAGAATTTTCCAATGTCATATGAAAGAGCAATTTTTCTTCCCAGTCTAAAATATCTACATCTGTAATTCCAAAACACTGTTACTGGCCTCAAATTCATCCCATATCATCTCATCTGACATGAGGACTTGAAAAGCTATATTCAGCCACATTCCATTAGCATGTTGTTTCTTTTTTTTTCCCCAGAAATGTGTGCACTCATGTCACTGGGCCAGTGATCTCAACTGACTAAGTGAAAATGTGGTATAAATATGGTTAAATGTAAAGCAATTACTTTACAGCATTATAAATAATTGTACCTATTTAGTGAAGATGAAAATACAGATTTCCAGAGACGATCCTGCAGTACAGGTAAGAATAGATAGAAAGAAATTTGATGATCATGGCTCAGGGGATATCAGCAAGGTATGCTGGGCCTTAAAAGGGTTATGAAAGTAGAAATAAGGTCAGGGAGCTCTAGCCTGCTGTGAAGGTTTCTGTAGCTTTCTCTTAAGACATACTCAAAAACAGTCTTGATCTGTTCCATACAATTTTGACAATAATTGCTTCATGTAACTGACAATTTAACATTTCTTTTAAGAAGCTCTGGTAATTCAACCACTCCTAATAGCAGCCTGCAGGGTTTTATTTTCATGTTAGAGATTTTGGAGATGACAAACATATATTGTGGATCAGATCCTAAAATATATGTCTGATTGAAGTAACTGTATTCCTGGAACAGCAGAACTGCAGACAAAGCTTAGTGCTGCCTGTGCATTGGATGACTGGAATACATTGACCATATACAACGTGTTGCTAAACATAATAATTTTTTTGGTCTTTGTATTCTCTCAATAATGATGTTCTCAAGCATCCATAATATTAAAAAATATTACAGATTACATTCCAACATGTGTATAGTCTATAGTTTTTTTGAACTTGGATGTTTAAAAAAGGGAAAAAATGATAAATGGTCCTTAAGCTATTGCAATTTCTTAAACTTGCACTTCTTCCTGATGCATATGTATCAGCAGGTGTAAAAAAACTTCAAGGCAGTCAACTGTGCAGCTACCTTAACAGAGTTTATTACAGTTAAGCAGAATTGATAAGGCTTCCTCTTTGTCTCAGTGCAATGAATGATAAGAACAGACAAAATTTTGGTAAGAAAGTAAACTGAAAACAGAATTAATGTTACCTGCAGATAAGTTGTTCTGTTTAGCCCACAAAATATTTGTATTCCATATTGCAGAATATCATCAGGGATGCTTGTGACTTTTATGTGCACCTTTCACCCTTTCAGAGAATGATCAATAAGAACGGAATTTAAATAATAGAATGATCTAGTATTCTTAAGTTACACCAAAGGAACAATTGTGATTACTTGGTTTGACCTCCCTAAATTGGGCAATAGATGTTATAAAATCTCTGTAAATACAACAGATATTAAAGGAAAACTAAATAAATTTTTAAAACTTGTTAGTTGACATAGATACTGCAGAAGCTTGCCATAAAGTTGATCCTGTGCTTAATCTCTTAGTGTGCTAAACATGTACTTATTTCAGCCTAAAAATTCATTACCCTTTGATTTTGTGACATCATGCTCTTAATATATAAGATGCTCCATTGGCTATTCTGTATTCTACATGTCATTTACTCATGTCCAAGCCAACTTTAATGCTTCCATTAGTATAAGGGCTTGAATTTTTCTGTGGAAGGTGTAATTTCCACACTTTTAAATCAATGAGAATGTTTCTCTGAACCATCTCCAGCTCCTTGACAACCGCTATGAATTATAAACACAATATTTGAGTAGGAGTTCTGTAAGATAACTGATATGTACATGCAATATTTATTATTTTAGCCACCAGAGGTTTTTATTATTATTGTTATTTGTGGCATTGGCTTGTAGTGATTTGATTTTGAAGTAATTCTGAGCATTTCATTCTAGAAGTATGGTCCATGGTTTTGGTACTTAGCAACACTTTTTTGACTGTAGTGACATTGAAAAACAAACTGGGGGGGTGAGGTGGTGTTGCATTTTCTTCTGACTCCTCAGGTAATCCAGGATTAGTGGCCTGATTATTGTGTCATTTAAATATCCTATTTTTTATGACTAGAATTTTTTAAGGTCACTTTTAGATAATGTGAAATAGGTATTTGGCATGAGTAAGTCCCTGGGACGCGAATAGATAACCGTCAGAGTAATATACTATCCTTATTCTTAATCTCATTGCCAATTAACCACTCTTTCATTGATTTCAGTGTTCACAATGCATTTTGAAAAAGAAATGAAAGCTATTTAATTTTAATAGTGTTGCCTTTTTAAAACTTAAGAATACTGTATCAGCATTATTGTTTATATCAACCAACCTGATGCCTGCATTAAGAAAAAGAAATATCCTTCTACGATATCTAAGTTATGATCTACTTTCCATAACTCCATGCTGATTTGGATTAATTTCCTTTCTTTAATTATCAAGTACACTATCAGCACTTTTATATAATTCATACCAGTTAACATGGCCTCATCTTCTTTTAGTACTTGAGTCCTAGCATTTATTTTTCAAAAGATTAACATGTGGTTGATAGATTCGGAATTAGCTGCTTGAAACTTTTACTTTTCATTGACACAGCATCAACTTTGTTCCATGGGCCTTAAATTTCTAGTACTTCAAGGCTTGAAACAGGGCATCAGTAGACCAGACTTCTACATGGATAATTTTTTTTAAACTGATGATTAAAAGTTGTGCATCATGATTACTTTTGTTTATCAGTTTCCTTAGTTTATAACTTCTATGGCAAATATTTCTTCATAATATAAGAAAAGTGAAATTTTCATCTAGCTTCTGGGAACTAAATTAAATTAGTTTAAATCTTTCAAGTTTCTGATATCACAATTATTTTAATGAAATTTGTATTCCTAAGAAATCTGTACAGAATCTCTCCATAGATAACTTGTGTTCTCTGGAATGCCTTCCATGATTCCCTCCTAGGATTTGCTTTTGATATTATGTCAGTTGTAACTGGAAATGTGCTTCCTTTTCTCCTCTAGATATTATTCTCTGATAGCTTGGTGACCAACATGATATTTAAGTTTGATCATGGTATAAATGTTGGAAAACTTACTGCGAAATGTACAGGTAAAAACTCCCTGTTCATTAGGTGGAAATATTTTATTTCCTGATTCCTGTCTGTTGGTTTTTCATGGGTTTTCTTTTGCCAGCCTGGGTTTGTCTACATATTGCCCTTACATCTTAATGTAGTTCATACAAATAGTATCCTGTATTTAGGTTCTCAATTCAGAGATAATAATCCGCTTATAAGATTATGAAAGAACAGATGTCAGCATAGTGTCATTGTACATAACTTCATAGGTGTAGAGGATTGTGAAGTGTCACAGGCGAGTCTTCAGAAATCAAATTAATAACCTGCAAAGTAATGACAGTGCTCCTACTCTGCTCACTGCTGAGTAATACATAAGATAATACAAAGAGCCTGCTCAAAAAATTGTAACATACTTATGTCATTCTCTTCTGAAATAGAATCTGAAGAGTAAAAAGCTTACATGCAGCTTTCTGAGTGGGTGCATCCTTATTCTGTCACCACTGCTTTGACACTTAATGGAATGTTTTTTCACAGAAAACCTTATTTTAAAAAGATTTCAGCCTCTTCTGCCAAAGGGGTGAATTTTATTTTCTGAATCTGCTCTTGAACAAGACTGTCAGGCAGTTTGGAAGGTGTTCTGACTCTCCCTCTACTTTTTCCATGGCTTCCTCTCAAATAGAAACCTCTTCAGTAGCATCTTTTGACATATCATTTTCCGAACCTTAAGAGAGCATTAAGTGGAATGTTCTCCAAAAGGGAAGCTGTTTCTATGGAAGTCTACTTAAATTGTTGTGCTCATGAATTATCAGTCCAATACGTTTAAAATGCACTGACCATTTCTTTATTTTTTTTTTCTTAAGGTATTTCTTAAATACTTATGGAATTATTAGGCTATAAAATCAATAAAAAGTGTTCATTCTTGAAACTATGATGTTTCTCAGCAGTATGAATTAATTGGATCATATAGCCCATTTCTAAAACTGGAGGAATTTCACAACAAAAAATGTCAAATTTTAATTGAGTTGGATAGTACTGTGTGTCATGGCTAATATGTTTAAGAAGCAACCCTTCCATCCTGTAATTGTCATGTCAGTCGATCCGTCCTGGGCTGGAATTGGTAATGGTGATATGCTAAAGGAGCATGGAACATTGCTAATACCAAAGTGACAGTCAGTGCAGCAATGACAATGAAATAATTGTAGGGAAGTACAGTCACCCCAGCCAGGAAATCACTGAACGTGAGTCTTTCTGAAAGAAAAAAAGAGTTAAGAGCACTGTGTTTAATGCTGCACACTTGTGAAGCAGTATTTTCTTCAAACATTATTTTAATTCTCTTTAATTGCTCAAACATGTAATTCAGGTTGGTTTAAAACACTAATTTTATTCAGGCAGAGTTTTTCGAAGAATTTCTTGGCTGCGAGGCAGAATCTCCAAGGGTAGTAGGAATGATTCTGGAGACCCTGGAGCCTAAGTAACATAGTTCCCAGGTGCTGGCACTGACCCTTTATCATTTATGTTAATTCCTTATATTAGAAAGGGAAACACTTCAATTAATTCTTCAGGGAACAATATTAAAAGACTGAGGGAGAACTTGCCTTTTTTCTATCAAGTTAATAGGGTATTGCTGGATGACAGGATGTTCCAGTCATTCTTTCAGTTCCCATGGCTGAAAAAAAATTATATATAGATAAAATTGAGACAATCTGTTCTTCCTACTGCTTCCTGGAACATTTTTGTTTTTTTCTTTTTTATTCTGACATTGTTAGCCAAAATTAGGGTGGAGATAATTCGTGCTGAGGCTGAAACCATTCACAACACAGTGTTGTAACCTACATGGGTTAGTTCTGGCTGAGACTGGAGCCAGGATGTAGAGAAACATGTTTCGCCTCTCAATACCAACCTGAGTTTGAAGCATTTCAAGAAGAGTTAGAGTAGCCAGGGGTTACAGATCTGATTGTCATGCATCTTTCTTAAGAGGCAAGTATTTTTTGTGTGTTCAACTATTTTGGAGCTGTTGAAAATCAAAAAAGGAGTTTCACTGAGTGTGCGTAGGGAAGACTGCATTACTAGAGAATGCCACTTCAAATCACTGCATTGTTGATATCACCTTGACCTAGACATTCACAGAAATTCCAGAAAATGGAAGCTGATTTTAGCTCCTTGAACATAGTCAGTATATCAGTCAAACATCAAAGGATCTCTGAAGTTAGGGGTGGGCTATTTAGCGATAAATCGGAGAAGGCATTTAAGCATTTATGCAGAGATGAAAGTCTTATGAAGAACTTGAGGGTCATAACCTTGAGTTTAGGTGGTAAAAGAGAAAAAGTATCCCATAATAGTGCTTTTTGTGAGGTTTTTTTGGTTTTATTATTATGTTTGGCTTGGTTTGGTTTTTTTTTTCCTGCAGAATATTGAATTATTCTATCATTTGGACATAAATTGAATGACACTAGGTGAAGAGGTGGTGATGATTGTAAGGCATGGTGATAGGTGTTTGTCCACTGCCAGTATTTGTAGACTAGCTGGTAGGAGCTAAAGGCTGTTTTGCTGACATTCTGCCTTCAAACTTCAAACTTCAAACATAAAGTTTGTTATGAGCAAGCTGAAATACCATCACTAAATACTATTATTTTAGTGGTATTTCATCAAATTAAGATTCTCTTTACACTTCAGGGTTATCTATCATTGCTCCTTATTTTTGTGCTGATGGGTTTAGACCAGCCAGTTCCAGTTCACCTCTAAGTATGAGGATAGTATTTCATTTTAAACCAGGAAGACTTAAATTACAGAAATGTAGGACTGAAAAGGATAGCACAAGATCATTGCAAATTCCAGTGAACAGACTGAAAGCTTAGTTCAGGAGATATACCAAAAAATTAATGAGGAATTCATTTATAAGTAGTAATGGAATTTATAAAGTTGTATAAAGATTAGGGAGATAACAATAATGTTTTAAGTGCCAGCAGAAAATTTGTTAGATAAAGTATATTGCATCTCTGAAAGCGATGAAAGTGGTCTCAAAATATGTGACATATAATGCTCACAGAAATACACCACTTTAATTTTTGGGTTTCTTGCCTGAGTAATGGAGCCAACACCATCAGGAATTTACCACTCATATTGGTCAGAATATGTAAGGAAGTAAGCTGAGAAAAGCAGTATTTTGAGATCTTGCCAGCCTTTAACTGAAATTATTGGGTTTTATCCTTGACAGTCTTTCTTAACCTGAAGTTTATGGCTATATAATTTGCTTGCTGCCTTTTGTGATAATATTGCTCAATTGAAAGAAACAAAACATTTGTACACATCCATGACTACTTCTTTCTTTAAATTCTTTTTCCTTTTGTAAGTTTCCATGGAACATTTGAAAATATCTGCAAAAAAAATGGACTCTGTGTCAGTCATACAAGGACATACCATGATCACCTGCTTGTGAAGAAGAACAAATTTGTTGTCAAATCATTTGTAATTCATTATGTATTTAATGAAAAAAAATCTGCTGAGATTCTCTAAACAAAAAGAAAAAAGTTATTTGTTTAAACATTTTGCTAAATATTTTAGCATTTTTTGGCTAACTCTATTGCTGATATACATTAAATAATATTTCTAAAGAAGAACTGCACATCCTCATATCATTTTCAATAGTCAGATATCAGTGTACAATAATCCTATAAGAATGTAGGTAAGTTTGTTAGAACTGCTCAGGAATTTCCCTGACCCTCATTGCTTATTTTCAGTCTATGATTGTAATTGTTGAATTATGTACCCAATTTGACAACTACTTTGGCTAGTCCTTTGAAAAAAAGCTCGAATACTTCAGAAGGATGAATTTAGTAATAATAATCAGTAAACATGACCATCCTTCATTAATTTAAAATACATTAATATTATCCTGGATAGATCTGAAAAATCAGAGACAGAACATATTTTAAAAGAAGCTTGTAGATGTGGAATGTTCTTCATTGATGGTAAAATGCAAGAAAATATAAATCACAAACTGCATTTTGCCCCTAGGAATTTCAAAAGCTTATGATTAGAAACTGTAATGACTTTTTCCA
The DNA here is from genome assembly GCA_013400955.1 of Drymodes brunneopygia. Taxonomy (NCBI): domain Eukaryota; kingdom Metazoa; phylum Chordata; class Aves; order Passeriformes; family Petroicidae; genus Drymodes; species Drymodes brunneopygia. Next base: position 58,291 of record VZTZ01017975.1, read on the forward strand.
CTCAGGGTTCCATCTAGCAATTCTTTCATGATTGCTTAATTAATAAAATCACATTTATAAGAATAGTGCCATTCCTTAATCCAGTTCAAAAGTCTGATTAATTTTGAAATCAAATTGCAGTTTAATTTCAGAATAGGTGGTAGAATTCTGCTTAACCCCTACTGAGTCAAGTTCAAATTGATTATTTTTAATTTCAAAAGGCCTCTGAGCAAAGCTCTCTCTCAATAATTTAGCAGGTGAGGAAAAGCTGCAGCCAGTAATGGCATGGATATATGAAAATAATGAGAAAAGGCAAGTGGCAAGTTTGACACGTTCTGACAATTATTTTTACAAAATAAGAATCTTTATAATTATAAATTTTCATTATACTTTCAAAAGCCTGAATCCACTCTGAAGTCTTGACCTAAGATAACACCCATTAATAAAAAGTTCAGTACAATGTTTTATTTCATTTTTTTCGGGATATATTTTGAACACTGCATAAATCTCAAAAAGAGGTGGCTTTTTTGGGCTCATGATTGCATTTGGATAAGTGTTCAATAGTCCACCAAATTACTTAAAACTGTAGAATTTCCCAGCAAATGTTTCAAAACCATTATATCACGAGAGCTGTTTTTTCCAGTACCAGAGACTTCACATGAAGAAGTGCTGATACATTGATTTTTCACAGGTTCTCAAAATTCTTTGAATTTGCAAACTATTCAAGAAAAAAATGTAATGAAAAAGAGAAGAGAAGAGAAAAGAGAAGAGAAGAGAAGAGAAGAGAAGAGAAGAGAAGAGAAGAGAAGAGAAGAGAAGAGAAGAGAAGAGAAGAGAAGAGAAGAGAAGAGAAGAGAAGAGGAAAGAAGAGAAGAGAAGAGAAGAGGAAAGAAAAGGAAAAGGAAAAGGAAAAGGAAAAGGAAAAGGAAAAGGAAAAGGAAAAGGAAAAGGAAAAGGAAAAGGAAAAGGAAAAGGAAAAGGAAAAGGAAAAGGAAAAGGAAAAGGAAAGAAACCCCACAGAATTCTCAGAAAGCTAAGCTAGTTATTCTCCTGCAGGTCTTGTTCAGTTGTAATTCCTGCTTTACAATGTGTAATAAAGACAGAAGATTTGTACCTAGTAAAAACTGCTGAACTTTTTCACAACTATGTGGTCAATGGGTGTAAACTCTCAATGCACTATAAAATGAAATGGGAAAAACAATTCTGCCACCAGTGTTTCTGAATTATAGTTACCTTTCAGTAAGGTAGCCAGAAATTACTTTCTGTCACACACCTTTTAACACCTATCTGAAATCTATCATTGATATATGCCTGGTTTTCTTTCATTTTTGTTGGTCTACTGCAAAATCTTTTTCTGAAGATGTTTCTTAAACTGGGAATGTCACATATCAAATTAACAAGTAGATCACTGAGAGATTCTATAGGTTTAATTTTTGAACACATTCTGATGATAATTAGATGACGTAAACCAGTGTGTACATCACCTCTGCCTGAGCAGGCTGCAATGTTGAAAGACAGGACAACTGAAAGAGTACATTTTAGATAAATAATTTCAGTTGAGAAGTCATTTCTGTAGCATCAGGTCTAAATGGAACATTCAGGATAATTTTTACTTTATTAGAAAGGTCTAGTGTCAATAAAGATCTACCAAAAAGAGCTGAAAACATTTTAAATTATCAAAAATGACATTTTCAATATATTGAGAAATAACATTCTTTTATTTTCCAATTTGTAGCATCTTTTTAATTCCTATAATATTTTATTAATTTTTAATTACTTGTTTTGGTTATAATTTTTAGTTCTGGAGATACTAAGTAGATAGAGAATAAATGGTACCTCGGGGTGACTTTGGTTGTGAATTTGCATTTTATTTCATTTGGATTCCTTTAATTGGACATATTTAACTGGCCTTGGCTACAGAAGGATTTTATTTCTTTGCTTATTTGCTTGTTTGTTTGTTTTCTTCATAAATTCTTAAAGAAAAATATTTTTAGGAGAGTTGAGTTGTTAGGCATCTTTTTTCCCAGAATGAGTATTACTCATGAACACACAAAGATCTAGAATATGTAAAAAAACCTTAAAAAAAAGAGAAAGATTAAAACAAAAAAGTAATTAAAAAATGAGAATCTTCTTGTACAATAATTGATGGTACTTCCTGTAAATTCTTTAACTGAATTTGCAATTAAGTGCTATGGAATACATAAAAACCCCAAAACAAATTCAGGATGTACATCCTGAAGATTAGATTTGAAAAGGTTTTCTTTTCAGAATAGTCTGTTGTAACAACATCAACTAGGCTTCTTTGTCTATTATTCTTCCCATTTTTTCTCTTTATTTTGATTGCCTTTCATCTCTTCCACCTCTATAGTTTGCTACAAAAACTTAAGATCTTCTCTTTATTTTTGTTTATTCAGTTTAAGAATACAGGCAGTTTTTCCCTTGTTTCACTTGGGGATGACATCTCCCATAAAATTCAAAACTATGAAAGTGTAGACTGGTGATGCCTTGTAGTCAAATAGTTCAGACATCATATTTATTTAGCCATTTAATTTCTGAAGTATTCAAAGATGATAATGGACAGAAACCTGCCCATAGCACTGTGTGCCTTTAGGCTAGAATATTGCAACAAGTTCTCTTTAGAGCTGTCCTTGAAAACCCTCAAAGATTTTGTCTGGTGAGGAGAGATGAGGCATGGCTCCTCAAGGGCGCATCACTGAAAGAGCTGGAGACATCCATAATCCTCAGGCTGTGCTTGTTGTTCAGAAAGACTAAACTTTAATGTAAGTGAGAGTGGTAAGGAGTTTGCCTTATAGAACTTGGAACTGAGTATTCTGGTTCTGGCTCGGCTTTGATTTTTTTTTTTAATTATACTATGAACTTTTTGTAATGATGGTGAAAGATTTTCTTTACAGAGATGATCAGAATTCTGTACTGTTTTGAAAACTCAGGCTGTTGTTTATTTATTTTCTTTACATTGGTGTGAGGGATAACATTTTTTGCATTCTGACAGAAAATGATGCAAAATGGTTAATTTCTGAATCTCTATCTACTGTGCAATACAAATATCAATAACAACACAGGGCCCTTGAAGGTGAAAACCTGGACATTTTTCTATGTTATATATGGCTCTGTCAGAAAAAAGGAAAGTGACATTTTCATAATTGTTGAAGTCTATTATTTGTTTTGTAGTGACCTGGTGAGATTAAACCCTTCTATACCAGAGAGGTATACCTCTACCCTGAGGGGCCTTAAAACAGGAAATTGAAGTAATGAAATGAAGTAGGGCAGCAGATTAGTAGAGCAGTATCAGCAAAGCCAAAGGTCAAGGTTGCAGAGAGAAGTTCAGCTATCCTCTGTAGCCATGTTCTTTAATGCTGGGGTTTTGTTTTGGCTTGGTTTGATTTCTCTTGGTGAGGCAGTAGCAGTAGAGGTCATGGACCAGGACTCCTCTATACCAGGTACTTCATAATAGAAGGAAAAGATTGTTTTCGTAATTGTTCTTCATGATTAATAAGCCATTATAATAATAAAGGGTTGAAAAAAAGGAAAGATTGTTCCTATTCTCTGGCATGAGGAACAAAGACTGTATCAATAAGAAAATAATTTAATTGTCAAGAGAGTGTATTTCTCCCATGTTTAAATATATAGGGTATATATATAATAGGTATATTTTGAAGGGTAGTTCTTTGTAAGTCTGAAAATAATCCAGATGCTAAGGTTGCAATCATGTACAATGACATTGTTGTTGTTTTGAGACTGCTAAATGGCAATTGTCATAAACTCTTAATTAAGGTGCTTCTATCTTTGGGAAAAAAAGGTATTATAAGGATAAATGGATGGTAAAAAGGTATGTGGATGCCTGAAATGTAAGGACATCTGAGTAGTGCTGATATCTGGTTAATGGCAATTCAAAAACAATGATATGAATCAGGAGAAGTAAAGAGTTAAACATTTAGTTACAAAAACTTACGTGATGAGGAAGTTACAGAAACACTACTATAGATCAACAGCTTGCAGAACACTGAAAGGATCAGTGGAGCATAGCCTTGGAGAGCTTCACCCAGAGTTTCATAACCAAAAATTGGAGGAAACACAATGAGCTTGGGGTCTCAACGGTAAGAGCAAATTTATGACGGGATATTTAAGGGGTTTGTCAGATGTGTAAGTCTTGTTATGGAATGTTGTAGGGAGATTGTAAAGAGGGGGATGAACAGGTTGGGCAAACTCAAGAGGAGGGGGGTAAAATTGGCCAGTCCAGGGTAAGCCTACTGCTGGACCTTACTCTGACCATGCCAGGAGAAATACTTTCAGTTTGAAGTCCTCCACATTTTCTCTGGATGTATATATCATTTAAATATTTCACTTAACAAGGTTCTCTCTTTTCTCTCTCATCCCAATGCGTTCCTGATTATGATGGCTTAGTGTAATTAGAGGGTGTTTGTTTTTTTTCTCTTTGTTTTCTCTCCAATAGGAAGAGAAACAGTCTCATATTTCTCTTCTGAAATGTAATTGAAGGATGGGAACCACAAATAAACTTCATTATAGGGTGGAAAGGTATGACAGTAATATAGAATACATAGGACAGTATGTAGAAAGACAAAATGAATGTTGAGTTTTGACAGCATTATTTGGAGAAATTCAAAAGGACATAAGGTTTATGCAATTTAGTCATTTGTCTGTGAGGAAATGCTTTCTCTTCCACGCCAGTAATAGCAGAATTCATTAGCCAACTCCAGAGAACATTGAAGGAATACTCAATATTGCTGTTCAAAATTTAGTGAAAAATCTAAGAGAAAAAAAATAACCTCCAAACACTTTACTGGGATAAATTTAGGTAGAACGTGGATGTTCTACATTCTGTTCAGTACATCTGGTGAGCAAACTACTATGTAGAGTGATAAATTGAGCATAGAACATGCTTTCTCTTAGCCCACACCAATATGGTTGGGATGCTACAAGAAGCTGATGGTACTATATCTGTGGACACATAATTTTGAAGACAAAGAGCTGTAGATAAATAGGCTTTATTCAATTTCCTTCATGAAGAACAAAATTATTTTTCAGAGATAGTTTTCCTGGTTGCTTTCTTTTTTACAGAATATATAAGTGTGCTGTTCATAAGTACTCTTTTGGATAATGCTACCTAACTGATTTTATAAATGAATTCAATCTAGAAAATATTTGTTTATTTTTCTGTGTTGTTTCTGTGTTGACTACAACTGACACTTTTAACCATTTTTTATACAAGAAATAGGTGTGAAATACGCATTTTTGAGTTTGCACACAATTCTGCTGTTACACCACCCTTTCTTTAATGCTGCCTGATGGAATATTTAATTCATTTGCCACATCAAATAAGCAGATATTTGGAGAAAGTGTACATGATTTTTATTCTGAATGTAGTTTTCATGTATGTGGATTCAAATATGATGCGGATATTTTGTTAATTTTTACAAGGTTGTTTCATCACTATATTGTAGATCATTCACTTTCCCTAAATAATGGTTATCTGTCTGCATAAATCACATAATGATTAAGGAGAAATTGTACTTCAAGATTTTGAAATGTACAGCATTTTAGGTAAGGCAGTTGTGTACTTATTGTTGATTTCTACATGAAGAAATTCAAATTAAAACATGTGATTAAAACCTTTGTGATAGGAGATGACATCCAGGCATCTGTCTTAGGGGCATTATATATTTTTTCTCTATCTTATTGTAAAATGTGAGATCTATCATGCCCTGATGCTGCATTTTCTGAGGCTGAATGTCCCTCAGTGTGGGTCACTGTGTGCTCCAGGCATGCTGAGTTTTCTGATATAATAACCCAGCTGCTTCTGCTGCTGACATCTAGCATATCCTGTATCCATAGTCTTGGTGACTGCTGTTGCTACACTAAGATTATGTGGCAGGGAGTAGTTTTGGGATCACTGCATATTTATCACTTCTTGTTGCCAGAGACGAGATCCAACAGGAAGCACATTTGGGTGTTAAAAGAGAGAAAATAAATCCTAGACAATATTAGCACACATGAGACTCATCAGTTCATCAGTCATCTAAGTCTCTTTAGCCACCTCAGTCTTGAGTTCATCTTCAGAAGGGCCATGGAAAAGTAAAATCCATTATATTCCTACCTTTGTCCTCTCCTCTGCAGAAATGCAGCAATGGAGCCTGGGGCTCCCCTGCAGCCTAAATTCAGCTTCAAGCTACCTGTGATCCCTCCTTCTTCCCTGCTTGTGTTCAGCCCTGCCACCTCCCTTTCAACTCCTCAGCCCTTATCCCAAGGCATTTTAGCACACTAAGCAGACAGAAAACTGCACTTTCAGGTGTCTTCTCTCCAAGGTTAGCACAATGTAGGCAGGAATAAGCCTTTCTTTTCTTAATTATCACGTAAATTTTAAGTTGCATCATTTTTTTTTAATAGTGTTCAGCAAAATATTTGCTTTGTATATTGTATGAAAAAGTAGGTATTTGGAGACAGGCAGAGGACCATACAGATGACGAAGATGAGGCAAGAGAGGAGCTTGCCAGGCCATGGTCAGGGGGGCTGCAGACTGCAGACTGCTCTGCAGCTAAAGCCAGGCTTCACTGGCTTTCTTAGCTGGCTTCAGAGCAAATGAAAACAGATTAGCGTAAACCATGATTGCTGTAAACCAGTGAATTATGTCTGGTAGTCAAACTCTTGACTCCCTCCTTCCATTTAGCACTCACTGACTGTATTAGCCTCTTCAAATTTAAGCTGAGACTGAATTTGAAGATTAATCTCCTGCTACAGATGGTCTGCCTAGCAAGGAGTTAGTGTATTTCTAAGAAGCATGTTTTTTGTGCTGTGCTCCTCAATAATTTTATAAAGATTATCAGTTTCTAACATAGGAAATAAAACTCAAAAAACAAAAGGTGGTTGCTGTTTTGTTTTTTCAAAAAGTACTGCTTGAAATCTCCTCCCTGGGTAACAATCAAGAAAGTTCTTATTACTGGGAACTTTAAAGTGTCTGTTGATCTGCAAAACAGAGCATGAGTGATGTAGGCATTACTTATATAATTGGTTTTGTGCATACTTACAATCACATACAGGTTTTAAAATTTATTCCCTTCGTGTGTTTATCATATCCATCTCTCATCCACTTCTGCAATAGATATTTGCAGTCATTCACTATTATTTGTTATTTGAAAAGCAATACAGAGGGAGCAGCATCATGTATTTAAACAGACTGACATTACAGTCCCAAAAGGACTTGCATGTAAATACATAAATGTAGTAGACAGTTCACATTTGTCCCATAATCATATTGACTTCTACAAATTCAGTATATCTTAAGTAGAATGTTTTCCTTTTGTTTGTTTGTTTTCTTTCAGTTTCTCTCTGCTTAGTTAGTAAGGGTCAGGAACAAAAACAGGACTCTTAAAATGCTAAGTAAGGCTTTGTCTACTGCTAATGTGATTTATTACTAATTTTTGCTTGTTCTCATTTTAAACTACTTATGAGCTTTGATGATTTCCAAGTGTATATCTTTTAAAGTAGTCTACATTTTGCATAGGTCTTTAAAGGAATATTTAAATGTGTAGACCTTTAAAGATTCAGATAAACCTCTTGTAAGGCATATCCAATACAAGTGGCAACTCCATAGTTTAAATTTTATTAGCGTATACCATAAAATTTTCTTATCAGCAGTTTTTGGCAATATGAAGTTGATAAGTTTAGTACTACTAGGTCATGTACTCTTTCCTGGAAGCCACCTCATTCTGATTTACCCTTAATCTAATCTCTGCTTGGAGGGTGTTCTGCTCTGAACCTATTAACAAACTGATTAGTCAAATATTAACAAACTTATTGGTGAATCAAAAGCAGTTCATCCATAAATATAACTAGTTGAGGATGACCATTACTTATTTAGTTTAAGTTACCTAAGAGACCTTGATTACTGTTTGGGTGCAACAAACAGAATATTCAGCTTTGTGAATTGATGCAGGAACAGGTGTCTCCAGAAGCTCAGGCACAATTTGTCTATTTGCTCCAAATTGATAAATCCTTACTGCACTATTTCTCAAAGAGGTCATCTGCTACAGCAGCTATTGCGATTACTTTTCTGATTGCCCACTAGCATGCCTCAGTGTGCTAAGACCCATAAGCAAAGAGGAGATCTTCACTGGCAAACTGCAAGAGCTTAGTAGGGATTTGAATAAAAATGCTATGTGTCATATCATCCGAGGAGGGATGTTTGAACTGGTGTTTGATATTCCCAGTCCCATCATCATGTCAGGAAGGCTAATTTCACTCATGTCTGTCTCTTCATAAAGAACCAGTTACAATGCATAGATCCCATTTAGGTATTTGTTTTCACTATATTCATCAATGTGGGCATGCAAGATCCCATGGAGAATCTTAGGTATGTTCTCCGTCACTTAGATGTGATGCCAGGGAAGCAGAGGGAAAAAGTGACTGTACTGCTGCCATCAGTAATGGGCCTGAGTTCTACTGCAATTTGTGTAGTGTAAAAAGCCACCCTGAGTCATCCAAACAAAGAGAGACAAATTTATACCTTAACTGAGTCAAGGAATGGGTAATTTGCCTGTCAGATATAACAACTGATCTGGTATAAGAAGAAATGTGTGTTTCTAAGGAAGTGAAAGAAAGCTTATTTGGATTCAGATGGATGGTCAGACTGTCACTAGAATGAAAGAGAAGTAAACTGACTTAAAAAAAAAAAAAAAAACACAAATTAAATCTCTCTAGATACACTGGAGGGCTCCAAAATGGAAATTTATTCTAACCCTAGGTCTGTTTTGGCATGGCAAGATTTTCTTTCAGGGGTAACTCCTGGGGTACAAGGCAGGAGGAAAAATAAAATCCACAGATGTCAAAGTTCACAATCGCTAGATAAAGGGATTTTTTTATTTAATCATAGAGCAAGCAGATTAAATACTGATTACCTCTTCCTCTTTTTTTGTAACCGTGTCAGCTATTTTGGATGTTTTGAATATTTTATTTTATTTTATTTTATTTTATTTTTTCCTTAACCTGGCCTGAGAAAAAGATGATTTTAAGTAACCTATCAACATGTGTCTAACTGAAGACTAAGACAAATCCAGAAACCTGGTTACTTGACCTCCCTAAGTGCACAATTCCCCCATGTTCCCTGAATATCCAAACAGGATTGGAGAGGTTTTGTGTACAAAAATTGCATGGCCCTGGCAAGGAGCTTGTATCACACACATGGATCAAGACCAAATAGAAAATTATCTCTCAGGAGACTATCTGATATCAAGTTAAGATAGAGAAACAGGCCTCAGTCACTAGGATCACTGTATAGTATATCACAATATCTGGCACCAGTTTGTCCATAGATAAATAAGAAATTGACAATCATTTAAAAATGTATGGACTGACAGATATTTAGCAACCTGCAAAATTTAGTTCCAGCAAATATGAATCTAAAGATAATGTGAATAGTAGTCATATATAAAAAAGTTACCCAGGAAGCAAAGTAGGTTGTGTTTTTTTATTTCCATAACTTTTAATAAAGCACTATACAATACATTTCTGCTATTCTCTTCATGGAAAAAGAAAAGTTATTTTATGTGTGAACTGACATTGATCACAGAGAATTTCAAGATAGAAACCACCACACAGTTCTAAATAAGTGCTAAAAAAAAGAAGTGGAGCCTAACCAGGACTTGTGTGTCTAGTCAGCAGTGAAAAAGGCTTTAGGAAGCGAACTCTGACTGCACTTTAAACTTTCTGTAACGTACAAAGAACCAAAAAAGAAATCAGAAAAACATGTGTTGCAAGAGCAAAGCCAGTTGAACTGAACAGCTATCATTTGCAGGCTGGAAACTCAGCTGTGTCTTTTACTCTGTAAAGTGAAAAAAGAATTTTGCAATAGGCAGGGCAAATTCTTGTCCCCTTCTGTTCTTACGAGTTTTTTTATCACACTGTATTTCCCCCTCCTCTCCCTTCTTTTCTCATATTTTGGTGAACTACAGAAAGACGATGGAGATGATGGTGAAAAGTTGAAGATGCTGAAGAAATATTTTATGCCTTTAGACTACAAATTAAAAGAGAGACTGTTGTGTGATACACTTTCAAAGTAACAATAACACAAATTATTTTAGCAACTTTAGTGTCTCAAAAGAAGACTATAGAAAGAAAGATAAATTTAAGACTAGTAAGTCAATGGAACTTGATACTATACTTCCAGAAATGAAGGGGTATAACAGTCCAATAGAAAATTCCTTATTTCTAAATTAAATATGCTATGTATATACTTAATTAACACTATATTTTGTGGCCTTACTGCCAAGATTTATGACAACCTATTAGCATTAGAACAGCAACTTTTATATATTATGCTGGCATTAAAATGCAAGATTTATAGTTGTAGCCTATGCAGAAAAATAACCTTTAATAAGATGTATCAACAGGTTTTTTGGATGATTTTCTATTAAGATACCTTATAATTCAGTAAGTGAGTAAAATGCATTCTGATTCAGCCTTCTGTGCTTTTTACTTTTAGGAGGCAAGCATTGGTGAGGGAAATGGTCTCTTTTAATCCTGTTAAATCTAATGAATTTTGATATTAGAAATAATTTATCAATCTTATAACTCTTCCTAAGGAAGGTAGCATTTTAGCACGTGCAATGATCCTTACCCAAAATTTCCAGACAAAGCTCAGCACTTAAGATATACCTTATAAATCTGAGGACTTATAAATCCTCAAGGGTCTAAGAGAAGGTAGCTTGCCGGCCTCTCTTAAAAATGGGTCATTGTATACAAATCTTTTATAATAACTTACAGATTTTCCATTTTTTTCTCTCCTAGAATGAAATATTTTCCCATCTAGAATTGAAGATAAATAGGCTGACTAAACTTATTTTCTTACTGAGCCTTTTTTGTTTCTCTTTTATATAAGTAAAATATATATTGTCCCTATACTTTTGTCCCTACAGCAGGATCTTGGCAAGCTTGGGCTGAAGTATTCATGCTTTTGGCTCTGTCTGGAATTATATAATGTATATCTATTTGGAGCTTCAATTCCCTTTCCTGATTTTATGTCATTCACTTCTGAGCAGATGGTTGCATAAAGACAGTTGTCACTTATATATTAAAGTAACTTGCAATTGACTGTTGCTCATGCCTTAAAGTGAGTGTTGGATGAAATGGGAAAAGTGGTTGTCTTGCAAACAAATCAAGTTTTTATCATAAATTTGACATGCATCACAAATTAATGGAGGCAGTTTCTATAGTAATAATGTAATCCCTGGAAGAACTGCAGCTGTCTATTCAGGTGCATTCAATCTCTCCTTGATGGGAATAATTACCTTCCATCCTTGCTGGATAATTGCCTTTTGATTGAGGTCATCAGAGCAATCAAGATTGTGAGAGGCAGAAATCATTGCTAGGGTGAAGAAAGAAGGGGGAGGAGGATAGAGACCAGAAAAGGTATTTTCGAAAGGAGAATTGATAGAGAATTTACGTGTATTTTACTGCTTCTTTGTTTGAAGTGATATTTCAAATTATGTGTTTTTATGAAATTAGATGGCTGTTAAATATTCTAAAGCCCATGTCTACTTACTGTGTTTCCTCCAAAAGAAGGTTATTATTCTGTCGGTCCTTGAACACAGAATTTTCTGATTCCAAGCTTTGAAAACAGTTTCCCTTTGTAGGTGTCTGCATCTTTTTTTTTTTTCTTCCCCTATGTCTGATAATTGTAAAACCAATTAATCCAGTCACTTGAATTTTTTTCCCCGAGTCTTTAGATCCTCGTGTTGGTCAGTATTGGAAATTGCTTTCACCTGGTTAATGATTGGATGGCAAAACAGCTGAGAATGCCATTTTTTCTATTACCAAACATTCCAGTGGTTTTATCAATCTGACAATGTCTGCAATGAAGGCAACAATTATCTAGCCTATTAGGTGGCAGTTTTAGTATTATATCCCTTAGTTGTACTGAAAAGGGATATTTTACTTTGGTTTTACAAATTATGAGGGTAGATGATAAGGTACTTATACAAATTATTTTTACTTCCTTTTATAACAATATTGTAGCAGATAGGGATGCACTCTGTTGTTTTAAATTTTTTTTCTTTTCATCATGGGTAAAAATATTAATTATTGCCATACATTAAAAAAGGGTTTTTTTATATCCTGGTATACATGAATAAGTTAAGCACTAGAGAAAAATCAGCAAGGTGATCCATATTAGTTGATTATGGAGAGAACACTGTTGCATTACATGGTACATAAAATGCATACATTTGAAATGTATGTAAGTATGGAAACAGTTCATGGAAGTCTTTCTTATGTCGTTTCAGTATAAGACTACATGATAAATTTTCATGAACCTGTATCATGGTTTAACCCCAGTCAGAAACCAAGCCCCATGGAGCTACTTGCTCACTCCCCCACAGTAGGTTTGCGGAGAAAATCAAGAAGTGTAAAAGCAAAAAAACACTTGGATTGAGATAAAGACAGTTTAATGGAGAAAACAAAAGCCACACACACAAGCAAAACAAAATAAGAATTTCATACACTGCTTCCCATAACCAGGAAGGTGGAAGGTGTTAAGCTATCTCCAGGAAAGCAGGGCCCCACCATTTGTAATAATAACTTGGGAATACAAACACCATCATTTCAAAAGCTCCCCTTCCTCCTCCTCCTTTCTCCCACTTTATGTACTGACCATGATGCCATATGGTCTGGAATATCCCTTTGTTTGGTTTGGGTCACCTGTCCTGTCTGTGTCTCCTGTCAACCTCACATGGGACCCCAACTTCCTCACCAGCATGGCAGCATGAAAGCAGAAGAGGCCTTGGCTCTATGTAAGCCCTGCTCAGTAACAACAAAAACACATTTTCAACCCTGTGTTCATGACAAATCCAAAACACAGCCCCATACTAGTCACAGTGAAAAAAAAATAACTCTACTCCAGCCAAAACCAGCCTGTTTCAGAGACGTGCCATGAAGCTTCAGATGACAAATTCAGTGTCCCTGAATCAGCCCCAAATTAATATGAGAAGGTGATTCACTATTTTTAGGGACTTAGCATAAATTGTTAACTATCAAAATCTGCTTTTCAGAGAGTCACAAAGAAAAACTTGTGCTGCAGCATTTCCTTTTGTTTTTAATCATGTTTATATAAAATAGGTACCTTAAAACAGAAAGGACACAGTATTTGAAATGCTGTAGTGAGTGGCTGTATATTTTTCTGCATTAAGTTGCTCTGTTATTTGTAGTGACTCTATGACACAACTTTTTCCTTCTCCAATAGGAATATTTTTGACTGAGAGATTTCTATTATTCTTACTAAAGAGATGATCTAAAAATGAGAGTCTAAACCTGCAATCTAACATGTTCGAACATGTGAATTTTTCACAGAAGAGATTAACAAAAGCTGTGCTAGTGCTCATCAGAAAACAGAGCTAAAAGGAACATCACAGAAATGTACTGGTTTGCTGATAATCCTGCTCTGTGAAACTAGAATACATATTTTCATTTGCTAATCCTATTTAGAGGCGATAAAGTCCTATGCTTCAGAGCACTGCCAACCATGAACTGCTTGGTGTTTAGCACAAAAATACTGCTGCCTGGGCAAGTGAAGCATTGTGTCTTGCTCCTTTAAGTAACCCAGTTAAATTGCCTCTGCCTACCACCCCTGGGATTACAGGACACTAAATAATTTTGGGATAAACATAGAATAATGATGATAGGCAATTTTCAAGGTGTTGCCCCAACTACTCAGAAAAAAGGATGCAAATGAAAGAAAGGCTGTTTAGAAGAAAAAGGGTCTGGATTTGCTCTGAGATAGAGCGAGACTGCTGGAGAAGCTATTGGATTTGACAGAGAAACACACAAGAGATCATGGTGAGTGACAGTGGGAAGAAAAAAAATGTTTGAAAGTTAATGGAGTGGAAATAAGGTAGGTTCGCCAAAGCTCTGCATGTAACTGAAAGGAAATTGTTGCTGGTAAACACTAACTGTGGCTGAGTGCACAGGATGCACAGTTGGCTTTTATAAGAGGTTTCTTGCTGCTCCTTCTAGGCAGTTAGTGTTAGTCTGTTTTCATTCAAGTGGATGAGCAACTATTACAAGACCATCACAGTGTGTACATGGCTGTCATTTACAAGTGGGGAAAATAAAAGTTTTAGAAAAATAAAAAGAAAAATGTGTATTGATAGCTGCTTCCACAGGACAGAAGCAAATTTTCTTCATTAGCTTCCTCAGGAAGTTATTGCTCTGTGTCTCACTCCTATTTTTTGCCTTTAAGCATATTTTATTGGTCTCCGTCAGTCTCATTGCTGTTCAATTTCCTTGTTTTCATTTAAACTCTGAGCTCTTGGGAGCAGGAATGTGTGTGTCTGAACAGTGCCTAGTACAACTGGTGTGATGTTTCTCTGTAAGTTCTGCTGGAATATTAGTCAGAGGCTGTACAAAGAAAACTTTGACACTAGGGCTTTAGTATATTGGCAAAATGACTGTAAATTGTACTTCTTTTTTCTTTTTGATTATTAAGGAATTAGTCTTGGAATTATGTGTATAGCGATGTATTTATTTTAACTTGTAGAAATGCAGCTTTCATCATGTGAAGAAAATAGGAAATGTGAAAACTGTGTTGTCACAGCACTTAATCATATAATGAGATTGAAAACTTAAGACAGGAAACTGCCTTGCCTCTTAATCCCTCACAGGCTGAGGTGAATTAAAAGTCACTGGCAGAAAATGTTGTTATCCTTTCTCTTCAGTTCAGACAGAATGTAATTAGGTAAAAAGGTTAACACTGGGCATCTTACTCTTCATCCTGACTGCTTTCTAATAAGATGGTTAGTCTTAACTGACAGCAATAAAATCTCAGAAATGTGAAAGGAAATGTAAATGTAAAAGAATTTCTATTTTTAAGGTGCTGAGTTTTATGATCTTATATATTGAATATATAAATTATATATTTATATATATTAATATACTTTAATATATATTTAATATGTAATAAATCTAAGTCAAGACTGTCTTTAAACTCCATGTTTAAAGGAGTTTAAAGGGTCAGACAGCTAAAAAAAAAAAAAGAATGAGAACAGCAGATGCAAATTCACATGGTTTTAGGGCTGAAAATTCTGTGTGTAGGACACTGTCCAAAGTACTTTTTTGTTGATCAGTATTTCCTGATTTTGTTAGAAACACTGCATATTTGTGACACTTATTGTTATCTCAATAGAATTATTGAACTTTTAAATACTTTCCACCTTCTTTTTTGCAAATATTTAGCTTCAGTAAAAGCCTGAAATATGTTCTTTTTGTTCTTATTTGGAATATGTTGTAAAATTTGATATGGACAGCAGAGAACATAGACATGCTGAAAATAACTCTGTTAATGAGAAGTATAAAAGGATTCTTTATATATGCATCAAATAGGATGCATACCAGAGTGCATAATGGAAAAACTTTGATTTTTTTTTTTCTTAATAGTACATAAAAGTAATCAGGGAATTGTATTTTAGAAGTCCATTCTCGTTCTATTAAACAGAATAAATTATCTCATTGGCGTTTTCTGTTAAGAACTGTATTAGGACAGAACTTGCCAATATTTCTCATCCATAACTTTTCTTATCCCAAGAATAGGATACTTAAAGAAGCCCAAGTCTTGTGTGCTTCCCTCTGAGACTGGGAGGTGAAGGTAGGATGGGAAGAGTACTTGAAGCAAATGCTGCTCTGAAAGAGGGGTTCTTCTTCTACCTCAGAGTCTAGCATGGCCAGAGATGTTCTTCTGTGCACTTTCGATGTTCTTGAACTGAGCCACTGATTAACTACATCCCTAGGTAGAGTACAGTGCAGCTTATTAAGCTAAATTCTGCAATGCAGCCCAAAATTTGGAGAGTCTACTGTTCTTTATACATAATGGTTTTGGAGGTTAAATACACATCAGCATCAAATTCCACAAAGATTTTTTCCACAAATAACAGTTGTGAGTGAAAAAAAAAAAAAAAAAAGGAAAAAAGTTGAACTTCCATTCTTTGCTAGAGTACTTTCCTGTCTCTTACCAGACATGTAACAATAGAACCAGAGAGGGTACCCCTGGAGTGGTAGAAGTGTAACACAAAGAAACCTACTATGCTTCCTAGAATGATATTTGGGAAAACACACTTGAACTAGCTCTCATGAATCACAGCTGGATATCTAAACCTTTGAACTCCAGAGGTGTCAATTTTTAGTTCTGTAAAAAGTGCTGTTTAATCTAGCTTGATTTGGGAGGTAATTTTAGAAACTAACTCTTCAGGACTCAAAATCAGCTTCCTGTTGAGATAGAGATCTCCAAGTGGGTGATATCTGTTAACCTCACACATAGCTGACACACATCTGGCCTACACTCTACCGGGAGGAAGTGCCATCTAAATTTGTATGAAACTAGGTATTGAGATGAAGTTCAACATCCAGACAAAGTTTTTGAGGATTACAAAATGATCAAGAGTCTGTTTCATTTTAATGCCTCCTGCAGAAATGTAATTTCTGGATGCTCCTCACTAAACCAGAATATTCCTGTGCGGGGATTTTCATCTAGGACTATAATACAGTGGTCTGCATCAGTTGAAAAATGCCTCTTTCCCTGGTAAAGTCTGAAAGGCCAGCAACAGTATTTGATCTACTTAGGACCTCCAGTAGTGAACCATTTTGCTAAGAAGCTAACAAACTGCCTTAATTGAGACAGCTCTTTCAGGTTTATCCAAAACCTCAGACAATTCCCTCTGCCAATCTCTGTTACCTCCCACTTTGTCTAGCTTGCACACATGCCAGCTGCCTTTCAGGCATGTCTGCAGCCTTGCTAGACATTTAGAAGTCAGAGAAACAACATTGTATAGCTATGCTGACAAGCATAGGTACATTAAAAAAATAAACTTCTCATTTGTTTTTCTATTACTTCAGAATTCCTCCAGCAGCATGTCAAGAACACAGGTTATACTGAAATGTAAGATCTCCATGGTGCAACAGTAATGTGATTTCTTACTAACACTGATCTTTAGTCATTTAGTCACAATGTCAATTGTTGTGACAGTATTTTGGGACATTAGGTTAATATGAATAGTACCAAAGGCTATTGAGGAAAAAAGCTCACTGCTAGAACTTCAAGTTAGTTGGTTGGTTTTGTTTTTTGGCAAATTTTCATTTGGATGTAATAGAAGCCTTTTTCTCCTTTGAGTCAATAACTGTAAAGAACTTTTATTATTTAGTAAGTTTAAAAAAAATCCTAAATCCAGTATTTGACAAAATGTAATAATCCACTAAATGACTTTGCACACATCCTTATCTTCACTTCTAGCAGTGGTTCACGATTTCATTGGAGTAAGAAAAGACAAAGCATGCTGGGTCATGAAAAATATTCCCCTGTACATTGTCCTTAACACTGACCAAAGAGCATGCCTAGAGAAGGACTGGGACATTTTTCCCAAAGACCTTTCAGCCAGCAATCACTTTCGGCATAGAAATCACATTTATCTCTGAATTTTTTTTTTAGTTCAGCAGCTCTCTGCTCTCAATTCTCTGCACTACTGCCCAATATAAACTTGTCACATCCTCAAAATCCTCTGGAAAGCATATACACACTTCCTGGATAAAACATTATCCTTGCTTTTCTTTTTGAACTTGTTCCTGCTGGTTATATTTCACAAATTCTGGCTAATATTTTTATATATCTTTCTGTGGCCTTCATAATTTTGTATAACCTTGTCTCAGCCTTCCCTTTCTCAGAGTAAAAAGTCCTAGATTACTTAGTCACAGAGAAGATTTTTCATACCATCTTTGCTGATTTCCTTTGGACCATTTCCAAAAATACCATATTCTTTTTGAGTAAAGGATCCATTCACAGAATGCATCTTAGGTGTGGGAAAATCATGGGTTTCTATAATAGCTTTGTGGTGTTCTTGTTTCTGTTCTTCACAGTTTCTATTGCCCAGTGTTTGTTTTGTCTTTAGACATCTGAGTGTGGAGCAAATATCTTCATTGATTTATCTAGAATAAAGAGCTTGCTCCTGAGTGATAATGTGGCCATCATGTTATGTTATTAGAGTTTATTTTGTTCCTGTGGATTTTTTTTTAATTATGCATGGAAAAATTCTATCCTAAAAATACGGAATTTGCTGATTCAGATCCTGTCTCTATTGATGCAACAGAAAGTACTGTCTGGGGAAAACACAGGAGCCTGTCCATTGTGTAGAATACATTGTAGTCCTGTGTAGTAGGTAATTTCTGTAATCCTTTTTTTTTCTGCTTCAACATCTATAGTCATTGCTTTAGAAGTATTAAAACATACATGCCTAAACATACATTTTAGTGTCTGTTGCTGGAGATATTGTCCATTATTTTTTCTAATTGCTATTTGAACCTGCTAGGCATTTTCAGCTCTGGGGGATACCACTGCTGACTCTTTTCCCCACTGAGAACTGAACACTAATCTTTACTTTCATACCTTTTAATGAGATTTCAGTATGAAAAAATGAACCTTTTGCCTAATCCTGTCACAATTTAGATTCTTGAATAGCATCAATTTTCAAATGGTTCAATAGACTGAGGATTAAGTAATACCTTATTTGTCAATATATTTAAAGTAAAGAATCCCCTAGACTTATTTTACCCTGGCTGTAAAATCTTTGGAATAAAGGCAACATTGTATGAAGAATGAAATTAGAAAAAGTAAATCTTCATGACAAGAAAATACTCTGGAATAAATACTCACATTTTTTTAAGCCTCTGACAGGTAAGAAGGCGGTAAATGGATGCCAGTGGGATCAGTAAGAATGAGTTTTGTCATACAAATCTACCTGTGGATTTTATACTCTTTATACAGCATGGTGTCATGGTTTAACATAGCTTGGTTTTCAGTTTAAGAGAAATAGAGAGGGATTATAGAGTACTGCTTTTGATTTTCCTCTTCGGTCTCGTTGTAAATGATTCTAAAAAAAATCTAGATAGGACTGGGTGGTAAATGTAAATATACCTAGAAATAACTAGAAATAGTGAAAAACTGCATTCTAAGATTAGCTTCCAGGAGCTATTAATTAGGTAGAAAGAGTGCACTGACCCTATATTATTGAACTCTAAAATGCTTATTCTAGGTCTATTTCTAGTTGTTACTTTCAGTAAGAATCTAATGATGTGCAGTGGATTGACCCTGGATGTCAGACACCCACCAAGCTGCTCTCTCACTCCCCTCAGCAGCTGAACAGGGGAGAGAAAGCACAACAAAGGGTTCATGAGTCAAGGGCTGGGAGAGATCACTCATCAAACACCATTGTAGGTAACACAGGCTTGAATTAGAGATATTGATTGAATTTATTACTATAATACCAGAGCAGGATAATAAGAAGTAAAACAAGACCTTAAAAAATGCTTTCCCCCCAGCCCTCCCTCCTTCCCAGCTCTATCTTCTCCCCCAGAGGTGCAAGGAGATATGGGATAGGGGTTATGGTCAGATCATTGGGTCCTACTGCTTCAGAAGAGGACTCCTTCTCCTGCTCCAGCATGGGGTCCGTACCCAGGGAGATAGTTCTCCATGAACTTCTCCAAAGTGAGTCCATCCCACAGGCAACAGTCCTCCCCAACACACTGCATTGTGGGTCACTCTTCCACAGGTGCAGTACTTCAAGAACAGGCTGCTCCAGCTTCTCTCCCCATCTCAGCTCCAGTGCCTGGAGTACCCCGTCCCTCTCCTCCACTGACCTTGGTGTCTGCAGAGTTGTTCCTCTCACACATTCTCACACTGATCTTCTCTGGCCCCAATTACATCTGTGCAATAACTTCCATTTTCCTTCTTTAATCTGTTATCACAGAGGTATTATTACCATTTCTAATTGGCCCAGCCTTGACCAGTGGCACATCCAGGGGTTGGCTCTGCTGGACACTGAGGAAGCTTCTGGCAGCTTCTCACAGAACCCACTCCCTGTAGCTACCTGGTACCAAAGCTTGGCCATGCAAACCAATACATGATGGAACAGAGAGCTTAATATTAAGTTGCAGGCCACAGCTACCTCACTGAGAATGAAGCATATTGGGAGGTTCAGATTTTGAATCTATCATGACAAACTGCAGCAATCATGTAGGGGAGAAAAAGATGTAAACCATCATGTATAACCTCGAAATACTATCTTATAAGAACAAACTGCTCTGGTAAGGGATGCCAAGAAAGAGCTTATGAGATCACAAGGTTAAAAGGAAACATAAAAACCATGTTGCTGCCCAAACAGGACTATCCTGAGATATAAAACAAGGTCTAGGACAGGGCAAACATACAGAAAACATTTTTTTTTTCTTTTTAACTAAGCTCTACAATAGTAGTTCTCAGTTGAAAAAAATACCTAACACTTCAGGTGTGACTGATTTAGAAATATGTGCAGCTACTGGCAAGTCCAGAGATAAGCAATGAGAATAATCAGAGGTTAGTGAATTTATTTGTGAAATCAGCTTGACCTACTTAAAGCTGTCTGCCTTGAAGAATATAGAATTGATATGGAATATAGAAACCCTCTAAACCATAAAAAGCTATAACAGACATGTAGCCACCATTTTTTCAATATAGAAACCTTCTAAAACATAAAAAGCAGACAACTTAGCACCATTTTTTTAATATGGAAAGTAGATGAGACAAGAAGGCACAGCTCAAGTTCCAGAGATAAAGATGCAGATAGTCCAACAGAGAACAATATCTAGCTGCAGACTGAATAAAATGCATAATGCAGTTGCAAAGTTTCTATTACCAGTGAAAAAAGTGAAAAAAAAAAAGATTGGACAAATTCTTGTTGAAAATTATGTAGGTGAAATTGATGCTTTTTTCGGGCAGGGTAACCTGCTCCAAGGGGGGATTCACTCAAGATTTTTGATATTTTGACCATCATCTTTAGCTCTTAACACAAAGTAAATAGATATTATTAGTAAGTAGATATTAATAAACAAATTAGAGAATTGAAAAAGAAACACTAAATAGATTTCCTGAGAAAAATGAGATATTTAAATTTAGACTGTGTGAGAAATTTTGCAATTTTCTGTTTCTTAGTCCAAGTTTAGACAACCTAAAACCTTTTGTTCTCTGAGACAGAAGGCAAAGGAATGGAAATATGTATGTAATACTCCTGATAATCTTGCTGCCTCACTGCAACAGCTACAAATCTGCTTAAATGTTGGGTAATTACTTCTTATGATTATTTATCTTATTAAACAGCAATTCAGATTGAGGTTGAAACAGTACTTAATGTACCAGGAATGAAAATGAACCTACTTAAGAATGAGAAATGATCTACAACAATCGATACCAAATGGCTGCAACAGGAACAGTCTTGGAATAGCACAAAAACGCCCAGACTGACTGGAGTCATGCCAGGTCTAAGGTGTTCTGTGCAGAGAGTTTTTGCAATATGGAACTGAATTATCTAAAGAGTGCCTCAGCTGAATTAACATGCAGTCTCCTTTCAACAATTTTAAGTACCCTTGTTGAGTTTTCTGATGATCTGGAGAGCTTTGACTAGACAATACAATCTTTTCTTCCATAAAATGATAAGAAATATGGGCACAGAAATGCTTTTATTGTTTATTAACCTGCTTATCTTCGGTCATGGTCTCTGGTTTTAATCATGAAACACCATAGCTTTCAAGTTAGTATGCTTTCTACAGATATAAGAGTTTGTAGAGTGTTGTTTTATATAAAAACATGTAAATTGCATTTAAATAATTGAAGTTGGTTTGTTTTGCTTTTTGGGGCTTAATGCCCTATTTCACTAGGGTAAATCCTGCATTCAGTCATTCATACTCTAATGCCCTTGGAGTTTTTTTCTGCCTGTTCATAATTTTTAATCTTTAACCTGAATTTATGACTATCAGTGCACTTTATATGGATTTCAACAGGTCTCCTGAAGTACTTTTTTTTGCATTTTTTTTGTTAAAAATGGAATTTTTACCTATAAAGCAAATTATTCTAAATCTTTGGAGAATTTTTGTTTTTTTGGGACTTTTACCATTTTCAGTCTGTATTCTTCTTAAAAAAACAGATTGATATAAAACTGACAGGCTCCTACAAGCATTCCTCAATGTTTAATTGTTAACGTTTTAGAGGCATTTTGTTGGATGGCTATTTTTACTTTAAAGCTATATAAAGTAAAACAACAGGGTGGAAAAGTTCAAAAATTAAGTATTTAATCTGGTTTAAAATACATTGTTTAACTACCACTCAGAATTCTTATGTTTGTAGTTGCTAATTATGAAGTGTGTTATAAAGGTTTTGATGTGAAACAGCTTTTTGCTCATTTTTGCTTTAATCTTCATTTTAGTCATTGCAGCACTTTGAGTTAAATAACTAGTGCAAAATAATACTGCTATGATTTAAACTAAGGAATACTTTTACAACCTCTTAAGAAACTATACTGGTCTTGGTTTCTGCTGTCTTACCCCATTTTTGGAAAAGTTTGATTTGCAACAGATGAGGAGGTGTATCAATTGGCATCCATATGTCAGTCTTATTTTAAAGTTAGAAGTGAGCATTCTGTACTTCTCTGCTCATTGCAAATCGAAAAAATTACTGAAAATCTTCGAACCAGCCAATTCCTTGAGCACAGAAAATCTAAAGAGTACACAACATAGAAAATCTATTATTTAGTGAGGACTTGTATTTGCCTTATCTTATATTTTCAGATCCCAAAGATTCTGTAAAGATTTATTTCTCTAATGTCTTGCTGATGAAGTGATCATGAAATTGTTCACTTTTGTCATGCTCTGTTTTTTTTAAGTCTTTCATACCAGTATCTTCTATTTTTGTTAATATCTGTTTGGAAGCTCTGGTCCCCTGAAGCAAGTAGTTGGCAATTTGGGTTGCATAATGCAAAATCTGAATATTGGATATTCACAGACTGAGATGACTCAGAGATGACTCATGGTTGTTTTATTGCTGGGGGATTGGGGTTACTTTTTTATTATTTGTTTTTCATGGTTTCTCCAAGAAGTGCAGAAGTTGCATTTGTTTCAATGCTTTAATGTTTGAAATAGGATCTCTGCTGGTTTAAAACCTACAAACTGCTTTAAATTGAACTGAAAAGCAGTCTTTATAGTATGGGCTAGTAAAATCAGACAGATCTGAAACACATTCTAAGACAGTAAAAGTTCTTATGAGCTGCTTATGCTCTGGCATTTTTGAATGGTAGTCAAAAGTCCAATTGTGATTTGACCACCAGGGAAAATTTTGTTTGAGTAAATAACATTGACTTTCAAGTTCCTAGTATTATCTTCTTTCAGAAAAGAGAAAAAACTCAATGAAAATACTAAAAATAAGAGAATAATAGAAAAGCTTGTATTGGAAGGGACCTCAAAGTTCATCTAGTTCCAACCCTGTCATGAGCAAGACATCTTCCACTGGACCATGTTGCTCCAAGCCCCATCATGCCTGGCCTTGAACACTTCCAGGAATGGGGCAGCCACAACTTTTCGGGGCAATCTGTGCTGGTGTCTCACCACCCTAACAGTAAATAATTACTTTACAATATCTAATATGAACCCACTCTCAGTTTAAAACCATTTATCCTTGTCCTGTCACTATGTACTCTTGCAAACAGTGTTCTTGGATCTCCTTTCAGGTACTGGAAGGCAGNAGTTCCAACCCTGTCATGAGCAAGACATCTTCCACTGGACCATGTTGCTCCAAGCCCCATCATGCCTGGCCTTGAACACTTCCAGGAATGGGGCAGCCACAACTTTTCGGGGCAATCTGTGCTGGTGTCTCACCACCCTAACAGTAAATAATTACTTTACAATATCTAATATGAACCCACTCTCAGTTTAAAACCATTTATCCTTGTCCTGTCACTATGTACTCTTGCAAACAGTGTTCTTGGATCTCCTTTCAGGTACTGGAAGGCAGCAATAAGGTCACCCCGAAGTTGCCTCTTTTCCAGGTTGAACAAAGCCAGTTCTCTCAGCCTTTCCAAATAGGAGAGGTGCTCCATCCCTCTAATCATCCTCTCTAGAGGATGGTTCCTCTCTAGACTCACTCCAACAGATGTCCTTCCTGTGCTCTTCTAAATTTGAATCTCAGCTCTTGGGAACTAAAGAGGAAATTATCTGTGCCCACTGACTGGCTGTGACTTGCATAATTTTATGCATTAAGCAAAATATTTTCAGTAGCAATGATGAAACATTAATGCCATAGTGTCAGATACTGCTAAAACCTTGTGTGGAATTCTGTGTGAGTGGATATTTATGTTCAGTAAAGGAAGCACTTGCAAAGAGCACTTGCAGAGAAGGAAATATTTAACCATGTCTCAAATTTAAAAATAAAAAAATATTATAAAGCAAAAATGAAATGCAATTGTCCTTATCCATTACAGAATGGCCAATCTTTCCAATAAGAAAAGTATGAACAAAAGATCGTATTTGAGAATTGGGCCTGTAAAGTTCAGGAAAATGATGACTATAATATGCTTCCCCATAATATTGGGGTATTTAAACAGAGTTCCTTTTCAGTCTCACACATCATGCTTTCTGCACAGAAGATATAGTTAATTCACTGAAAATGGAAATTAAATTGAAATTACTTTCTTATGAACTATTTAAAGAACAGCTGGGTAATAAAGCAGTTCTAACAAGAAGAAAAATCTTCTAAAAAAAGCTACCTGCTAAAGTCTTTAAATAATCTGATGCAGACGAAATTAATTTAGAAAGCATGAATAACTCTAAACTTACAACTTTTGAAGTGCTACATTTGGTGCAGCAGATATATGTTTAAAATATTAAATGTTTATATTTAATCTTTACTGTCAATATTAAAAAGCATTTTGTGTGTTACAATTGTGTTTTAGGGGTTAAAATAGAAAAGATTATTATATCAAAAGATTACTTATGCACAGAATTGTTGGAATTTATACTATCTGAAACTTTTGATAGTAATCATTCTAAGCATGAGTTTCAAGAGACTTAGAATGACACATTTAATTTAACATAGTGACAACGATCCTCTCTCAGAAATGCAGCCAATTGCTATGCTGAAAACTGACCAAATTTGCTCTGTCATTTTATGAATTTCCATGAAGGAATACATAGAATACTGGAGGACCGAGAACTATCACTTAAATATTCTGATGTAAGATGTTTAGTTTATGGTTCTACATGATTGACTTATTTCCATATATGCTCTTCTCAACAGTTATACCTTGATAAGGATGGCTGGTTCTGGTCAGAATAGAGAGATAACTGAGGTTACTGAAGCAATCTCTCGGGATGGCTTATACATGGTGTGCCCTGAATCAACTTTCTTGATCAAAAGTGTGACAATGCAGTGTCTTTAGTTTCTGTTTATTTATTCCCCTGAGTACTTTAATAGTGATATTGTTTGCTATTCTTGATAATGAACTGTCATTTTTCCCAAAATTTTCCTAAATGTCACTTTTTTCCTGAATTACTTTCCTAAAGCTTCTGTGTCCTGACTTGAAAAAGATTTAGTTTAGCCATTGAGGGAGTAAAAAGAATTCTCACATGAGAATGTTTATGCTGACCCAGACCTCTGATCGTCTGAGAGATAAAGCATCAGGCAGGATTTCTAGTGATAAATACAACACTTCTAGACACAAAAGACAATTTTTCCAATTTAATTATTCCCCAGACAGCATCTCTCCATTTATATTTAGTCAATCCTTTCTGGTTTAAAATTATTCCAAAAGTTGTTTAATTTCAGTCACTTGACCTTAAAAAAGCAACCATTTTTTAGGACTTTTGAAACAAATGTGTGGCTTTCATAAAACTGATGAAATGAATTTAAAAATCATATGGTATTCCAAAGCTAAAGAATTAAAGTCTCTGTAAGAGCAAAAGGTATGTTTATCTCTAGGGGTTTTGGAGAACAACCACCATGAAGGCCACTCAATGCCAAACCAGGTTTATTTCATTCATTAATTGGACCAAAAAACTTGTTACTTTTTTTTTCAAGAGTTTCATTTCTGATGTCTGAAATTATGCATTTTTTCTTAGTGCACTGAATTAGTTACTTCTGTTTTGAATCTGTTTATTCTTCATGTCATCTCTATGTGTAGTGAACCATGCTTTTCAATCATTCTAGTGTATTTCTATACATTGTTAATACCAGAATCTTTCACATTAATGACAGTAATATCCTCTCAATCTTCTGTAAAGGGATAGTTTCAAGATAATATCATATTATTATGATGTTCTAGTATTATCAATAAATGTTCTTCTGGTTGCAATAATTCTGTCAAAATGTGCTAGTCCTTTTTCTTATCAAAGCACAAAAGATTCAGGAAAAGCTTACTGTTTGAAGAGAGAGCTTTATAAGGTATTTTATTTTCTGGTAGACTCAGTTGACAAACATATATGCCAAAAGTAAAGGACCACATTTAGTTGATGCGTTTCACTTCAATACAGCCAGGATTTATTCTGAAGCTTCTTTTGTAAGATTTCTTTGGCAAAACTGTTCGGGCTACATATTTCTCTGCAAGGATGATTAAAAAAGAAATTAATTATGTCCTTCTTTTAATGAGGAAAAGAAGTAATCTAGAAATTGCAACTAACTTGCAGCAGGACTAACATAATAGAAAAGAAACAAGCGTTTACGAAATACACAGAAATTGTTACAGTTCAGTAGCCTCAGAATTACATCACTATTAGGGAAAATTACATGATGAATGCCTAACTTAGCAAATAATTTGAATGGTTTTCAGCATTAAATTATTAAAAACTTAGTGCATAAATACATATGCAGGGATGTGTTGTACATTTCAGGAGTGGTGCCAGAGTAGACGCTACTTATAAGGACAAAATATTTTCTGTGTGAAATGTCTTTCATGAAAGTGAAATGTGGTAATTTCTCAGACTCCAAAGAGACTTTTGGTTTGGGCTTTTTTTCAGATGTACTAACACATTGGTCTGTATCTTCATCACCCAGAAAACAGTGTACATTTTTTGCCGTCTTTGATAAGCAGATTAAAAAATTATTTCCTTTATTTCTCCTTATCAGTGCTGGCCACCCTTGTAATACCAAATGCTTTGGGTTTTTATACACACCCTCTAGTGAACCTTGCTAGGCTGGTGTGACACATCTATCTCCAGCTCTCCTTGCCTTTTTTGAAGCAAAGTTTACTGCCCCTGTGGAGGAGGTGATGAAAAGAAAATATGTTCTATAGCATTTTTAGCTTGCATTCTGAAGCAATAATTTAAACTTCTAATGAAAAGATGGGGTTTGTGTGATTTTGCTACACCAGAATATGCAGTTCTCTCTTAAAAAACTGAAAGCTTCTGGCATTAGGCAGGACATTGGCTTTGGTGAAGTAATTTGCTAAAACATACTACAAGAGGACATTGATCAGAGCTCTTTGATTTTGCCCTGCATCCTTTCTTATGCATTTACATAGGTTCTGCATTTTGGCTAAGCTTGACAAAGTGTGACGGTAATTCTACCATGGAAATAGAACTTCATTATTCAAGTAATATGTCAGGCATAATCCTCAATACTCCTAAGCCATGTTCCCCTCCTACCAAGCTATTTTAAGGGTTAGCCTATTTACTTTTTCAATTTCAGAAGTGCCAAAAATGGTATCCTAATGAAAAAACCGTTGCATGAAATGTGGAGAAATTAAACATTTTTGTGCCCACTTCCAAGTATGTGGAATCTGAACACTTATTTTATTGGATTCCACAGTTCATTTGAAGTGATGATGCATGTCATTGATAGACCTCTAATTTCCCACAAGCCTCTAAAAATGCTATGTCAGCAGCATTTTTGCTTAGAAAATGCCTTTCGAATTCCAGCTATAAGGCTAAAGTATTCTGAGCAGCAGATGCCGTTTATATTTACTTTGTAGAAATTATTTTGCTACAGGTGCTGATCATTTGCAGGTTATTATAACACTGTGGAAGCATGGTGAGACTATCTTCATGTTGATCAAAGTGCTGAGATTAGGAACTGCAAACATTTCTAAGTGCTGTATCATCGTATATCTAACTATAAGAGAAAAACTTCTGTTGGCAGATGTAATGGCTTTTTACTATGTCATCAATGTGAGGATAGATAGTAATGCAATTTTTCTTCCATAGTCTGGGTTGATTCCATATAAAATATATTCAAAACTAAATGAAAAAAATACTATTAGCATAATATCTGGAAGTCATCCTCTTTCTTGGGGAGCTCAACATACTAGAAAGATAAATAGGTCATATCCAAATAAGACTTTTACTTTTGGTTTACATTACCATTTGATTAATCAATCAACCTATTTTAAAAGATTTAAATAAAGCCTTCTGTGAAATATTATGCTCCCAGTGCATTGATCTGTTTTGTGTAAGAAGTGTAAGCTTAGAACAGCTGTTGCATGCTTTCCATGACTTTTAGTTGATACTTTTGCATCTCACCACAATAAAGGTTTTTCTCTTTTTCTCTCTCTCACACACACTTGTGCATGTGCAAACACATACACACATATTTCTAGTCTCTGGTTCATATACTGTGTATGACAAAGAACTGTTGTGTCTCTCCCTCATACATTTAGCTGTGGCTAAAAACTTTTAGAATACAAATAAAATATAAAGAAGCAATTAATTAGAAGTAATTTTAATTATAACAAGAATATATTCAAGTCTTATCTCAAGATCTAATCTTGCATTTCAAGAGTGAAACAAAACATTTTCATTTATTTGAAAGAATTTAAGAACAGATTTTATTATCAAATCATATTTTTAATTATGTATAAGCTGCTCTGGTACAGAAAAAAAATATTAAAAATGTGTCCTTTAACGTGAGAGCTCTTTTGCTGTTTACAGCTAAGATTACTGTACAAGAGTCAAGAGATTTCAACTGCATTCTTAGTTCCAATAGACATCTGATTCTTTGATATTGGCTTTCTTCTCTGGAAACTTATGCAATGTGATAGCACAGATATTTTAGCGGAAAAATTCAGTCTTGAATATTCTTGTATATGGTTACAAGAGAAGGTTGGTTGTTGTTGTTTTTTGGTTTGTTTTTTTTTAATAAAATGCCGATTTTTCGAACAGATTTCGAAAGTTGATTTGATACTATTGAAATCTTTGTTGGCCTACCAATAGCATAAGGTTCACCCTAGTAAAATTGCTACATGGAAATGGTATCCAAATTAGACAAATGCATGTCATAAAATATCACTATCAGTTATGGTTAGTAAATCATGACCATGGGCAGAACAGATGACTTGACAGTTCATTAGGAAAGACAGGAGTTAGAAAGCAAGACGTTTTAATAGCCAAAATGTCTGATTTTCTACACAACTAGACAATATACCAAGGAGGAGAGAGGAAAATCAGAGTTTGTTGAAATTAATTTCTATCCAACACTCTTGTAACAGTTCCTACTCCAGAAGATTAATTTGGTACAAGGATAGACATTGGAAAACTTGAATTTATCAGAATTTTTTTTGTGGAGGTGAATAACTGTCTATATTTATACTGCTATCATTTAGTAGTACTAAAGACAATAAGTGTAAGAAGTCAGAATAGTAAGATAATTTTTTTCTGGGATAGAAAGTTGAGAACAAGACAAGACACACTAGAGGAACGTGTGGAATGGATGAGTCCTTTCAGCCCCAATAAAACCTAACTGTTGCCATGTTTTCAGTCATAATGATTATTTAAGAAGTTTGAGGAGCATTTTGGGAAAAAAAATGTATGGGGTAGTTGTCTATCTGCTAGGCCTTTTTCCAAAGAATGAGCAACATGAGATAAGGCTACAAGCATTAGTATCTTCTTGCTAAAATTGTGAGCCACAGATTTGCTTTTGTCCTCAGCAGTGGTGAGGCTGCACCTTGAATCCTGTTCAATTTTGGGACCCTCACTGCAAGAAAGACACTGAGAGGCTGGAACGTGTCCAGAGAAGGGACACGGAGCTGGGGAAGGGTCTGGGGCACAAGTGCTGTGAGGAGCAGCTGAGGGAGCTGGGGGTGTTTAGCCTGGAGAAAAGGAGGCTCAGGGAGGAGCTATCACTCTCTACAACTGCCTGACAGGAGGCTGTAGCCAGGTGGGGTCAGTCCCTTCTTCCAAGTAACAAGTGACAGGACAGGAGGAAACAGTCTCAAGCTGTGCCAGGGAAGGTATAAATTGAATGTTAGGAAAATTTCTTCACAGTGAGGGTGTCAGGCAGTGAAACAGGTTGCCCAGGGAGGTGGTGAAGTCACCATGCCTGAAACTGTTCCAGAAATGCGTGAATGTGGCACTTGGAGATGCAGTTTACCAGTGAAGAGAGTGGTCCTAAATTGACAGTTCACCCTTATGATCTTAGAGAGCTTTTCCAACCCAAAATACTCTATGATCCTATGATTATACTGTGGATCAGGAATGGCTATTGAGACATTATTGAGACAATTCATGGAATAACAGTCACTTGATTCTTGTATTAAAAAGGGAGACACAGAAAGGAACAAAAATTTCCAAGCAACTTCAAGCTTGGAAAGAAAAAAAAATGCAATAATATTACCTAATCCTGGAAAAAACCAATCAACCAAACAAGTATTATAGGGATAGCAATACTTACTCATTTTCAGAAAATAAACTTCAGGTCCTTTTTGAGACACTTTCTATACACAGAGCAGTTCTTCTTGATTTTGAAAAATTACCTTCAAGTCTGTTTCTGGAATTGTTTATTTAGGAACTGGCATTCTTGATGAGTAAGTGAAGTTGTACTTCTAAAGTAGGCATTATCTTGCAGTTGTAATCACTAAATCTCATCCTCTTTTGTCAGCTGAAAATTAGATTATGAAAATACATTTTGTCTAAAATTTAGTTTTAAATCAATACAAAAACAGCAGGTGACATAGATATAGATATTCTGATTATCATTACTTCTTCTAGTCTGTTGGTAAAACTGAACAGTGAAAAACAAATTGAGAACTCGTGATCTTTCTGCAGAACTTTAAGATGAATATTGCGAAGCCCTTTGTTATTTAGTGTGGGTTTCTCAGTACATTACACCAAGTCTTTCTCATTTTTGTAGTGGAGATTCGAAAGCTTTAACCTAGGCTGTGAAAATCCAAATCAGATTTGAAAGGTGAGCTTGAGGGAAATTGTGACATTTAGAGCAACTTCTGAAATATTTTTTAAATAAATAATTCCAATTGGAATAGATATTCTCTCGTTGACAACTTGGGTTTCACTGAAAGTAGGTAATTTTGCATTCAGTGCATACTGCAAGTTTTATGTTAGTTAACATATTCATAAAAATGGATGGATTAGGGAAAGAAAATCACTGGATTCAAGAGTTATTCTATTTTAATAGCGGTACTCTTCCTTTCATATAAGCTGAAGCTTCCATCATCCTTTGAAAGGAAAGGACAAGCCCCTGCTGTGTGGTGTCTTTAGACTGATCACAGGGTACATCTTCACTTTAGTGAAAATTTCCCTTTTGATTAATACTTGTAGTTATTTTATATTTGTATCAAGGACAAGGTGTCTGATTTTTAAAGCAGGTCAATGAGATATTTTCTTTCAAGGACATATGTGGATGACATCTTAATGTCTTTTAGTAGACTGCACATCTCTCAGCAAAATTTTTTTTCTTTGTCGTCCAAGTTTGGTAGGTGTCTATCTCACTAATATTTCGCACAGCAGAAGAACTACTCTGAGGCCTCATCTTTGTGGCCTCTCTTCACTTTGATGGAGAGCCTCCCTGTTTGTCTGTCCTGATAGCCTGAGTCAAATACATGTAACATCAAGAGTAACCCAGCAGTCGTTTTCTTCAGTCGTCAGGATTAGCATTCCTGGTATGTGTCAGACTAGTCTGAGTAAAATCTAATGGGAAAGTAAACCTCTCTTTATTCTAAGATAAAAACTGGAAACTCATTACTAATACTGAGAAGAGATGCAAGGAATTGAAATTATTCAGGAAGTGTTTGTTTTAGCATTACTAGAAGTGTTTATTAGCCACAGACTTGATAACAAGCATTGTCTCCTGGGCAGTCTCCTCCCCTCATTGCCAGTCACTGTTATTCCCATGGACTGCTACTGCTCACCAGGGGGTTCTTAAAATTCTCAGTCTTCATAATTAATCAAATCAAATTATCATCTTGGAAAAACTTGCTAATGAAATACTGTCGGTGACAACACTAACTTTGGATATGAAGAAGTACATTACAAACCTTCTCACAAGGCATCCACAAACAGTTTTGGCAACTTGTTGATGAGTAAACAAGGGCCAATCAATGCCTGGGTAAGTGGAAGTAGGTATGTTTTCCATAAAGTATAGCTGTGATGCATCTAAGAAAGCAAACATTTTTTTTGTAATAAGGAATATGGTATATAATTAGCACTTGAAAAATACTATGGGAAATATTTGTAGCCTAGGTATGCCTGGATATCAGCTGACTATGAGTATACACAGCAAAGCTGAAGAAGCCTCTTTATGTACAGGATAATAGATGCTCTTTAGGACAATAGAGGATACCCTGAGACAAGGAATAGAGAAAAAGAAGTGGGAAAGACTGAAGAGTAGAGGAAAAATTGTAGAACTGAACAAGAACTGGAAATAACAGAAAAAGTTAAAGGAAAATTAGTCAGAGATTGGAAAAAGCAAAATATTAGTGCATGGGAGAGACTTCCCTGAAGTGCAGCAATAGATTTTCTCATCTCACTGGGTTATAACATGTAGATGTCCAGCATCTGCTCTCCTAAGACTGAGCTTAGTCTATTCTTTTACCAGACTTTTTCACACACTTCCAGAGGGAGATAGTGTGATGAAGCTCTTGACTGGATTTGGCCCCCTATGCAGAGAACACCTTGGCTTTTGTTGCATCCTTCACTGTACAAATTTATTCTTGTCTACAGGGATTACCTTTACCATGAAAATGTATGCTTTGTAAAGCAGCATTCCAGAGTGGCAGATATTGAAGCCATGCAGTTTTTGAGCAATGATGGCTGAGGGACAGATTTTCAGAGAAAAGTGGTTTATCACCTTGTGAGCCTGAAAAAGTACAGTAAAGCTCTGGGGACAGAAAGAAACATGTTACCAGCTACAGAATCCCACAGCAGGAGTAATAATCCCTTTTACACACTAGGCTCACTTTCTCCTCTGCTGATCTCTAAGTGTGGGTCATGCAACCTTCTGTCTCTACAAAGAGAAAACATAATGATCCAAATCATGGAAGTCAGGGCAAAAGGGAAAACTAAGATCAGTGGGTCACAGGATAGAACCTTTGAGAATGACTGTACCTTGCATGAATCTGGAACAGAAAAAACACAATTTAA
The DNA here is from genome assembly GCA_013400955.1 of Drymodes brunneopygia. Taxonomy (NCBI): domain Eukaryota; kingdom Metazoa; phylum Chordata; class Aves; order Passeriformes; family Petroicidae; genus Drymodes; species Drymodes brunneopygia. The sequence goes on from VZTZ01017975.1 coordinate 91,492, forward strand.
AGCCAGAAATCAAAGCAGTAAATGAGAATGGGTAGCAAGCCAGTGCCAATTCTTTAAAAA
>VZTZ01017975.1:91558-103426 GCA_013400955.1 Drymodes brunneopygia
CAATTCTTTAAAAAAAAAAAAAAAAAAGTATTTCTGCTTTTATAAGAAAATCAATGAGCTAAAAATGTTATTACATTTAGAACAAGGTCTACAAGGATAATGTGAAACCTTTTCTATCTCCAAGCCTTTTATTGTAATTTATAGTATAGAGTAAAAGTAATTGCATTTCTTCATAAAAACAGAGAAAAACAAAGGGGAGAAAACCCTCACAAAACAAAACAAAAAAACCCTGCCCAATTCTCTCTATTCAAAGATATTCCAATATCCAATTATTCATTGTACAAAAACTTTGTCAGTTTGACTAAATTTGTTTACCAAGGGACGTGGTTTAGTTTCTACTAAGGGCGACAGAACAAAATTCACTGAATTTTCACAAAGAGTAGTAGCCTATAAATTTACAAAAGAGAAGTGCTAAAAGGTGCAGCCCTGAAACAGTTTTAATTTTTTGGTAGTACAATGTGAAATGCATGTTCAACCACATAAAATGTTAGATAGAATGCATAAAACATAACTGCTTTTTTATAAGGAATTCTAGAAAAAAGACCTCAATTTGCACCATTGCTTTTGTGAAAAGGTATAAATATGTTAAAAAGAAATTATAGAAATATCTGGATTGGTATTGGAAATTCATGAAAACATGAGCATCCTTAGGAAGCTTTATTTTAGCTGTATAATCTGAGAGAGGAGAGAAAAAGCAGAATGATCTGTATTGTAAGAACAGACTGCCTGCTGTAGTTCCCATGTGGGGCTTATAGGATTTGAGCAACAATTTAGGTGCTTATATTCAAGAGCAGGTCAGAAAGCGTATAAGAAATGAAGAGGCATCACATACTGGACTTTGATGTTCCTTTAGCATTTATCTTTCAGTTTCTATAGAAAATGATTTAAGAAAGGATTTTTGTGTCCTAAAAAATTGTCAAAGACCTGGTTCCTATATATGCATCAAATGCTCCAAAGCTCATGGCCACAATCCTTTTCAAAACAGCCTTCAAGACCATAGTGACATCTTTTAAATGTATTGATATTTTTTGTTGTTTTTAAGCTACAGTTTTCCTCCTTTATCCTCAGACAACTATCATTCATGGCAACTCAGGACTGGTTATTACTCTGTTAGCATCTTGGTTAGCATCCCCTTCTGATGTGAAGTGCAGAGCTGAACAGGATAGCTTTTATTGTATCTTCAGGCAGTGAGAAGACTTAATTCCCCTTGCTTCTCTGCAGGTTACTACAACATTTTTGTACTAAACATCCATTGAGTTCAACCCTGAAACAATTCATAGAAAAGGAACAGACTGGAATGCAGGTTTGCTAATCATGGAAGAGATCAATTCCTCCTATCAATTTTCTTTCTGTCCAGTCTGATAATTTTGTATTTGAAAACTGACTTCAGCATGAGGAATGAGAATTGTGGGCTATTTTGCATGTTGACAGTTTAGGAATTGGAAACTGGGAAAATCAGCCCTGAGTTTTAGTAACAGAATTGAGATAGGAAAGAATAATTAAATTCTTCCGCTGGTATTTTAAGAATAAATGTTAAACTCCAGACACTTTCACACCTCAATGTTCCTAAACAAAGAGAGGCTTTAAGGAGGTTCCACTTACTATTCTTTCACTGGGGAAGTAGTCAGCATCCTAAATTTGCACAGGTATAATCTTGAGTATCATGAATAAATATCAAACAAAATGAGAATTCAAAGATACTTCCCTGCTTGATATACCCTTTTGGTCAGCTGTGGGTGACCGTGCTTTGAACAATCCTGAGACTGTGTCTCCTGCAGGACACTAGCTTTCTATGAAACTCAGACACACAGGAGTGCCCTAGCTCAATAGGATATCTGAAGAAGGTCTTTTGAATAGCAGCTACTCTTTGCTTAATGACAGCTAATCCAGAGAGTCAACAGAATAATTCTGTTCCTTAAATACAAATTTATATATTGATAGTAATAAAAAAATCTCACACTTTCTTCAAATTGGTCTTAAAATTTCTTTGTTGCTTGGTTGCTCTTTAAATATGTTTAAGAGCAACCTCTCAGGCTTCTTAAGTTACCTTCCTAGAAGAATGACTTGATTCAGGACTCCTAAAGATTATGATGAAAACTGGTTTTTACTCACATGTTTCCTAAATTGGTTTGCCTCAGATAGTAATGAGTATAAACATAAGAAGATAAATGGAGTGAGTGCCTTATACCTAATTGCATAAAGGTGTAATTTCCAAATGTCTTTTAAAAAGCAATGGAGCTAGATGACAATCTGAAATGTTATTTTCCTGATATTTATCTTGCATATTACACTCTCTCACAAAAATAATAAACAGTTCCTTAAAACAAAGTTTTTATTTAAAACTTCAAAATTATTTACTAGTTAATATATTCTTCTTTAGTTGTCATTTACTCATTTCATCAGTATCTATTTCCTTTCCTTTTGCCTCATTTCTTTCAAGAGGTTGATGTTGCCTTGGAGGAGAATGATAATCAGGCTGTATCGCTTTGTTGTTGTCTGAGGTAGAGCTGCATGGAATTCATAAATGATCCAGTGACTGCAGCACTGCACTAGGAAATAGTAAGAATACCAACAAACTTACAGTTAAAGAAGAGACTGATTTTGGTAATATTATGGAAGTGACAGTAGGCAAACTGTCCAAAAAACAGCAGAGATAGAAATAAAAATTATTTGTGTTCAGAATTCTTGTTTTGGTAGAAAATAAATGTGGGTGAGGAAGCCAAGTGGTAAGAGGAGAAAGAACAAATATGTGCCTTTCTTTTCCTGAAGGAAGATAAATTTATCATGTCTCAGTTAATATAACTTATTTTTCCCATGGAAACAGAGCCACACTTCGAAGAAAACAGAGGCAATTTCTAGTGATACATTTAGATATTGATACAGGCACTAGTAGTCAGTGACCTGTTCATTGACAGATGTAGTGTAAATGAATTGGAAGATACTTTTAAAAGACAAGATGTATAAAACTTGCAATGGGTTCATTTCAAGGATAGTTTTCCTTCTGTTTAAGGGCAGATGGGGAGATGTCATTACTCTACTAGCAGTTATGCAGTTCCAGTGCCTTCAGTTTGGAAATTAAGATGGCAAATGAACGTGGGACAGAAGCCGACCATATTGTTAAGCCTGGAGAAAAGCCTTGTAACATCTGATGAAGTTGTGTAGATTTTGAGCCTCTGAGATATGAGTGAGAGCTCTGAAGGAAGAGTAGCAAAATGGTAAAATAAACTGCTGAATGTGTACGCATTTTGACTTTTTTTACACCCAATCAGGATAGAATTTAATTTAAAAATCACCTTAAGTGATTTCCACATTGACTACACGATCCATTTGGGACTCCTCTGTGCACAAAATATTCAGGTGCACACACATGTAAAAATGTTGTTAACTTTTAAGGAAGGGTTCTGAGAGGAGCTGACATCTTTGTAGAGATGTTGATGTAATAGCTACACATCAAGTAAATGTAAAAACATTCAAGAGAAGTCAAATCTTCCTTCTGTCTGAAAATCAAGTCCTGGTAAATTAGTGCTAGACACGCTAAAAACTTTGCAGGTAGTAAGCAGACCAGGCTGATAGTAGGAGAAGCTCATACCCATATATTTCTTTGGCTTTTGGGACTGATTTATTGCAGTGAAGTATATGCTCATCATTCTCACAGGTGTTAACTTGTGACCTTAAAGCACATCACTTGAAGTGGGGAACAGGTCACTGTAGTGTGACATCTAGCAAGTTTATTTTCTCCTCCATGTAGCCAGTACACTGTAACACTTTTCAAACTTCACACACGCATTGCTACTTTAAAGGACATGCCTCCTACATGTAAAGGTTATTTCAAGTACATTAACCAAGTGTTTGCAAGCTAAATCTGACAGTGAAAAGTAAGCTAAAACTCTGTATCATTTTTAGGAGGGATTAGACTGAAAATATGAGCTGAGCTGAGCTGAGCTCCGCAGAGCTGAACTCTCTCTAGATGCCTATTTTTAACATAGAGCTGAGATGTGGGGGATTTAAGTGATGTTGGTTTGGGTTTTTTTTGATAGAATTAATTTTAGCCTGCAATGCCATGTCAGAAATTCTGGTGATTCCTGTTTGTGAACTAATTCTTTCTTTTCTCTCATGTTAGTTTGGTACATCAGGAAAAAAAGCACCCTTTTATTTTGTTCTAGACAGTTAGACTTCATGCACATTGAAACAAGTGGATTTTCTGGTAGTGAAATCTTATATATATTTTAAAAATTAAATATGGTAACTGCCATTGATACTAGGGATGTCCACTCCACAGAATAAGTACGTAGAAAGGTACATCTAGGAAGGATCAATTAATGGTACAGGTATAAGCTTGTAAGATCACTTACTCCAAAGATCAGTAGAGGGTAATTATCTATTTTTACATTTCAGTAGCCTCCTACTTCTGATATATTTTGTCATGAATTCTGGTTTTCACCTGTGCCATGTTCAAGTTAAATGTACTTTAAGGATTCTCCTCAGTCAACTAGTGTAATCGTTGGAAACAACTGTTTGCTGCTTCCAGAAGACCAGCATTGCCTTAATCGTTCATTCCAGATTATAGGCCAGTCTTTTCAGGCCCTGCTCCTATGCCCTCCGTAGGTTTCCACTGTTGATTATTCTTTGGGAAAAGAAATAAGAAAACTTTTGGCTGATACAGTAGTACATAATTTTTAGTTTCTTCTATGCTACGAATTTCTGCCCTGATTTTGTCTTCATTCTACATCTGTACTTGAATTTAGTTTTTACTTACTTAATTTGCAGCCTTACCATGGGCTGCAGGGAAATCTCTGCTCTGGTGCCTGGTGCATCTCCTGCCCCTCCTTCTGCACTGATATTGGGATCTTCAAGACTGCTGCTCTCACTCCAGTCTCCTAGATGCCATTGCACAACTTTGTGTCCCCATTCTCAAATATGTTATCACAGAGGCACCATCTTTGGGCAGAGGTGGGTCCTTCTTGGAGTTGTTTGGGACTTTCTCTCTTCAATGTGCAGACAGCATCAGGTATCTTCTCTCAGAAGCCATGGCTGCAGCTCCTCTCCTTCTTGAAAAAAAGCCCTTGCCATGTAAACTCTATACACCTGGCATTCTGAAAACTAGGTACTCATCATTGCATATTGCTGCCCAGCCCATGTGGCTGTCATGTCAAGAACTGCATTGCAGTGCTTGAGCAGGACTTTAAGCAGCAATGCACCAAGTTAATGTGAGCTAAATTCAAAGGATTTTAGTCCCAATCCATAGTACAAGACTTTCTCTAGTTTCAACGCACTCACAAATGACACACAGTGGTTCATGTTGGAAGATGAGAATATCCCTCTTTTATCACACCCTTTGGTAAATCCTTGGTAGGATAAACATGTCCCCAAAATTTATAGATAATTAATTACTTCTAGATTATGTGCTGTAATTATTTAATATTTATTTACTTTCCTTTATGTACTTTTTTTTTCCATAAATGAAGAAACATTGTATATCCATGTACAGTTAGATCTGAGTTCTGGAACACTTCATGTAGTACACCTGAGGAATTGAAAAAACCTAATTTACAGTAAAAAAAAAAAAAGCTAAAGCCTTGGTAAGTAAAATGTAAACAGGAATAGGAAGAACAATACTGTAGATCTAATTTGTTTTATTGATTCTGTTTTGATTTTATCTCATGTTCCTTTCTCTTCCAAAGCTCTGTCTCTGCAAATAAACTTCTTTGTGACACATGTTTATATTGATAGCATAATCTGGTGTGCAATATAAAAAATAGGTTTGTGAGGCAAGTGGCAAGCTTTAACATCTGGATATGGAGACACTTATGTGATGCTTCCTATCTGAGGAGGGATTTTAGGATCAGTTCATGTTATATAGTATGTCTGTCACATACACTAGATCACAGTTTTCATGTTTACAGTGCTGTATTTAGTGACTCAGAGAACTAAGATTACAATTTCTGTAACTATTTTTCCTAGTAGTGATATTTGTCATAAAGTTATTACACAGTTTTATACATCTCTCCAACATCTGTAATGAGAAAATAACTTTTGAAATGAAAGCTTTAAAACTAGATCAAAACAATGAAATAAATATAATACCAATAGAATAACCTGCAGAGCTGTGAGCTCATTCATAGGTTTCCTATATAGTAATTTAAGCTCCACAGAACTATACACACTGCTTTTACCTGGCTAGCTATGCTACCAATAAAACAGAAATACCTACTCAGATATTAACCTGTAGTTGTCACCTGTAATTGCACTAGTTATATATCTGTGAGTACATTTAGATAAACACAAACTCATGAACTGGCTTTAGCCTAGAAGCCATAACTTCATGTTGCTTTTCTGCTTGGCAGAGATTAAATTATCATCACCCTTCTGTGTTGTCATATTTCATGTAGAATAAGTGATGTTGTGTTTCCAGCCAACTCTAGATCTCTACCCAAGACACATTCCTTTAGTTAATCTTTCTGTCACATATCTCAAGGAAATGATTGGGCCATGGACACTTTTAGTTTAACAGAGTAATAATGTCTTAGGTTTCATAATAACCATCATCACCATCATCACATTTTTAACTACACGAAGAAAAATGTTATTTCACTGCAAAACCACAAAACATGTCTCTGTTAAAAAGCGCAGTATAATTTTCCTTTATTTTAATAATATTTGTATTTGTATTTATTTGAAAGGAAGGTGAATTTTTGCCCATTCCTTTAGTGATTCAATATCTAAGTGATACCTTAGAATTAGGTTTTAAAGAAAAACTTGTCCTACTCAAAGATTACAATTTACCAAATGTTAGTAGCCAGGTTTTTTATCCTGCAATTAAAGGAAGACACAGTTTGAACTTTTAGTTATAACTGTATTTTAAAATATTTATTATGAGATTCTGTCCTGGTTTTGGCTGGGATAGAGTTAATTTCCTTCCTATTAGCTATTTCAGTGCTCCGTTTTTTCATTTAGTATGTGAATAATGTCATGACACTGATGTTTTAATTATTGCTGAGTAGTGCTTATCCTAAGTCAAGAACTTTTCAGTGTCTCGTGTTCTGCCAATGAGGAGGGGCACAAGAGGCTGAGAAAGAGCATAGCAGGAACAGCTGACCCAAAGGGCCAAAGGGATGTTCCATACCACAGAATGTCATGCCCAGTAAAAAAACTGGGTCAAATTGGCCAGTAGGCCCATCACTGCTGGGGGACCAGCTGGGCAGCAGATGGTGAGCAATTGCATTGTGCATCGCTTGTGGGTTTTGGTTTTTTTCCCCTCTCTTTTTGTTATTTCCCATTTCATTATTTTATTATTAATCATATTAATACTTTATTTCCACAGTTTACTGTACTTATCTAGACCTGTGGAGTTTTTCCCACCTTTTTTCCCATTCTCTTCTCCATCCCACTGTGGTGAACAGGAGAGTGAGCAAGCAGCTGCATGATACTTTGCTTCTGTTTGGGGTTAAACCACAATAGTTCTCATATTTAATCCTGTAAAACATATCTTTTTGAGATATATTTTGAGGTATTCATGGTGCAGCAGAAAGAAATTTCTCACCTTAAATATTGCTTCTTTTTAAATTCATTGCAATGCCTTGTTTTATTCTTGTTAGGAGAATGCCTGCAAGATAATTTGAAGGTTTTATTCCTATGCACAGTGTAAAATTTCTGTGTTGCATGAACCAAACTTTATCTTAGTATGTTCTTCGACACTGAAAATCCTGTAATAATAGAACCAAAATACTTAGTTAACAATTTGGTGGCCTTTTGTTGTAACATTAATTTTCAGGTATATAACTGAAAAGGTTAGGTTATTGTGATTGTAAAAGAACATACACGTTTCCCCATGCTCCTCTTATGACATTGATCTAGGTTTGTGGCTCAACAAAATCCTGAACCTTCTTTAAAGAGAATGTATACCTTATTTCCTAGAGTTGTTATTTATGTTTAAGAAAAGATTTATTCTCTGAAGCTTTGTTCTGCAAGATTAAGGAAAGAAAATTAATTTTAAGTATTTAAATAAAAAGCTGTCAGATAGGTGGGCAGATCTTTTTGGCAGGTACTTGATTCCAAAAACTGTCAAGATTGATGTCATCTTTGTAGTCTTAACACTAATTTTCCTTTTCTACAAAGGAAGAATGCAAATCCTAAAAGACTGCATAGAACATGATTTTTGTATTATACTTTATTTCTTTCATTTATTAAATAAATGGAATTTAATTCTTCTTTCAGGTAACTGAAAATATTGATTTTCTTTCAGATGCTTATTATTAAAATTGCTGTGAGTGATTGTTCTGTATTAGTAGTCAAATGTTTTGGTGAGGTTGTCTATCAGCTTATATTTCAAGAAAGGAAATCAGTTCAATTTTCAGGAAGATACTTTGGAAAACGATAAAAAGACCAAAACCACAAAACCAGAAAGTTTTTTTCATTTTTCAGTTGAATTGTGTTCCTTCATCATGAGAAAACACATAGGCTCCTTACAAAAATAAGTTTTGATCAGTAGGAAAATTTTCAAAACACTGTCAACTTCTTAGAAAACCTAAAGATATTTAAGGACCAAAGTCACACTTAGAAGAGCAGAAATATGCATACATTAGTGTATTTGTAAATTTAGCACTGTCAACTTTCATTGCAGCTTGTAAAAATAAAACTGAAGTCTGCAGGAGACAGATGTGTGAGAGTAGCAGTTCTTTTATCTTTAGAGATGAAAGAAGCAGCAATGTAGTATTAAATTTCCTGGGGTTTGTTCAATTATTTTTGTTCTTGTGCATGTTTCAGTGATTTAGTCTTTAGCTTTAATATTACAAGGACTTGATATATAGCATTAACTCATTTTCCAAGGCTGTTAATTTCTATAGGTCAATATCTACAACTGACTTAGAAAAACAAGAAGTAAACTTCTAGGTTAACTACGCAAGTGAAGTAATTTCCTTCCCTTTTTGCATTTCTGTTGTCCAGATTGTAGTTCCACTGAAGAATAAGTATTTGTAACTACTAGTCATATCGATTTGCATAAATCATCTAATCATGATGGAATATACTTTGAACTGTTTACCGTTTTGCTTGATTGAAAGAAGAATTTGCTTCAATATAAACCCTGAGTCCTATATTCTAATACTGCAAAGCCACTTAAAGCAACACTAGGTTGAGCAGAGACTGATAGTTTAGTACTTGAAACAGAAGTTTTTGGATGTACAGAAGTTGCAGTGAGATGTATTACTGAGAAATACTGTTGCATTTGCTTGATGATGACTAAAATAATCTTGAAAATAGGTTTCTCCATGCTAAATTCAAGGATTTGGAGAACTGCAAGGCATAGAATATTTAGGTACTCAAGACTAAAAGGTTGAGAATTGAGCCTTTTATAAGTTTCTGATGTGGAAGTCTAATATTCAAAAATGACTCCTCAGGCAATTTTACTGTTATCACTATATATTAGCTTTTATAAGTATAATCTCTTTCTTCTACCCACAGTTTTGCCTCTAACAGGCAGTCACCCAAGTACATGATTGACAGAGCAATCTCAAATGTTAGCCACTCATCCCTATGAAGTGCTGATTCTGGACATGTGCATGACACCTTAAGGCCACTGCAAAAATTCCCACCCAACATGGATAAAAAAATGGAGAAGTCAGGCAAAGAGCAACAGAACATGGCTCAGTAAAACTACTTTATTAACTATATAAACATCATATTAAAAGGTGAAAAGTTTGGGGGATTTATGATCTTTAGCTTAAAGGCATCAACTAGGTCAGTTCAGTGTGTGTGTGCCTCGATCTGTGTCTGTAAAATCTACATTCTTCGTTTTGACTGCACAATGTTGGATTTAGTGATTTCCTGTGGCAGCAAATTTCACTTCATGTTTGATAGATTGTTGAATATTGGCTTAGGAAGAAATAGCAAGCATCATAAGTGATTATACTCTCAATTCATCTTAAGACACAAGAAAGGATAGTGTTAAAATTGGCAGTGTAGTTTAATTATATGAGATATCTTTTTTTATGTGCAAGATAAAATGACAAGATTTGGGAACTGGATATCAATAAATATTGTGTACATGCTTAAAAAGAGATTCCCAACTCTGGAAACAAGGTGGAATGAGAATAAGTTTCTGTATCTCTTACACTAATTTTTATCCCAGTACCCCTCTTGCTCCCAAAATCATAAACTGCAAGATGGGTTTGACATACTGAACCTATCAAAAGCATGAAGTTATTTTCTGAAAGTGATTAATAATACTTGAACCAGTGCCAGTGAGGAGGAATACTGTTTTCCATGCCCTTCCATGCAGAAGAAAGGCATTTGTGCTCCCACTTTGTAAGGCCACTTGCTAACCATGTGCAACTCGGAAAAACCACTAGAATACAGCAGTGCCAGTTTAATTTAGGCATAGTTCTTATCAATGCTTTTGCAGATGCTGTAGGCAACAAGCCATGTGAGTCACTTACAGAACTTTCCAAATTAGTTTCCATGTCTCAGTGATGAGAGTGAAAGCATTGTCCATGGCCATGGCCCCTCCAAAGCCCTTTGCTAAGTACAGTTTGTTTTTAAAGCAGACCTACAATGCTGCTATATTTTAATCCCCCAAAAAGTGATGGAGGGCTCAAAGTAATTTGCTTCCCACTGCAGTCTGATGGGTGAATAATAAAGACCAGATCTTTATTGCAAGACTAAGATACAGACATTTCACATCTGTTCCAATGCACAGATTCAGGAAAAAGCAGCGCTTGAAACTGATCACTCCCTGTGTTGCAGTTTGGATTTTGCTGTGTAAGAGCTGAAGAAAAGAAGCATGAGTGAATTCTTCTTTCTAGTCACTGGGCTTCTCTTGAATTAGCTATTGCCACACCATTTTGCTGCAACTGCTGTCAGTGTCACTGCCACTAGTGATCCTTCACAAGAGGAGGGTGATTCTGCACAACCTCACATTAGTGTTCACCTCCATTCTTTTGCCGCAGCTAACCTCCAGCCTTCCCTGAGCTACTGCAGAAAGGCAATTGAGAATTGATAACCCCAAATTGTCAAGAGATCTGTAAACTACAGGAAGAAATCTCTCACATCAATTTTATTGGGAGGTCTCACTTTGGAGAGCAAATTACAAGTAAAGAATATAATTTAGTACGGTTTGAGGAAAGTTAGTAAAATACTGGGTCTCATTTAAGAACTGGATCAGTTGTATCTCTGCAACTTTTACAGTCTAGACAGAAAGGGAGTGTTTTTAACACAACACAAAGGTCTTCATACTTCTCTGGTACTTGCAGAAAAATGGAAAGGTAGAAAAAAGGAAGCATTACAGCAAAAAAAAAGAAAAAAAAAAAGACTAGTGTCACCTTTAAAGGTTATTGTTTGAAGTGTTAGAAGGTATTATAGAAACTTAAAGGTATATTTACAGCTAGACACTCTCAAACAAACCATGAAATAGTAGCAAGACAGAAAGGAGTTACCAGCACCACCACAGAGCTGAGACTGGATGGCTGCTTTCACCTAGGGGCATTTATTCAAGGTCAAACCTAGTTATTAAGTTCTTGCTGTAATATTACGCTAAACTGTATCACTAGATCACAGAGTAAATGCAAAATTATGGGGAGATTATGCAACCATCTATAAGAGAAGTAATTAAAAGTTTAAAATATCAAGACAAATTAGAAATTTCTGTAATTTTTTTGAAAATAATAAATTTCTCCACTAATTCCTGAGGATGTTTTCCTACATCCTATAAAAAGCATCATTGAAATCTTTATTTTTAGAAAGATTAGGTTTTAATATGAAAACACAATTGATTTAGGCTTTTACAGTTGAATTAGACAAGATACCTGTAAATTAGACTCTATAATATTTAGGTCATTAATATTTTGACTTTTGATTTGTCAGCTTCTTTATTTT
>VZTZ01017975.1:103553-245566 GCA_013400955.1 Drymodes brunneopygia
CCACATTCCTCAGCCTGCCTTGTTTAAAGCTGCCATGACCCACAGCTGTAGGGTCATCACTCTGCACAGTAATGTGAAAGCAACTGGCTACTAATTTCTTCCTGGATGATGAACTACCTTATGTGTAATCTTCCTTAATAAATGAGTCCATAATAGTTTTATTTGTCACCATTTTGGCAGGGAAAAGTGGATGAAAGCATAATGATGTTTACTCTGTAGGCCCATAACAATTTCATAGAAATATAAAGCAAATTTGAGAACTGGGTCACAGGAAAACATATTGCCTGAGGTATGCATCTATTGTATTATCTTAAAAAAAAATATATATATACATATATATATATCAATATAAGGTGATAGTTAGGGTCTTACAAGTTGCAGAAGTGGTAGCTAATGAGGTTTTTATTGTAGAGACACTAAAGTCAGTCATATAGAGAGTACTTGTGACTTCTTGTGACTTCAAATATTCATAGAATGGCTTAAGTTGGAAGGTATCTTAAAGATCAACTAGTTCCAATGCCTGGAAATTCTGGTGACAATTCCATTAAAGGACAAGCGTGCAGTTAAACCACAGCTGGGACTACAACCTTGAATGCCCAGCATTGACATTTAGGAAAACAGCTNACAACCTCACATTAGTGTTCACCTCCATTCTTTTGCCGCAGCTAACCTCCAGCCTTCCCTGAGCTACTGCAGAAAGGCAATTGAGAATTGATAACCCCAAATTGTCAAGAGATCTGTAAACTACAGGAAGAAATCTCTCACATCAATTTTATTGGGAGGTCTCACTTTGGAGAGCAAATTACAAGTAAAGAATATAATTTAGTACGGTTTGAGGAAAGTTAGTAAAATACTGGGTCTCATTTAAGAACTGGATCAGTTGTATCTCTGCAACTTTTACAGTCTAGACAGAAAGGGAGTGTTTTTAACACAACACAAAGGTCTTCATACTTCTCTGGTACTTGCAGAAAAATGGAAAGGTAGAAAAAAGGAAGCATTACAGCAAAAAAAAAGAAAAAAAAAAAAGACTAGTGTCACCTTTAAAGGTTATTGTTTGAAGTGTTAGAAGGTATTATAGAAACTTAAAGGTATATTTACAGCTAGACACTCTCAAACAAACCATGAAATAGTAGCAAGACAGAAAGGAGTTACCAGCACCACCACAGAGCTGAGACTGGATGGCTGCTTTCACCTAGGGGCATTTATTCAAGGTCAAACCTAGTTATTAAGTTCTTGCTGTAATATTACGCTAAACTGTATCACTAGATCACAGAGTAAATGCAAAATTATGGGGAGATTATGCAACCATCTATAAGAGAAGTAATTAAAAGTTTAAAATATCAAGACAAATTAGAAATTTCTGTAATTTTTTTGAAAATAATAAATTTCTCCACTAATTCCTGAGGATGTTTTCCTACATCCTATAAAAAGCATCATTGAAATCTTTATTTTTAGAAAGATTAGGTTTTAATATGAAAACACAGTTGATTTAGGCTTTTACAGTTGAATTAGACAAGATACCTGTAAATTAGACTCTATAATATTTAGGTCATTAATATTTTGACTTTTGATTTGTCAGCTTCTTTATTTTTTTCATCATACTATTGCCCAAAGTCTCTGCATGTATAGGAAATGTCAAGAACACCTACTTTTTCCTGGATTCTTTATAATTTGCAATCTTCTCTTCTTTTTGAAACCAGGAATGAAAAATATATATACACCTAGTAATTTATTAGTTCATGGTTTCACTCTGTTAAAGTAGAACATGGAGTTTTAGAAATGAGCACATACCTTACTCTATTTAAAGCAAATACACATTTTTCTTTTTTCAAATAGTTTAACAAAGGAGAAGACCTGATAACAGTACATGTAAAGACAAAACCTACCTCTTTTTCAAGTTCATCCATCTAGAGTTATAGAAAATAGATTGAGAATTAAAGAAGAATCAGCTAGGGATTTTTTTAGACAATATTACTAGCCATATATTAAACTGGGAATGCATGAGATTATCCTGGCACCCTGAAACCATCTGTAGGAAAAGATAAAAAAATGACATTTATTTGCAACCTGTCTTGTTGGTCATAAGAATTAGTGATCAAGGTGCCTCATCAAATTAATTCAGTACTCTAAAAGCAATTTCACTATCAGTGAAATCTTATATTTTACACCTTTATTCCTCTGAGAGTCAAAACATATTATAGCTTAATCTGAATGCCTGCCCACAGGGATAGAAAAAATAAAAGCATTGAAAAGCAGTTGTACTTTTTATTTACTTTGCAGAGCTGTTTTTACTGCTATTCGCAATCACTCTGTAGATGTCTTCTGAAAAATACAAATATGTATCAGAATGCATCTGCCAGTTAAAAACCTGATACATCATTGGCAAGAAAAGAGAAAATGCAAGGGGGAAGACTGTAATTATATTTTATTTCAGCCTTTTCCTAAAACACACAAAATGTTTCAGAAGACTTTTAAGGTCTGCATGGAGCAGAACACAGGTAAAATATCAGCCAATGTCACAGAGCTTCCCCAAATATATATGACNATGCCTGGAAATTCTGGTGACAATTCCATTAAAGGACAAGCGTGCAGTTAAACCACAGCTGGGACTACAACCTTGAATGCCCAGCATTGACATTTAGGAAAACAGCTTCTCAGCACCTGGCTGGCCCTAATTCACCCAGACCCTTTCCAATTTCACTTCTTTCGAAGGCTGACTTCACCTAGATTCAGAGGTTGGCTCCACAGTTCCTGTTATTCAAAGTTGCACAACACAGCAGCAAAGTAAATTATCTACTCAGGTGATAGATAACACAGAGTCTGATCTCACCTTGTGGCAGTTGGAGTCCATGGGCACAAATTATGAATTGTGTTTATACTCTTTGTATCCTTTAATACTTACAGACATACATTCTATGTTCCTTAGAAAGTAGCATATATTATTGTGCATTGCAAATTAAATAATCATGTTATTGCTTTGCTGAACACACAGGCAAGCCCTAATCATGGACTGCAATCCATTTAGTGCATGTTATGCACCTTGATATGCCATGTCTGAAAAATTTCTACACCCCAGGGATATAATACAGGACTTATGCAGCCATCGGTCAGTCTTTTGCTGTACACCAGAAATCCTGCTCGTCATTGTAACATAAAGTGTTTGTCACTTGCACTCTACTGCATTTTTGTGGTTCCAAGTCCTTCATGGCTTCAGCACTTAGATTTGATGTTACGATGTCTGTGAAGCATCATAATTGCCTATAGCTGAAATAATCTCAAATGACATAAAACTTATGATTCAGACAATTCATTTTATTGCTTGAAATGTCTTTCATATCAGTCTATCTGAAATTTTAAATTCACTCCTTTCGCAGAGAGCAATACAACTTTTGTGCCACATAAAAACAGTGTGAAGGAACATAAATTAAACGACTTTGTAAAATTATTTTATATTAAAAAGTCACAATAATTTATTAATCACTAAAATAATAATCAAAATTGGTTTCAAATGCAGTAGCAAAATATTTAATTTTACTCCAAACAGGTTTTTTAAATTATTATTAGTTTGCAAATAAATTCATAAGATTCATTTTAGTTTTCTGTTAATCCAATCTTTTTAGCTGATAGTCATTCCAAAACTAAGTTCTCCACTGTCAAATTCTCCTTTGCCAAATCACAGTCTTAACATTTGCTGCTGAAAATTGTTGGCAAGAAGTATTTATATTAGCATTATAAGAGAAGTATTTATTTTCCATAGCATTTAACTCTGAGCAACTACAAAATAGCTATTTAGCACTCTCTCTGGGGATTTCCACATTTCAAATAATACTGAAAAGTGCATGGACCTGTTGGAACGACTCCACAAGAGGATTACAAGGATGATCAGAAGGCTGTAGTATCTCTTCAGTGAAGACAGGCTGAGAGAGCTGGGCATGTTGATCCTGGAGACGGCTCTGGGGAGACCTCAAAACACCTTCCACTACCTAAAGAGGGCAACAGGAAAACTGGAGAGGGTCTTTTTATAGCATGCAGTGATAGAACATGAGGTAAGGGCTTTAAACTGATAGGGGCTAGATTTAGAATAGATGTTAGGAAGAAAAAGAAATTCATTCCTTGTGGTGAGTAGTGAGGCACAGGGACAGGTTGTCCAGACAGAATGCGCCATCCCTGGAAGTGTTCAAGGCCAGGTTAGATGGGACTCTGACAACCTGGCATAGTACAAGGTGTCCATGTCCACAGCAGGGAGGTTACAATGAAATGATCTTAACAGTCCTTTCCCAATCCAACCTATGCTCCAATTTTTGATTAATTGACAAAAGATATGTAAAGTCCCAGACTTTTATAATAACAATACCCTTATTGTGATAACCTTCAACAATGACATTCTGAAGTGTTTAAATTGTCTAATGTTTAGATTTTTTTCAAACTGTCAGTAACTGTGAATTAATTTTCTTTAAGAAAAAGTGATATGAAGACACCATTGACCTAAATGTAAATGTAAATAAAAGTAATTGTAAATTAAAATAAAAATAACTTCTTCTCTTGATGACTCTTAACTGTACCAGGCTATTTTAGGTACCTTGTTTTTATCTCCAGTGGGTTTTGGCTGTTTGTACAGTAGAAGCTCTCATAAAAACCTTTTGGCTTGCAGATCTTTTTTGTTTGTTTGGTTGGGGTTTTTTCAGTTAGATCCACAAACCTGTAGTATCATTTCGCTGTTTTGCTAGTTGTCCATAATATATCTGTATCAGCTGTATTCATAAAGAAAGTTGTTTCACAAATGTCTTTATAAATCTCTCATACTCTATTGTAAAAAGACAGGTCTGGCAGTATGTTTTCTGAGTTTGGACAGAACTGCAGTGCTCTGAGTATTGCATCAATTCTTCTTCCAGCATCACAATCTGGGTGTTTCCTATGGCTGATAGAAATTTCTGTGGTGTGTTGTTCAACTCCTGGCTCAAAAACAACTACAAGAAAAATTATATTTGCACTGTCATTCATATAAGCTCTTTCTCTCTTAGTAATAGTGCCCTTCAAGACAATCTAGAATTTTGGTTTAGAAACTCTGTAATTCACATATTCTAAAATTTACATATTTTATTTATTTTAATTTTTTTTATATATTCATCATATTCAAAGAATCTATTTATATTTTTAAATGAAAATATATTCTTTATTAAAACTGAATTTTCCATGGTTTGGCTTTTCTTTCTGAGTCTTGAATAGCAATTTATCTTGTTCTCTGATAATATAATCCACTACTTTGGAAAGGTATTGGTTAGAACATATTCTATCTCCAACCTCTTTTGTTTTAATGGTGCATGGATGGTCCTGTGTGCAGTCTTGTCCTGCACATTAATTTTTCCTACAGCTTCATTATTTGCACTTGTTTGTTTAAAAATAATTTTAACCCTTTTGCCACATTTTACTTTGAAAAACTGGATTATCTTAAGACTGCTGAAGATTAATGTATGTGAATTCTGCCGTACAAATCTGTTTACAATGACAATGTTGTGACTAAACCTTCCTTGACTTCCTTGAAAAAGAAAGTTTATGAAAATGTTCTGTGAACTTTTTACACCTTTTTTACCCCCCAAATTGCATTTTCATGCCTTTACCTCAGTCTGTGTACAAGTATTCATATTGTGTATGAAAAGGAAAATGCTCTCTCCAATAAAGTGCTGATACATTTTTAACACCTAGGGCAGGAGAAAAAATTTGTCTGAGTCTTCTAGCATCTCTCTGCAGACAAATGCTAGTACATGAAAAGTTAATCCATCTGTTCCTATTCTTTGAAGAGCAACCAATTTCTGTAATGTATAAAGATGGCTGTTCAGTTCTCTCTCCTCATAATCAGAATGAAGGCAATTAAATTCCTCCAGAATTCCCAAATAACAGCTTATTTTTCTCAGACTGAGCTGTTGACTCATCTGTCTTCCC
This sequence comes from Drymodes brunneopygia, assembly GCA_013400955.1. Classification (NCBI taxonomy): domain Eukaryota; kingdom Metazoa; phylum Chordata; class Aves; order Passeriformes; family Petroicidae; genus Drymodes; species Drymodes brunneopygia. Next base: position 109,494 of record VZTZ01017975.1, read on the forward strand.
ACCTTCTCTGTTGTTCATTGATAGATCAAATAAAAACTAACTTCAGGGGGCTGTTACAAATTGGAGGCAGTAATTTCTCATATATCTTATTTATTTAATAGGCCTTTCAAATAGATCTTCAATTAATTAATACAATAAGATCTGTATTTATCTATTTAACCTTGTATTTTTTAAAGAAACAACAAAAATTTGTGTCACATACATTATCACAATAATTTTTGCAAAAATAAAGGATTTAACTTTTTTAGTTTATAAAGTTCTCCATTTAAGACAGTTTTCCAAGTGATGTTTTCCAATATGTTCTCTGTACCAAGTTATGATTACAGTAAATAGCTAGTTCTGGTTACAGCTGGCATTTTTAGTTGCAGCAGACATTTTGGCATTTGGAAATTACCCTCATCTGGTAATCTGCTTTCAGAGTAAAATTTAATTTCTCTAGATGGATACATCAATTAAGGATTAAGTAGCATGTTTACATTCTGGATCTGTGCTTTGTATCTCCTACTGTAACAAAGATGCAATTTTCTCTAGATTTTCTGTTTTTCCCTCTCTAAGGCTGCTGAGCAATATTTTTTGTTTCATGTCATGATTTTCTGCAGTTTTTCATTTCCTTTTAAACTGATGTTGAACTGCAGCTTCTCAAACTTACTATCAGAGAAATATATGTATAGCTCAAAGAAAATCCATACAGCTATTTTTGATTCTTCGAAAGAAACAAAAGAATGTAACTAATGAGTGACCAACGTTAGAGATGTCCACTTAAAGTATAACCCTGTAAGATGTTCCTGAGTGCACTTCTGAAATGTTAATTATGCTAGTCAGGTCCATTTAGATAGGTGGTTGCTCAGTGCTCATTCTCAGAAATGGTTTGTAAAATCCAGAATAGTGATGCTGTCATGCAGTAAATAAACAGTTTTTCTTGTCCCTGTAATATATAATATGTCCCTTTGAGGTAGAGCCCTACTCATAGAGGATTTTCTCAAGTTAAAAATCAGCCCTCCCCTAGGGTTGTGTGGACCAAAGACAGAATTATCTGCAGTTCTGGCAAAAAATAGTTAATGTGGCAGGATCAGAAGGTTTCCCAGAGCACATGCACCGCTCATGCCTGCTGCTGTTGTGGGTGTTTGAGGTGGTGCAGTGGAAGGTGTGCAGAAGTATCTATTCACAGGTGGTGCTGTGTGTGTGTAGTTATGTCAGCCCTTGCTCTCTGTGACTCAATAGTGATAGACAAAATTGCTCAAGATTCATCAGGTTAGGGTTTGTTTCCTTCCAAAGGCTGTTTGCAGCTGCTCTCCTTATGATTTTTAGCGACAAAAGCTCACATAAAACTGTAGTCCAAAATAGCATTTCAGGTGCTTTATTTTCTCTTAATACAGTGTTTTCAGGTTCTCTTCAGTTTCTTATGCTTTTATCATCTAATATGATTTTCATGTCTCTATCGTTGTGATAATTCACTGCTAAAGGATTAGCAGAGGGAAAAAATCAAGACAACAGTGGCATTGATAACAACATCTGTCTTAAAAACTCCATGAATGATCTCAATCATGAAAAAAAAGTGCTAATAAGAAGAGAAGAGAGGACAATGTTATGATTTCATTTTGATGGTTCATTTTATTTGTTTCTCTTTAGCTGGTCATGTTGACTCACATGGTTTATGAAATGCTTTTCAAAGTAAGAGTTTGTATATCAGTATCAAAGAGTTAAGAAAGAGTTTATTATAGATAACAAAGGGGAGGTGCCCAAATTAGACTTCTTTCTGGTTAAAAAGAAGATCTGGCCAGAATAGCCAGAAAAGCAGTAAGGCTTTTTGCTTATCTATAACAATCCCTACTGAGAGCAAAAATAAGGCTTGAATATTTGATCAAATGGAGACAATCTTAGAATTCGTAGGTAGGAAGTGGGAAAGTTAGCAACCTGCCTAAGGAAAAATATATCCTAGAAAATAAAAATAACATTTTTTAAAAAAATTCTGGGCTATTTTTAAGCAAGAGTTTCTTTTGACCCAATAAAAAGATAGTCCCTGTTATTCTTAGTAGAAAAGACATTCAGACATAGTGATATGAGTGGGTGGCTAAGATTGTTTAAAAAATTAGTTCCTGTTTCTCACTCTCACATACTTTTAAACATGTTTTAATGGCAGTTTGTCATCACTGGGTGTTAGTGAAGATAATCAATGCAATATGTTCTTCAAGAGTATTATGACAGTTAATTCATGACTAAATAAATTATCCGATGTGTAAGAAAGAAAGAGCAGTTTTGGAGCTGGCACCCAATAAAATATGTTTTTTGATTGCTTTTTTCTTTTCTTTTTCTCTACTAAACAAGTGTCTTTGTGTGATTTTTACAGGAACTGTCACTGATTAGTGAAGTTATTTAGGTCATAATTTGTTTTATTTAGAACACCTTATTTTAACCCTTGTTTATAACATCTCCAGTAATTTTATAGTCACTCTCTAGGAGGAATCAATAAAGCCTAAAACCTAACAAAGAAATAAATAATTACAAGTACACTAAATAGTTACAGTCTCTTCATCTTTTATTATAGGAAGACCCAGCACAGTTCAGCCTCTGGAAAGCCTAAACACCTTGAAATTTTAAATGTTAATATTGTGAGTTTGAATAAGAGCATTCAAAATTCTGATGACCATCACACTGATCAAGAAACCTGATCATGATGTGGACAAATGCCCACATTGTCACCCATTAAATTTAGGCTATGTATGTCCTTGATTTCACTAATTATTAGAGCTTCTTTGTACATTTTACTGAGTTAATTAAATTGATTTTTAAACCAGTCAGTTTAAATTACTTTATACTGCTTTGGGGAGGCTTTTAAATGGGTGACTTTACTTGAATTATGTTAGATTCATTTCTCAGCAAGTGACCAAGCTAGGCCAATATTTTATTTTAAAAGGAAGAAATATATATTTGCACACAAAGGTTTCTACTTGCTGATGAATGATCCTAAGACTTTTTGTGGGAGTGTCGTGCAGGTTTAATTTCTCTATCTGCAGGTCACTTAATTTATTATTGAACAGATCTTTTTATAGTCCATCCATGCTCCCAGTAACTCCAACAGAAAAACAGGCTCAGAGAAAATCTGTGTTTGAGCAGTTGTCTTTATTGTTAAAGTGAAAAAATAAGACCAGGATTATTGATGTATTTCATAGAAACATCTCTACATTCAGTTAGGGAGGAAAATAAAAATTGTTTGATTGTTAGTGATAAAAGGCTTACATCTGTCATAGGATATATGCACACATTGATAAATATGTCCAGGGGCTTTGTATGGACTGTCTTTTGTAATCAAAATTGTTCCTGAAAAAGGAAGATGAATGATATAATCTCTCTAACTCCTTCTGTCTCATTAATTTTCAAGAAGGATAAACAGGTAGACAGAAGAATTTACTTAGCAGAAGGTCGTTACTGCCCAGTTGGACCTCTATCAAATACATGTCAGTCAAAGTCAAGTAATTGCATTTTAAATGCTTTCTTTTATATCCACATATTTCTTGTTTTCTTGCTTTTTATGATTGTTTTTCCATACTTTCTGCTGTCTACTTTGTAATTCCATATGCCAAAGCACTGATTAAAAGCTAAATGCTCAAATGTATCGTTTACCCACAAGCTCATCTTAATCTTTCCAATACTTTAAGTTTGCATATCCATGTGACAGGTTTGTCTTTCTTGGTTTGTGTAAAAAAGTAAAATGTTTGAGTAACTGAACACAGGGGAAAACAAATATTTTTTATTTGCACATCTGTTCTTTAATAAACAAACAATTTTTGCTGTTCTGGATTGTAGGTAGAATGTGTTGCCTTAAGTATTAGCAATGCTTTTTACTATGGTAATTTCCAAAACACCTTTTTGTCATAGAATTTTGAGAAATTAAATGTCATTTCTTTAACTTTAAAATGAGATTTAAGTCTCAAAACTATTCTTGATATACCACACAAAAAAATAATATCAGCAAATTTATTATGCATAAAAACCTTATAATTTTGAAAAAAACCAAAACCAACAAACAAAAACAAATGTTTTGCTATCTTTATTGTTTAGGTAAAACTAAAAAATAGACAAAAACCCTCCTTTTTTAACACTTTAGTAAAAATAATTTTATATAGACTATATGAGATGGATGGACATCTGGGCATTAAATTAAAATGTTTAGGTTTAACATAAGTCTTGCCAAGTTAAATTTGTCAGTGTGTAAGACAAAGTCAGGTTTAAATGAGTGTATATATATACACACCTACATTCATGTACATCTGCGCATACATGGCTTAATTCTTCTAAAGGTCTCATGCCAAGTCAATTGGGACTGTTGTGACCCTACATAATGATATATGTCTCAAACACAAACTGGACCTAAAAGCTATTGAATTAGGAAAACCAAATGGCTAAGTAATAGTGGAGAGTGAAAGAGCCATGGGTTTTATCTTCATGAGAAGGGGCAGGCAGAGGAATGGGATGAACATTGCACTGCCTGTAGGAGGGAGAGCCTGGTGCCAAAAATCCCTAGCGGTCTGCGGATTTTATTAATTTATTCTCAATGATTTTAAACTACTCTATAAACATCAAGCTGTAAAAAATGGCATATCAGGCACTTTTATTGTGATACTACATTATAAATCTGATTGATTTCTCCAAATTGTACACTTTCTTTGTGGAGGGGAAAAAAGCAGAGCTAGTAAACAGTGAGGCAACAAATAATGCACTAACTTTCTAGTATATTACATGCAAATAGACAAGGGCAAAGATTGGCCTGTAGAGGCCAACAAACAAGGACAGCTGGGGGTAAGACAGGCTACAGAAATGTATATAGGAATAGGAGACACAGCAGATTTATTTTTGGCTTTGTAGCTATCTTGTAATATTTAATCTGCTTGTGCCATGAAAACAGAAAATACTTGGGGGCAGAATGTCATGATTTGACTTTAATCGTTCATCTCAGTCACTGATGGTCACGTAAAATTCACATTGTAAAAGAACAGCTGAGGAAATTGGTAAATTAAAATAAAGAAGAATGAAATTGAGCCAGCTAGTTCAAACCTGAAGCTTATGAGTAAGAAAAGGTACATTGCCTCTTCTCTGGTCCTTAGATTGTTTTTCATGTATAACGTCTCCCTTTCACCAAATTGAGATCATAGATTTGTTTTGTTTTCCATACTCCCCACTTTCTCTGCAACTCTGAAAATTATCTTCCTTGAAACTGTGGCACTTCTTTTATGTTTAGCAAATCCTCAAATCACTAAGAGGAGGGTGAGATTCCTTTCCACTGTCTCCCATATAACATAATAACCAGACTAAATTTTGAGACATAAAGTGGATGGAGATGAAGGAACATTCATCTTCTACCTTCTCAAGGAGAAATCAGTCTCTAAGTTTCTCATCAGCTGCTGCCATCTCTTGCTTATCCAACGCCCCCCTTCACCCCAATTTGTCTGGGAATAAGGAATTTAGTGAGGAAATAAGTAATTTTATTAAATGGATTAATTGTATAATAATTTATTTCTTCACAATATCAGTACACTGTCTTTTCTGAAGGTAGTGAGTTTTCTATAGTTCAGGAAACATTTTCCAGACTGTATCTTTTGAAAATAAGATCAAAACAGATGATAATATCCACTTGCATCTGTAGTATTTTACTAATTAATTTTGTACTAACTACTTTTCTCTTTTTATATCTCTATAAATATTATAAGCACTGTGAATGATTGTAGCCAAGTTTGGTTTGTTAATGTCTTTCTCCTTAGTGAATAAATTGTCAGAAGAGATCCACAGACATAATCATGAAGTTGAAACTGAAATTGTTTTAAGTTGTTCTTCCACAAGTTAATTTTTCTGAACTACTAACAAGGTGTAAATGTAGGTGTGGTAAAACTAGTAGCAATATTTTGAAATTAGAGATTTTTCTTTTGAATGTGTTATGAGTCTTCTTTACTGGAAATTTTAAATAGTGATATAAGATGTTTCCCATATATTTGGTTAGTATTCTATCATGTGTTTTTAGTTTTGGATTTTCCTAGGGTGGGAGATTATAATTTATTACATACTTTCAGTGCTGAAGTGAAGGATCTACAATTAGAGACTTTGTCTTTTAGTTTACTGGAATTAGGCCAAGCTAACACAGGGCTGCTTTCTTGTATAATTATCTATGAAGACTTATCAAATTTCTAAAGTTCTTTTGTCCTTGATTAAATCTGGTTAAATTTCTTAAATTACTTTAACTTAAAATCTGATTAGTTAATCATTGTATTTAGTTAATGCATTGATTGCTTTAATTAATATAAATTTTTATCCTATAGTAGGTTACTGTGTGGGGCTAAGGAGTCACATAAACATAAGTACAAAGACTGCAAATAATACACTACTTACACTTAAAAATAATATTCAAAACACAGACAATACCTGCCTCTCCATTTACAGTAGCAATCTACATAATCATACTAAATGACACCCTCATTCTTTTGTTTTGAATAATTTAAAATATTCTGACATAATGTGGATAGTGGAAAGAAAAGAAGTGAACATACCAGGGGTTATTTTCTCTTTCCAATTGCTCAGATATTTTTGTGATGGGACCTGTCACAGCACTTAGTTGCACAGATAAATCATGTTAATTTTATGGATAAACTATTATAATTAGAGTCTAAGGGAACACTCAAGATAAGAAGAATAGAAAGTATAACATCACATTAACAAAAGGCATTATCAGACTAATTCTGAGAGCTTATTTTACTAAGTTTTTGTCCTTTTGACATCTTCTCTTTCTTGGCTCCTGTGCATGAAACATGTAGGGAAGAGCAGGAAGGTGACAAGGCATCCTGAGACAGCATCCATTTTCAGATATAAGTGGCTCTCTAACTTAGCCATTCTGCTATCCTTTTTTGGCAGCAGATGTTAGAAATTGAATTGTAAAACACTTATGATTCCAACTAATTAACTGGGAGGGAAGAGAAGCATGCATTTCCTATCTCAATTCCATCTTGGTACCCTTGTAATCACTAATCAGGACTGTGTCAAGGGGTTCCTGTCTCTTGGAAGGGGATGGCTGAACTTTCAATAAAGGCAGGCATCATTCCACATATCTTCCAGGAGCACAAAAAAATAATCTTAAGTAGGTGCAGTGATGGGTCTGACACCTCACTCCCCATCAAACAAGTGACAAGTGAAAATTCTGTCCCGACACAGCCTTCTCTGGGTAATTATTAGGATTTGTCAGAACTTGTCTAGCATGCACCAGTAGCCTCAGGCTTGTATTTTTGCATGAAGCACTGGCAGAATTTCAGCACACTGACAGCACAAGGTACATAGTTTCTTCATTATATTTCACTGCATTTTGCTGAATTGATGTTCTTAGATTGTGTTTCACAGACAATATGAATTTACCAAAGTTAAGCGTCTTCTACATCAGGGAAAGTGCCACACTGTAAACTTTAAGCTGTGCATAGTTTGTGTTCTTGCTTGTAAATTCTAAATTCTCTTCCTTCATAAATGGCAATAAAGAAAAAAATTTTTAAAAAATTGTCATCTGTCAGTGAACACAACCCACAAACTTCAGTTGCTGTTCCAACAATTTGAACTCAGTAGCTAAAGAAAAAAGACAATTTTTTTTGCAAGACAAGTTCTGATATAATGAAAAAAGCTTATGATCAATGGAAATAAGTGCTATCAACACAATCAGTGACATTGTTCTCTGGAAACCAGTAAAAGCCTCATGACTTCTTTTAATTAAGGAGGGTGTTTTCTCCCCAGAAAATAATTTTAAGAAATATTTCAGAAATAAAACTCAAAAACTTAAAAAAACCCTCAGGAGATATACTTCCAGATCTCCTGACAGAACTTGGACCACTTCTTGAAATAATTAGGGCAATATTGGTACTCTGTAGGGAGTGCTAAAGCAGTTGATCTTCACGACAGTAAACTCCACCTCAGCATACCAACAGTACAAAATTATACTAAAACACTTCATCCGTTTGACACAGAATGTAGAAATGTAGGGAGAAAAATGGGAAATAACAGGATCATTGCTGACCTTCAAGCAGATCAGAGAGTGCCAGCTTATGCAAAATTAATATTATGCGGAATGTGTTGTGTGGACAAGATAATTAATCAGAAATATGCTCCTATTTGGGCTGGATTAAATTTGCATAAAGATACTGAATAGCGTGGACATCTGATATTTGTTACATAGTCCTCTGTGGGTGGGGTATGAACTGATATACTAGATTTTGAACTGGTATATGTTTCACAGCTCAATTCAAGGCTTTTGCAATATGAAAGCTTAGAGGGGAAATGAACTGTCTTAAAGTGTTTTTTGTGTTTGGTTGATAGGGTTTTGGGAGTTCTTTGGTTATTGTTGTTGTTTTGTTTTGCTTTGTTTTTTGAACGGGGTGGTTTTTTTGTTGTTCTTTTGTTTGTGTGTTTATTGGGGTATTTTAAAATATGTAATGGTAACCTACAAGGTGATGGTTAACCAGGAAATCCTGACTAAATTCCATTTGCATGTGCACCAAATCAGCCTCTGGACTTTCAGACTATGATATTCTTAATTTTTGATCCCAAAGTAGTCTATTCTGTCAAGGAAGGAAGAATTCTGGTTGCTTTTTGTAAATATTACATTTCAATACTCCAAAATATATTAAAGGAAGGGCTGCCAAGTTGCACAGAGGTGTTGGCAAGAAATTAATCTTCCACCAATAAAGGGCTTGCAGCTACTTGTTAGCACACTTTCTTGCAGTGCAAAATTAAATTATGTTCTGAAGAACAAACAAATGAGAAAGTGTTAGCACCACCACCTTCTAAGAGCTATGCTAAGGTTTCCTCTAATTGTTTCTAAACTCAGAAATGACAAGGTGTCTAAACAGCATGTATGGGTAGATTTTATAGTAGATCACTTATTTGAATCTATGAAGAAACCTGAAATGCTCTAGTTGTGAGCTACTGTGATTCTAAATACCTACTGGCATTTTCCTTTAAATATCAGAAAAAATAATCCCCATAGAAAATAATAAAGGCAATAGTTCCATGGAGAGGACTATTTAAAAGAGCCAGACAGGATGTATGCCCTCACACTTTATCACTAATACTGCAGAAGGTTTTACATTATGGTATCCTGGGCTTAAATTAAATGTCAAATTCAATTTGCCACTGAAAACATGAAGTGTGTGACTGCCCTTAGAGGGGCAACCTGACAGCAAAATTTCATAATTGGTGTCTGCCCTAATGCTGAGTTAAAATACAAGAAGAAATGTTATTTGACTGCAGTCAAATCTTACTATTTAAAAATAAACAATCCACTTCTAGATAGGCTAAAATATATTTGGTTAAAATTTGAGCCCTTAGTAAAGTTCTCCGGCTTTATTTAAAATCTGTGGAAAAATAATGTTGAATACCATACGATAACAGATAGAAACCTCCCTGATGGGATCATGCCAGCAGTTATGTCTTTATGTCTCTGACATTTAGCTCATAATAAAATGAGATTTGTGAAAGAAAATGAAGAGGTGCTTATTCCACTTAGAGTACTTTATTTTTTTTTAATTTCTATTCAGACAAGCTTGTGTTTTAATAATGAGATTTCTAATCCACTTTAATATCCTATCATTATATCTTAGTGAACTATCTGCCATATAAGTAATAATAATGAAGTATGTTTAAATATAAAAATGCATCCTTAAGCATCTAGACACTTTTAGTACTGGTTGTAATTAGAAACTTAAGAAACATGTGCAATTAAATACACTCATAAAAAAACCAGATACATCTCTGTAGTACCAATCAATTTGTTGCATCATTAATATTCTTCAGTATGCCAGTTAAAAAATACATTGCACTGTTCCAAATAGAAAATAGCTAAGAACAAAATTATTAGCTTTTAAACCACCAGTCATTACAGAACAACAACTGAGTGTTTTAGGTGTCCTCTAATTATTTTTTTTTTACAGATGCATTTTAAAATTCTGCATCTTTACCTGCTGCTCTAAGTTCCAAAGATAATGTCTTTTTATTGTATATTAAATAAACTCTTTGTTGTCATGAGATGTGGCAACTATTAATTGTAATGAGATAGTCCATTGCAACAATTTAAATAAAAAATAGATTATTTATTTATCTGAATTGTTTGAATTTAATTAGATGTATAGTTTAAAAAACATACCCAGTGTTTTTAAAATATACTTAGTGTTAAGACTTGTTTCCAAAAGTATCTAAAGTGACTTTTGTCTCTTAAGCTGAGGAAATGTCTATCCTGCCTTGAATTGAAGGTATAGTGGCAGTGTTAGCTTTATGGTTGGATTCAATGACCTTGAAGGCCTTCTCATAGAATCAGAGTCATAGACAGGTTTGAGTTGGAAGGGACCTTAAAGATCACTAATTTCCAACTCTCCTGCCACGAACGGGGACACCTTTTGCTTGACCAAGTTGCTCGCATCCCCATCCAAACTGACCTTGAACATTCCCAGGGATGGGGCATCCACAACTTCTCTGGGAACTAAAATGATTTCCAACATAAATGATTCTGTGATTGGATGGAACTTTTCAGCTATTTAATATATGTCACGATAGACTAAAATAGTTGACTAAAAATGGTCTTGTTCCCTAAACCTGGGGACTGAACTAGTGTGAAATCTGCAACAGTGACTAACACAGTAATAACTCAGAACTCATGAATAACATATCAAGATAAGTTTCTTTTATAGAACTATCACTTTTCTAACTTGTGGATTGGCATTGAGGCAGACTTGTACCACATATGCACTGACAGATTGTTCACACACACTTGTTTTGCACACAAACCTCTCTTTGTGTCTCCCAGCCACTCTACACATGAAACAGCCTCTTGCACTGAGCACATGTAGCTACATCTTTTTCAGATTAATGTCCTTCTGACAGGCTGACAGCATCACATAAAGCCCACAGGTAGCAGACAAGCAGAGTATTGAAGGATCTTACTTTTCCTTAACGTACCTTTGGGACCCTGCCTTGCACTTTCGTTATAAAGTGCGTAGGATCTCACATCTTAGGCACAGAAAATTTAGTGATGTTTTTCATGCATAGTATTAAGCTCTCTGGTGCACAATATACTGTTAGGCCCCAGCTGATTTGTCTCGAAGAGAGCACAGAGATGAGTTGAATTTGCAGGTTCACAGAGAGATTGTGGCCACTGCTTCACAGCAGTACACACAATCTTCAGGGGTTTATCCTTGTAGAGAAATGAGTGAGGATCCTGGTGTGTGATATTAAAATGCATAATATCATTAGTCTGGCAGTTGCATTAAGTGGAAGGTTTAAGCTAGGCCTATTTGTGCTGGCTGATGCACTAGACGCAAGTGGCAGTCAAGGATATTTATTTAACTGCAGTCATCTTCCCTCTTGGCAGTAGCTGGCTGCTGCAGAAGAGAGGCCAAGACGAGCTGGTCCTTACATAGTAGAGGTGGTTCTACCAAGTGCAGCTGAGAGGCAAAATAATAGCAGTGTCTTGCTGGTTCTCTCACTGTCCTTAACCCCTCTGCATGGCAGAGAAAAGACCATTTTCAGATGTGTTTACACTTGCACATATTATGATCTCCCACAGAAATTTGGAAATAAACAAGTGGGCATGAAAAAAGTAGCACAAGAATATGCCTTTTTCCCTACAACTTTTCGTTGCAAATATATTAAGTCTAATAAAAAGAGTGTAGATTGAGAGCAGCTCACTAACATCACCCACAATTCTATAGATGTTTCTCCCTGAACTTCTCACTTTCTCTGAGGCATCTGTTATATTTAAGTGCTTAAATATATTTCCTGAATAATTAATGCAAAATACCAAGAAATTACTATCAGAGATGAAGGGTGATTTTATTATAATACCACTGAGATGGGGAGTTAAATCACCAATTGAGTTTTTCAATGCAGTTGAAACTTCCATACACACTGGAAAAAAACAAGTGAACACTGCTATAACTCAGCTTTAGCCATCTGAAAGTTAATGGAATAATTGAGGATAGCTGTCTAGGCTTCTGCTGCAATTAGGTTTCCATCACAGTTAGCAAAAAGAATGAGGTTGTTCATCTCACTTCAAAATAACTGTCAAAAATCTCTGAATTAATTTTCCTTTAGGTTTTATATTCCTCTTCATTTACTAACAAGAGAGCTTATATACTTCATTTCCAAAGCATCAAGTTATGCATAATTTTCTTCTTTATTTTCTTTTCCTATAAGATGAGAATGATATTGACAGAACTAAAAAAAAAAAAAAAAATAGAATAAAATTGAAGAGTGTGTAACGACAGCTTGTGAGACTTTAAGCAATGACTGTTCGTAAAGTTCATACAAGAAACCAAAGAGCTAAACTGTGGTACTGGTGAGAAAATCTTGGTTACTTCCAGCCCAGGCTTTACAAAATTGCAAAATCATTCTGCTGAGTGAATCTGTGTTCAATTCACAATCCTAAGTGTGAGAGCAAGGCTTTTTAAACTGCTTCATCCCCAGCAGCTGCTTGTTCTCTGAAATGTGAGCTGAATTTTAGAAGCTGTCAGTCTGATTGGCAAATAGATGGGAAAAAAACCTAACAGAACTAATTCCACTCCTTTTCTTCTCAGAAGGCCTCTTCCAGCAGATATTTTATTCACCAGTGAACAGGATCATGCCTTGGAGTGGGAGCAGCATGTTGAAGCTGCCTCAATGCCTGCAAGTAGACAGGAGTCTGTGGTTTTAACACTTCTCAAGGTATATCCTGATATACCGCAAGGTATATCCTGAGTCACTTGACTGCCTGAGCAGTACTCTAGTTTTTTCAAGATTTATTCAAATGAATGTTGTCAACTAGAGCACCTCACTTCTGCTGGTTTAGAGAAGATGAGAATTCTTTCTGCCGTCTTCTCCTTCGCCTGAGCACACAATGACTTTCTATGTGTGATTTGCAGTAAGAATGTCAAAGAGATTCTAGTTCCTATAGCAAATAACATTGAACAATCCTTCAAATGATTCAACATAAACCAGCCTTCTTGGTCAACTGATTTTGTAAATCCCCATTAGCCATATTAATGGTTGATTTGGTTAAAAAAAGTAGTATTAAACACAATGCAAATGCAGTCAACCGTTTGAAAAGTAGGAAAGGGAGACATTCTGCATCTTACATGCAAATCCTCTATTTTAAACATGTATTTTTAAATATATTCAAATACTGGAAAATAATCAATATTTAATACAATATTAACACAATATTAACTTTTTATTTTATGTGTATTGTGCACAGCTTTCCAAACAGATTTGATTCATCTGAATAATTCAGAATCACTTGGACTAATAGGCATTTTGAGATACTTATTCAGCACTAGCAATCAAATATTTTGGTTTGTTTTTTAGAGAAGTAGTTCAGGTGTTCATTCACCAGTATAGAAATTATGATTGATCATTGTTTCAGAAAGAGTTATTTTGATTCTTTTGTAAAGTAACATTCGATGCTTCTTCCTAGAACTGGACTAGTGTCTTTGTAAACATTATTAATATCATGAATAAAACAACAATAACAACAACCCACCAAAAAAACCACAAAAACATATAAAAAATTAATTTATATATTGAAAGTCCTGATGCTCACCAGGAGGAACCTGACAAAGAAAGGTTCCACTGCAGAATAAACTTTTAATATTAACAAAAAATTGAGTGTTCATAAAGCAACCCTGAATTTTTTTTATTTAACTACTAAAGCTTGACCTTTATTAAATTTTCTTTACAATAGTTTGAACAATTACTAAAACTTGAAAATAAATGAACTTCCACTGGGGTAATAATCAAACCTACAAGATGCCTTGCTGTTTATATTAGCTTAACATAATTTCTCTTTCATTTGTCCTGTACCAAATTTCACTGACATTTCATTGTAGAAGTGTCTCTAGTATGGCTTTTATCAAATATTAACTTAATATGGTTTTAGTAAATTTAAACCCCTTTATAAATAGTATTGTCAAAAAGACTTTGGACTGAACAAATAAAAAGTTTATTGAAAGCAAGCAGGGTCATGAACTCAGTCGAGGTTATTTATATTCTGTATAACCACTGTCTGTAATAATCATGGCCTAATAGTTAATTTTTTATGTAAGTATTCATTAGGGAGATCTTTACAGACAAGCTCTTCTTATAAATTTCCAGCCAAGCCTCTGTTCTTGTTCCCTCTGTTCATGATGAACTTTGTAATATCTGAGCCTTTGGTTTTCTAAAGCCTCTAATTCTCTGTGGACTGAGCATTAGAGGTCTGATACTCATGGAAGCAAGGAAGACAGACTGAATTGCTGTCTGCAACAATTCCATTCATATCTTCCAAGCCCTGATTGCAGTAGAGGTTGTGCAGGGAGGCAGAGAGACTTTGATGTAGTTGAGAAGGCTTTAAACTGTAGTAGTACATTAAACTGTATCTTCAGTTAGATCTCTCTCTTCTTCCGAGACTATAACAAGTCTTCTGTAGAAAGCCTAGCCAGTGATACTTGTTGCATTTATTGATTTCATAGGTTTGTCACCTTAAGTAAGGAATATTATTAGCAGTTGTGTTGCACCTTACTTCAACATCCTTCACTTACTAAATGTGAGGAAAAGTATTTCCTAATAATACTACCTAAAACAATCCAAGTGTATTTGTTCTTCATAGCATATGCTATTCTTTTTCTCTTTCTATTTGGATGTATGGGTGGGAATGGCTCAATTTCCAATTCTTTTCAGTTCCTCCTCTTTTAAGTCTATCTGGAACATAAGAGTTGCTTATCACTGGTGTTATTTCTTCATCACCTGTGAGCGTGTTCCTTTCTTGAAAGGAAAGGGAAAATGAAATAATTTGAGCTTTTCTCTGAAATATATTGATATATAAATTGATATAGGAAAAAATATTACAGAGAAAACTTTGATTTTTTGTTATAAGTCACATCCTTTCCTCTGAGCAGTATAGTCACTGTAGAGACAAAAACTTGCTCCACTGCTTTGAGAGGTTGTGGATTTAAGCAGTCATCTCTTTCATGTTACTACAGATAAATGGATAAATATGCATATGATGGAAAAGGGAAATTAGGTAATGATAATGGAAGAAAGCACTTTGATATCAGTATCACAGTATCTATGCTAAAGGCTTTGTTTTATAAGTATTTTAATTTAAAAAAAAGAAAAAGAGAACAGATCTTTGCAGTTGCATTTAAATTTATCATAAATGCCAGAAAACAAACCTTAATGATAGTAGATGGTATTATTACCATTAGAAAGAGCTGGATTTGGTACCAGCCTCTTGCACATTAATGTTGACAACATTGAATTAGTACTCATTCTCTCAATATTCACAAATTCTACTAGAAGTCAGAGCCGTGAGAAAATATCCACCCTGTCACTCCCAGCCAAAGCAATTCATTAAAACATACTGAATGGTGAGGACTTTGTTAGGTTTTCTACAATTAGCACTCAGAATTAAAACAAAGTGCAAAAGTAATTTGGCAGTAATGCTGGGGAAAACAAAGGACCACGGGTAGTACCATGTGGAAATTGAAAACTGTGTTTTTTATTTTTTGTGCAGAAAAAGAAGTTAGAGGAATTACTTGCTGCACATTATATACATCTGTATTTTAGATCACTGTTTTATACAAATTACCTTCAGGGAAAATTCATGTCCTTGATATTAAGAAAAAAATAATTTAATAAACTGCATATGTTGTAAAGAAACCAGAATAAGAATAGGACAGGATTAAAAAAGTCTAGGAATGGTAGACAGTCCATCTTTAAATTCAAAATCTGGCTGTAGAGCTTTGTCAACTCATGTTATTATGCAAAAGAAATCTGTAAAAAGTAGTACATTCAGTACAACTTAATTTTCTTTTCTTGCACTGAATTACCAAGGAAGCCAAGAAATTGTTACAAACAAACCAGTTGGATTTTGTGAGGTCCAAATTTATAACTGAGGGAAAGAACAGATACGGTTTAGCTGAAATTCTTTCAAAGTCCTTTTAAATAGCATCTTCAGCTGTGTTCTTTTGCATTGTCAATTTACTGCGTATTCTGGTTCACAGTCAAAAGATTAAAATTTAGGTGTTTTGGGGTTTGTTTGTTTGTTTGTTTTTTAAGTATTCCTCTATCTGGGGCTGTCAGGGGTGGGAAAAAACCAAAACAAACCAGAAAATTAGCAAAATTTTCAAACCAAGAACAACTGAATAATCCTGGTATATATGCCCTTAAACTATTTTTACAATAAGCCAGTTTTAAGTGGGAGATTTTTCTTATAAGATTTAAGAGAATATTCATCAGGGTTTT
Source organism: Drymodes brunneopygia (assembly GCA_013400955.1). Lineage (NCBI taxonomy): Eukaryota > Metazoa > Chordata > Aves > Passeriformes > Petroicidae > Drymodes > Drymodes brunneopygia. Next base: position 125,763 of record VZTZ01017975.1, read on the forward strand.
TTTAGCAATAGCACACTTCCTGTTTTTTTTCTTTTCCTTTAGTAAGAAAGAAGATGCTCCTCTTAATGGATTTAGTGCAGCTTTGATCTTTTTGCTATAAGCATAAAAGAATTCCTCAATCACATGTGTGTCTAAAAGTGAGAGCTTAGTCACTGGAAAGCTAGATGACAACCACTGATAGTAAAGCCAGGAGTACATCCCTTCATTAAATCTGGAGCAGAAATTAGACTATATTTATTAAATACAACATTTTCATCCTCTTGCCCATAATGTTTCCTACAAAGCACCTTTGTCATTATCCCACATGCCACATGACAACCCTATACATGTAGTGTCAATGTCTTTATCAGTCTGCAAGAACTGTACTCTCCAACCCTTAGATGCTTAATAACCCTAAAGTGTTGTTATACATTTCATTTATCCTTATGGCCAGTAAATTTTTAGCCAACTATCACTGAACAAGAAATGTAGAAAAAATAAGTAGACTTGCAAAATCTTTTCATTATTGCAATAATCAAGATTTCTAAGTAGAATTTTAAAAGCTATGCAGTGGCATATTTTGCCCTTGCTTGTTTTGCTAGCAATTCTTCTACTGAGATCAGCCAATGTATTTATACACCAAATATCCAAGGCCAGAGTCCAACATCCATGACTTAAATCAGATTATCTCCCTGTCATAGTGCTCTGGTTTTACATTTTACTATTCCTGTGTAACTGGTTTGAAGTATGTTTTACAGTGATAGATGCAGGTTACATGGGGTTGTCATGTAAAAGTTATTATGGCTATTCAGCTACTGTGTCCTTATCTGACACAACTTGTGAAAGCTTCGTTGTCTTCAATTACACATTCATAAAAAATATTCTTTTTCACAGAAAGTTTTAAATCGTTGTGTTTCAGGATTTCTGAGAGAGTTTAAAATCATCATGCTTCAAGGATACACAGAGAAATGTGTATAAGTCCGTCTTTTATTTTGATGTTTCCACTGTTTGGCTCCAGTTATTTTTCATCCTGTTTCTGTTCTACCAATCACAACGATTATTTTTTTTTAACAATCTAATCCAATAGGCACAATAATACCTAATAATAATAACAGCAACAATAATCTCACACTGTAATACTGGCATATTTGGTATATTTTTCCCTGTTCATGCAAGAGAAAAATCACCAAGTTAAAATAATTTCACTGGTGCACTGCTATAAAAGAAGCTGAAAATAAGTGAGGAAAAGAGGAAGAAGAAAAAGTAATAAAGGTGGGGGCAGGGAGAGGAATCTCTGCTTTACTCTCTTTAACAGATATGGCCATAAGGGAAAAATTTAAATTTTAATGAAAATGCTTATTTCCCAAAGGCCTGGCCAGCAAAGAATGCTGAATGAGATAATTCACTAACCAAAGGAATGCAATGACTGAAAAGCAGATTATCACTGACGTGAAAAACAAAGGCAGAAGACATTAATAATTAATTGAGGAGGTTTCCTGTGGAGGTTTAAATGAGTTACAGGCTCTCTGTGGAAAGTCACTTGTCTACCAGATTGTTGTGTTCTCTTTCAGAGTTGCTTATTTTGATGTGTACATCCAATATTAGGTTTCCCTGGTCTGAGTTACCGGAAAGGAAGTACAAATCCTAAATGGGATTTTTTATCTGTGTTGAAAAGTAAATCTGCTGTGCTATTTAAATGAAAGCTGACAAGCTACACCTTTATATTGTTGCAGGAATAACTACCAGCAACATAAAGAGATGTCATCTTGTGCTCACACAGTGTGTCTCTCTTTTTATGATGGAAAGACTGTCAAAACAGGTTACAGCTAGAGAGGCTCAGAGAAGAGTTGAAATGGAATAATCCAGCAGGAACCTACTCTTGTATTATTATTTATATTTTTATTTTTGGCCAGTGTGTAGAGCTTTGCCTCTGTTCTCTTACTGTGTGGGTCCTAACATAGAGAAGAACAGCAAATATGGCATGTAAATAAGCTGGTTATAATCTGAAGGAGTCATACTATCCCCAAAAGGGGTTTGACAGGGGAACACAGGAAATTCTTCTTTGTCTCATAATTATGTCACATGTCATTGCTCTTGTGGTTGTAGATCATAATCTCTAATGGTAGAAGATTCCTTGGGCTCCAACAAGAGGATCTCAAAATCCTTCTGAACAGTATGATTAATTAAATGTAGGAAATTATGTTTGCTACTTGATGCTTTTCAAGTCAAAGACCAGAAGTACACTCATACCCACATAAAACCAGCTGAATCTTCTCATATTTTGGACTGACTTTTCAGACATTTCAGAATGCAAAATCTCTTGAGTTCCAATGTGGTAAAGCTGATGACATTATTAAAGTGATAGCTAAAAAGACAGTGATCAAAGATTAAGTGTTCCAAAATTTATGTTCATGTCATGGTACAGATAGGAAATACAAATCTGGGGAACAGTAGAAGGAGATAAGTATGAATAATATATTCTGTAAAAGTGTTGATTGTGTTCAAATGTATTGCTAGATTCTTCTCACCTTGAGTAAAGCTGAAGAAACTGAATTAATTTCAATCCAGTTTGCAAGTAGTAAAAACACCTGGATTTTCCTAAAACATTTCTTAAATGGTTTATACTGAATATACTAACATATTACTTTCAGGAAAAGAATCATATGATGGTTGGAGTTGAAAGGGAAGTATGCAGATACTTCAAAGTTTCTTCTGAAACAGGTTCACCTGGAACAGGTTGCAGGATTGTGTCCAGGATGGTCTTGAATATCTCCAGAGACAGAGACTCTACATTCTCTCTGGGCAGCCTGTTCCAGTGCTCTACCACCTCTCTCAACCTTCCCTCATAAGAGAGATGCTTCAGACCCCTGATCATCTTCACACCCCTCAGCTGAGCTCTCTTCAGTACTTGCTTGTCTTTCTTGTACTAAGGAGTCAAGAACTGGACACAGCATCCCAGATGTGCCTCACCAGGGCTCAGTAGAGGGGCAGGGTCACCTCCCTGATCGGCTGGCAGTGCTCTTCCTAATGCACCCCAGGATCCCTCTGGCCTTCTTGGCCACAAGGACACCGCTGGCTCAGGGACAGCTTGTTGTTCATGTGCCACCAGGACCTCCGTGTCCTTCTCTGTGGAGCTGGTTTTCAGCAGGTCAGCCCCCAGCCTGTGCTAGGGTTATTCCTTCCCAGGTGCAAGACCCTGCATTTGCCCTTATTGACCTTCAGACAGTTCTCTGCCTATCTCTCCAGCCTGTTGAGGCCCTTCTGAAGGGCTGCACAGCCCTCTGGGGTATCAGCCACCCCTCCCAGTTCTGTATCATCAGCAAACTTACTGAGAGTTACATTCAGCCAGGGTCACTGATTAAGATGTTGAACAAGACTGGACTCAGTACCTATCCCTGGGGAACACTGTGAGCTACAGGCTCTAACTGGACTCTGCACCACTGGTCACAACACTCTGATCTCTGCCCTCCAGCCAATGCTCAATCCACCTCACCGTTCTCTCATCTAACCCACTCTTCTGCTTGGGCTTTTTGAAACACTTTATACCAAAAATCAACATACTGCTTTCAAGAAAATATGAACACATCAAGCTATGTGTTTTGAATATGTTTGCTGTGAAAGATATGTATACTATCATTTAAGCTTAGATTTTCAGAAATTCAAAGCTTCAAGACATACAGTTTTAGCATGGTAGCCATAGAAATATGTATACATATATGCAGAACACTATCACAGACATTTGAGCTATTAACATTGCTAACTACTGGAGCAAGATCCCTCTGAGTATCTGTCAGGATACCTGTTCCTGTGCATACAGAGACCTTTGGAACTAGACTTTTAATTGCATTAGGACAGCTTTTTCTCTTGAATTGTTTGTCATATTATTGAAAGATATTTTTAATATTCCTAACAGAGATCTGTCTTTGTCCCACTAGGCTAAACTTTAATTAAGAAACATCAACGTTGCTAACAACTGCATAAAGAGGAACAGAAGGACCTTTGTGACCAAGGATGTGGTTGTCATGGAAACTCTTGCTGTTTCTGTCACTCACTGGCTGTCTTTCAGGTAAATCAAAACAAAAAACAAGAAAACTTTACTTATCGTTTTAAGGCTCTTAACTGCAAACAGAAATAGGAAGATGTAAAAGCATGCTGGAGAAGATCAGCATCATTATGAAAACTATTTGCCTGAGTGTGATGACCCACCCTTAAGGCAAGGAAGCACTTAAGATTCAAAAATGTTCCTTGGTCAAAAAGAATGACAGAAGTCAGAGGGTCTGCAAACAAACATGGAGTATTATTGGTAAATTATGCATTTGGCATGAAAATTGGTATGTTAGTCTGTGACCTACAATGTAGGCACATGGAAGTGGGGTTCAGATAAAAGTGCAAGGTAAAGGGAAAAGAGAGATTAAGCCCATGGCAGTGCGTCTTGGATCAAGGAGCAGGGTGGAAGGGAAAAGAGAAATTAAAGAGGTTCATTAAAAATGGAGAGATGAATTAGAGAAAGGAAAAGAGAAAAAGGGAGGACAAGAAGGAGGAAAAAGAAAAGGACAAAAATATACACCATTCCCCACTTCAGCATTGATCCAGATGATGGGGATGCTTGTCCTGGTCTCAATGCCAACCCAACTGAGGGGATGCCCATCCTGATTTCAGTGTCAGCCCAGGTGATAAGCAGCAACCCAGCTACCCAGGTCTGGGTGATGAGATGTTCAGGCTCCAAGGGGCACTGCATGGGCTTGGGGCTGGATACCATTTTGTGGACAGGTTTTTTTACCCTGAATACAAGTTTCTCACTTCCTCTGCTAATTACTTATCATGCACAGTCCATTCTTTTAGGCCTTTCTGGAAATGGGTCTGAGGGCTTCTGAAGTCTTTGGTGGTCCCAATCTCACCTTTAGTCTATGTCCACTTTCTGCCAGTCATTCCTGTCCTCTGTTGCACTGCATTGTAATTCTTTCTCACAGAAAAGTGCTGCCCTCTTCTCCAGTCAAAACTTGTTCTTGTTCAGAGCCTGATTATACCATGAGTCCTTGGTTATTAACAAAATTTCCTCTCTGTTATTACTAAAAGTTCTTAATTGGCTTCACAGTCATCCCATTATTGGTGTTTGAGGCACATTAGTCATTTATCTTCTGGAAACTGGGAGCTCAAAAAAATCTCACTTTGGACCACTGCTTATTAGCCTCTCATAACTGAGAGCTCAAAAGGGTCTCACTTTAGATCATTGTTTATAAGATTGCAAGAAAGTGGGTTTTAGTCATAGTAATTATCTATCCTGGATGCAAATCAAGTTGGCAACTTTCTTTGAAGGTTCAGCAATAAAAATATTGTTTCATTTTGGTTTTTCAGGCAAGAAAAATAAGTCCCAAAGGCTACTCAAAAAACTGGAGCTCTTCTACTCTCTGGGAATAGACAGTTTCTGCCAAGCTGGAGAGAGGCTTAGTCCAGGTGCAGTTCTTCAAGGCCATTTAATGCCTAATGAGCATTTCTCAGACCACTGTGGGGTCTAAGTCACCTTCTCTGGGCCTCTGCACTGAATGGTGAAACTGTGAAGATTTAGATTAAGATATTAACTAGTGATGTCCTTGTAGTAGAATACAATTATTGCATCTCAGTAGTTGCTAAGCTATTCTTTTCCCAAATTATTCCGAAATGTATTGGGTTTGAGTCATCACAAGATGAAATTCAAAAGTCAGTGAAATAAAACATTTTGATTTGTAACAATAAAATGATATTTGACACAGGAATTTAATAATGGGAAGTGCCCATGGGTATCAACGTACATGCTTTGGATGCATACATGAGACAGTCTGATCTAATTTGGTTTCCCTCATGTAGCTTCATTATCTTGTGTTATCTGAGAACTCAAGATAATGAGAATTACAGGGAAATTTTTGTTTGATTTGTGCTGGATTGTCAGCTGCATTGTAAGTTTTAGTAACATTTATATTTTGGTGATTCTAGTAGTAGTACCTTACAATCACCACCTATTAATGTAATATTTTAAAATTGACATTTATATTTTTATTGCTACAAATTGTAAGAAATTTGATGCAAAATTCAGAAGGATGTCAGATATTTAAATATAGGGTTTCTTCTTAAGAATAATGTATTTTATCTTGAAATTTTTGAGTTAAACCTTAGCATCTGGCAGAAGGTATTATTCTGTGAAACTAATGTACCTAAGCCTGCAGTTAGTTTCACATAGCTAATATCTCCTTAGTCTCAACTGCTGTTAGAGAAAATACCTTTAGAGTTTGGTCCAAATAGATTGACTTAACTCTGTACAACACATTAATATGCTTCAAAATTTGTGAGACACATTCCATATGCTGACAATTTTGTATCCTAATATTGGATATATAGGAATGAACTTCAGCTCTTTGCCACAGGCATCATTTAGGCACGTACATTCAAATAACATCTTGAAAGACTTAAAAGCATTAGCAGTGGCTAATTATAATATAGCATTAAAGTGTGTAACTATTTTGGAAATTAAACTGGAAGTCAATATTTACAGAAGAATTTTACTTATTTATAATATTATACCCTGAAAACTCTTGACAGTCATTCAGCACCATATTTAAAACTGACTGTTCCTCTCATCTGCTAATTTGTTACTCATATCTGATAGTGTCTAAGGCATTCCTTTTTTAAAATTTCGTTTTGATTTGTGATTCTTTAGGGTTATAAAGGTTTATTCCATATTACTGCAGGAGATTTAACTTCTGTAAGAAATAATTTTTAACTGCAGTGCTTGTTCTCACATTTTTGAATATAATGTGATATAACATGTATTTTTCACATGCACAAAGATAACTCTTTAATTTTTTCATGTGAAATAATAATTATTCATTGTCAAATTTAATGCCACAAGAGCTGAAATTAACCAAATATAACAAAATTGGATTCAAAGTTATTTTAATGAGATCATCAGTATAATTAGCAATCTACTGTCTTCAGAACTATCACATTTGGTTACATCATCCTGCATTTGGAGGTGCTTTTATATTACAGCACTCATTAAAACATATTTATAACTCCAAATAATTCATTCTTACAGCTGATTAAATTCCAGGTAGCCTAGTAAGTTTGATGCCTGAATACACTGTTTACAACAGAGCAATGGATATTGATGGTGCTCCACGAAGATATTGTTCATTCAATTTCAGTTCTTCTAGCTGTGTTAAAATCCAGTACTTACCCATTAGATCATCATATCATGGGATCACTCCTAGCAGCAGGCAGTGTTTGGAAGAGAGTGCTACACTGTTGTATTGATTTTGCAGCAGTGAGGGAAAGAATCCAAGAGCAGGGATGACCTCTCTAATTTGTGTTGATCCCATTTTTATATCATATTTATCTTAAAACTGGTCCTGTTATTTTGGGTTGTGCTTAAGTGTGAATGTATAAAAGTGTCCTTAAGCTATATGGAAAATAATATTTGAATGGAGAAGAAAATGTATTATTTTCAAAACATAAGAATGAGGACTAAATTATGTCTCTCACTCTGGTTTAAGGCAAAGGTAGTCTAGGAGTACAGCTTACAGTTATGCACTTAAATTGTCAAAAACTTCACATTTATGAAATATGGATAATTAAGAGATGAAAAGAAGATCTCAAGAATGGTATGTTCCTTCTTATGTGTAGTACTGCCCTTTAAGCCAAACTGGAATTGAAGAAGATCTAAGCTGTTGTTTTTGACCTAGGGAGTGCCTCACTACTGAACTGACAATTGGAAAAAAATTGTTGATTTTCTGAGGGTTTGGGGGAATTTTTTTCTTTTCTGTTACTTCCTCATATGAAGGTTTCCTGTAGAGAAAAATATCACCCTGCAAGAGAACAGATTACCATGAGAGAAACTGTAAATCTGAAATTCAGAGTAGCTTTTTAAATCTGATTTGGTTACAGTAATACCCAAAGTACAGAGACGCCCCATTTAAATTTAATCCAAGTTCGTCAGAAATTAGTCTGGGTGTATATTCCCTGTGTCTTATTATCCTGGTTCCCCATAATCACTTTAGAGTCGACTTTTATGTGTGTAGTAAAGGCTATTAATTTTTGGTTCACATTAGGAACAGCTAAACAGAGAACCTTTTCTTTGTCAAGACTTGTGAAAGTTTTCTTGCACTGATTTCTCAGAGAGTTGGAATTGCATATTGCTGAAAGGCCTTTCTTTAAAACAGCACCCTTTGACCTTGTGATGACACAAATAGGTATGTCTCTTTATGTTTCAGAAAGGGAGGTATTGTTATACCAGGAAAAAATGTCATCAGATCATCATCTCAAGGTTTATAGAAAAATTAAGAGAGGGGGTTTTATTTGCAGAAAAATCTTGAGATTAGGACTCCTGTCATTCCTTTTAATAATTATTGCTCCCTGTTGCAAGATATTTCAAGTTTAAATATATGCTAAAGGTTGCATAATAGAGTGAATGGTATTTATAGAGTTCTATTTTAATGTAACACATATTCTGTATGCCTTTTTGTTCCCCTGCCCATATATCTGCTTCTCTAGTATTACCTTCTGCATGTTAATCAGGACAAAGTGAGACTCATTTTCTCTGTAAGACTGTATAATTCATGGCATCAATAAAATTATGGGTATAATGAATGTAACAAGACTTCACAAGATAGAGTCTCTGAGACCCAATGGTCACTGTTCATACCATCAAGTGGGTAAACATTTGTCCTTAAAACTAATCTCTAGGTACCATTCCTTTTGACATAAAACATTTTTACTACTAAACAAAGACTGCCTAAATGCTGGGGTTTTTTTCTGTATCCCTCAATATACTGTTCAAATTTAGAACCAGCATGACTTTTTCTGAACAGTTGTTTGCTAGAATATTATATGAATGGAGACTCACAAAAAATGCTCTTAAGTAAGAAAACACTTGTGGAAGAGGCACAAATGTCCTGTCTAGTTTTGACCTGCAGCTGGCAGAGATCTGAGGTGTTTCCTGCCTTCTATCATGCCCATCCCTCTCCATCTGGCTTCTTGGAGGCCTTTAGGAATTGTCTCTATCATTTGCACTTCTCAGCTTCAAAAACCCATCTCAAACCCGCTCAATATGTAACTTTCAGAATTACAGTAGCCATGGCCAGAATTAAAATTCATAGCCTAAGGTTCACAAATTCATTAACCAAACCATATCAATATGCATGCCACTCTGAGTGCCAGGACTATTTCTCGTTTTTATTCTTCCATTTTTTAGACAATGTCCTTCCCAGTTCAGTGGACAGTATATGAAATGCTGCTTCTCTGCCAAATGAATGATGAACACATGAATGACCAGTGTTTATCACTGATAAATCTATAGAATTACCCACAGTACCCTGCCCCCAGCTCCTGGCCCTGCACTGATGACAGTATAGGAAATACCATGCAACTCTGTCACCTTTGATAGCTGTAGCTTTCATAGTAAAAGTTTGGAGACAGAGCTCTAGATAAGTAATGGTGCCTGGGGACTTCCCTGTTCACAGATTTCTGAGTAAAAATGAAAAATGAGATAACACACTTAAACTTTCTACTGCCCATCCAGAAGTACTGCATTTGCAAAGGGTGCAAGGCAAGAAAACAGCCACAGCCCTGAAAACCAAGCCAGATTTCTGTCCACATTGTCCTCACTCCTGGATCCAGTGCTTAGTTGAATCAGGGAGAAGCACTTATTTGCTAAATATTGCAATTTCTATAAATTTAATTCAAAAGAGGAATGGAACAGTAAAAAATATTTATTGCTCCCAGAATCTTGATGTTGTTTAATGTTAAGTAATCAGGAGTGTTAAGGATGGGAAAAGTTGTAGGCATGAAAAAAGGCATTGAGTATGGATTTAAGGAAATATTTTTAGGAGAAATCCTTCTGCTTGTTTGCTGTCTGGATTGTTCTTTATTTTTACATTTTTTATATTTAATTTATAATGCCAGTTTCCTACTGCTGGCCAAGAAGATGTTGAAAATAGTTCTTACTACTTTTCCCAGATATTCCATGTCATACTTTTCCAAATACTGCAGTGTGTGACACTTCACCAGAAGTCCTCATCCCCAGGAATCTCTGCTACTTACATTTGTACTACTGGGAACTCAGTTGTTACACATTGCAACAGTGATAAGGTTTTTGTAGGAATATTTCTAATTGGCTTGTTTGCAAGAGTAATTCATTCTATGAAGTGATTATCATTTTCCTTAAGTGTGCTTCTAGATGACCACTTCTCATGATCAGAAGTAATAAAAAGAGTAATGTTTAGTCTTAACAAGCAACTGAGTCTGTTTTCCCTCACTTCTAGTGCCAGAGTACAAGGAGTAGTTAGTTAATAATACAGAATAATTTAGAGTTTTCAAGCAGCAGTAACAATATCACAAATACATAATAAGTTATTAACTTCATTTCAAAAAGTCATTAGAGGCTAGCACAATGTTTCTTAAGCATTGACCTGGTCTTTTCTAATGGGAATGCAATAAAAAGGCAGTGAAATTATGACAAATTCTGCTTTGAAATGAGATACTAGTTTTTCATTAATGAGGTTAAACCAGTATTGGAAGAGGTCTACTAGGAGAGCAGGTAGAAATGACAGTGCTTCAAGTTGGAAAGCAAAATTAAATAACTTTTAAAATTAAGTGTTTTATCAAGTTTCTAATAGAAATTCTGTGGTGAATGCAAGTGAATGTGTGAGTGTGTGTATGTGTGTGTGTGTGCATGTACCTGTGCTGAAAGACACTAAAACTGGGTTGCCTTCTAAATAATTTTGAGTTGCATTAATCCCTGTTTTCCCCACACACACCTTCCACATTCCCCCCAGGTGTTCATTGAGAGGACAGCAAGCTCTCTATTGCTCACTTTCCAAGAGTTGCTCAGAAGTTGCCCAATGTGCTATCAAATTATCAGGCTAGATATGTTCAGGAATTTTTCTTGCGTTACTGTCCTACAACCATATGAGCAAGATTGAATAAAATCCAAATTGTTTGTTCGTGTCCAGCCCTATTCCAAGAAATAGCACCTAGTGCTTTTACTCCGAAGGAATACCAAGCTCAAACCTTCTGACAGAATCTAATTTATAGGTTGACTCCTACTTATAGAAATATAACATAGTAGTAAGAAAAATCTTAAATGTTTGATAATATTTGCAGTAAATAACAGAGAAAAACACCACACTGTCTGTCAAGATGTTAGGGGGAAAAAAACTCAACGACAACCAAAAATACCTGCAGGGGGTTTATGTATTTGTTCCTGGCTGTTCAATTCCAGCTTTGGGTAGTAAACACATTATTGCAAAAGTTCTCTGTGTCCTTGAGACTTCCAGAGTTTGCTTTTCATTGATTAAAAGTTCCAGTCAGGACTCTTCAAGTGGTATATTGCCAAATGTGTATGGCGGCCTCTTCCATTTTTACCTAGCGTGGTCAAATATACACAATGACAATAAGAGATTGAGCTGACAAACCACAGACCACACTTTTGGAGTAAATGAAGCCCCCTTGCTCTTTCAAATGCAAAATATTTTTATAGTAAATAGCACCACAGAAACAAATTGCTACCATGGACTGAAAAAATCTAGAGAATAAAAGATGGAAGTAATTGTTTAACTTTTGGGGGAAAAAATCAGAATGTGTATAAAACCTTCAGAAATGATCTGGGGAGATAAACTCATTGCTGTATTTGAATGAAAAGTCATGTACTTATTAAGGTTGTAAACTTCCAGCAATGATGTGATTTTCTTCCCACAGCTAAAGTCGAAAGCTACTCTATATATGATAATCATCTGTGTTAGAAGGTAACACATAAGATAACCTGCCTTCTTGCAAATATTCTCTGCTCCCTAGGTGTTAACTATCTTTTTCTTTCAGACTTTCCTCTCAGAGTAATGGCAGTAGGTTAAACTCTGAGCAATCTTAGCCAATATGAAGTTAATACTTGTTGTCTATATCATACCTGAAGTCTTCATATGCAAAAGAAACCCGACTTATGAGGTTTCATTTCTATTTGTTTATTTTTTTATCAGTTGATTATGTGAAAAGTTTTCTTACCACTTGAAAACACAGCTACTCTTTGGAGTCACCCCAAAAATGTAATCATCAACCCTGGTGTTGAGAACGTCATTGTTATTTGGAAAAATTACTAAATTATGTAAGAGTAAAATCTGTCAGTTTCTCCACATGGGAGACAAGCTGGCTGATGTGGAGAGGTCACACATCTAATAATGAATAATTACTCTTCATAGCTATGTGAGCTGCTGAGCATGGGTAGCTATGAGTGAACCTCTTGCTGTTCCAGCCTTAAAGATGCACTTGTCAACTCTACCCTGCCTTTGTTTAAATTGGTGCTAGCAGTTCAGTGACAGCAATTTCTTAACTGCACTGTAACTAAATCTCTTTCCCAAACTGAATGAAAATAAAGTGTGAAAAATAAATCTCTCTCCTGTCAGAAAGTAGGATATATGCATACACAGCTCCATGATAAGACAGTGGGAGGCAGTTTATCAAGCTCCATACAGCGCTGGGACTGGTAACTGCTTTGCTCAGTGGACTGCTTTGATAGGGAGGCTTTTCCCTATTAAGTGCAGTCGTGTGAAAATGTTGATAATAGTGAAGAACATATCCTGCAATTTTGGCTTTTATTCAACATGGCTAGGTGAGCTATGTACTGAGACCACTTCAGCAGTGGTTTTAGTTTACTTCTTTGGATTTTTCAACCTTAATGTTGGGTATTCAAGTAGAAAGGCTTTTTCTAGTATTTTGTTAAATACTCCACCAGAGCTGGTTTTGACTGAATTTTTTCTGTGGCTGTGTCTCAGGGGAGTGAGGAGGTTGTGTATTTTTATTTTTTAATGTTTTAATCTTAGCATCCCTACAGCTAATACAGTGAGCTCAGTGGTTAAAATGTTCCTGTACCATTGATGTTCACTGGGGTGTGACCCTGTGGTGAGTGCACCGTGGCCTGTGCTTGCCCTTAATATGGTGTGCAACTGTGAAAAGGGAGTGTTGTAGTCATGGCACTATAAGTAGTGTCAATTTAGCTCAGTGCAAAGCTGTAGGTGGTTTGCTGTGGCTCACCACACAGCCATTAAGAGTATCATCTCTGCCCAGCACAGAATTGCAAGTGATAGTATTTAAACTCCCTATAACACTGTGAATGATAGTGCTCTCATTTTGTCCAGGAAGAAAAGTGAAGACAGGCATTCTGACTGAGCCAGTGATTTAAGTGAGTTAGGCAAAAAAAGAATATAATCTCATCATCTGCAGGAGGATGTGGCATCATTGAAATTTACTATTGATTTTAAAGTGATTAAAAAAGAACAGTGGATCACAGAGTCAGCTATTTTAGAAGAAAAAGATGAGTAAGGTCATAAATATTTCCTGACATTAGCACAGTGTAACTTAGCAGTTCTGAATCCCTCTCTAGAGATGCTGCTTTTCTCTAAGCCCTATGGAAACTGCTCTTAAATGAGTTGCTTGGTCTAGATGATTATCCAACTGTTTTTTACTTGTCATTGAAGCCCTACCCTGTTCAAAAAGTTAAAAGTGAAAAACCTCTCAAAAATTAGTTTAGAATATAAAACACTCAGCTATAAAATGTAGAATGAAAATATGCTGAAATAATAAAATACAGAAATGAATGCTGTTTGTCTCAGCTATTTTTTTTTATAAGATATTGTAAATTCAGGTTTGTGATGATCTGTTCTAAATCTACATATGCCACAGATGGGCAGAAGGTGAAGACTGAAGTGATTACATCTGCAGGAAAATAAACGCCCTCTGATTTGGTGACCTTACCCACCAGGAGTTACATGAAACATTACAATTTTGTAGAGTTTAGACTTGTACCTGTCATTTACTTATAATTCAAAGTAGCATATTTTTCTGTTCGTAATACATTTTTTCTTTGTTTAATTCATATTGTTTGACGATCATTTTAGGTAGACTTTTTAAAAGAATAGAATTCTTATCTTCCATTTGCCCAGCAGTTCTTAAAAGTTTGTAACAGTGTTTGATGTATCACTTAAATGAGCTTAGTATTCATAGCTATGGGAAAAGTTCATCAATAATTTATAAATTGGGCAACTCAGACAGGAATGGGCACAGTGAAATGAATAAGAAGCCATTGCAGATCTTTCCTTACATTAATTTCACCACTGATTTGTCTCATTGGGTGAAATGGGGCCTGGTGCTGGACTTAGTCATCTCAACACATGATTTAGTTTGTATAACTCCTGATATAGACCTTTTACAATTGGATTACGTTTAATATTTAATATCTAATAGGAGACAGTGCACGGCTAACAAAAATCTAAAAGTTGACCAGTTTGTACATCTAGACTTCTACTGTGCTCTTGATGTTTGCATCACAATTGTTTATGAACTTTTAAACTGCACTTTTAAGGATGTCAAAAGAAATGTCAAATACTGGGTTTAGCAAGATATCCTATGTGTGCTCCTTTGCATTTCAGAATTTCCCATTAGAGTAGATTGAGGAATGAAAAAAGTAAGTTTGTTAAAAACTGAAAGAAAAGAAAAGAAAGTTCCTTTAAAACTCTCTCACTCTTCTCTGTTCTGCTCAATATGGTCTTAAAAATGTCTATAATTTATACTTTATTCTGTGGTAGCTAAGGTTATAAGTTTGCATGTCTCCCAGCTTGCACAGGAAAACAAGTACTGTAGCGCAGTCTGACAGCACAGTAGACATGCCAAACTATTATAAGAAAATTTAAGTACATCTAAAGCTAAAAATTAGCCCTTTGAATGTGTGATATAGGAAAAAAAAATCATTCTATTCAATACCATTTCCAAGGAACCCACAAGATATTTTTTACTTTTGTATTTCTTTTCATCCGTTGCCCTTATATTTGCTGGTAAGGTTTAAAAATATCTGCAATAAGAATGTTTATGACAAGTAAAATACTTTTAAAATTATTAAATGAATTATTTTTTAATGTAAGACTAGAGAAAATTATGATTTAAAATATTTCTAATTCTTAGCAATACTTTAAAGGGGGAAATTATTGAGTTTCCGCTTTGATAAAGTATATTTTGTCATAAATTATAGAGTTCTGTAATGAACTTTTCTTAATTAACCTCATTTTTACATTACTTGTCAGTGAAAAAGTTCATTTTAAAATACTAATCTTCAAAATACAGCAAAAGCACAGACCTTTCTAGAAAGGCTTCCTAATTTACAATCTGAGTCTTCCTGGAACATTTTATTATATCTGTTCTAGAGAACACTTAAATAAATTTCTTCTTTCCCTCTTTTGCTCACACATTTCTATCACTTCTCCTTCTACGAAAGCTGGTATGGGGAAGTCGTATGTTATTTCATTCCACTGTGTAAACAGTGCTGAATAATATTCTGAGAAGCTCAAAATTCCTAAAATATTTGGAGGTATCAAATAGACGTATTTTTTATCTGTATAAAGAATATAAAGATCTCAGTGATTTATCAGACTGGCTCAAGGGAGAAAAGCCCTACTAAAGATAGAATTAATCCCACTGGTTTTGGTATTTTCTTGATGTTTAAGAAATGAGAAATTGTAAAGTAAAAAACCTAACTCTAGACCCAAAATGCTTTAATGAAGATTTTTTGGCTTGAAATAAAAGTAAAGGGTTAAAAATAGATCTATGTCCTGTTTCTAAATCCACCAATAATATTAATGTATCTGCAGAGAAATTCATCAAATCTGCTTTCCAAGGCTCTGATCACAATATTCTCATAATTAATTTCAAAGTAAATTTGTCCAGCATTTGCTTAAGTTGTCTAGGAGTAACCAGTACAAAAAAAATTAGCAATTGATGAGTTCACTTCTGGTTGGGACTCTTGAAACTTGCCTTTGCTCTGGTTGCAAAGGCATATCTGAAGCACATTATGTTGTCTCTCCAAGTTACTGCAACACTGTAAAAGGATTGACAGGTCTTTAAGACTCTGTGTTCTGAGAACTTCTTGGACATAATTTTAGAATATCTTTCAGTTGAACCCAGAGTATGTGTCTTATTCCTTACAGAGGTATTTTTGTTAGCATGGAAGTTGTTTTGTTCTTGTGTTCAGTGAGACATGATCACAGCTGGCAGTGATACTCGTAGTTTTCCTCTTTCCTAAATTTAAATTGCAAATGGATAAACACTTAAATTTTCTTTTAAGCTTTTATTATGAATTCCAGGAATCACACTCTTAGAGATGATTAATCCTCAAGGCCATACACTACCTAAGTAAACAAGGCCCCATGTTCTTGATGTAATAATATAGCAAAATTAAAAATCAGATTTTGCATTGCATCATATTATTATGCCAGCAGGAAAAAATTGCTATTAATTAGTTTGCAATTAGTCCCTCTTTTTTATAATCTCAGCATATTAAATATTGATGGAATTAATAGATTACCAGCTTCATCTTAATGGTGTCAAACAGGCCAAAATGCAAATAGGGTTTGCTTTAATGAGATTTATTGATTTATGTGCATATGCTTTTTAATCATTTTTGTGCTTGGCCCAAACAATTGCTTTATATTTTAGTTCGTAAAGAAAATGTAGGGACCCCCTGGTCATATCAGGTATTAGTTGCTTAAAAAAAAGTCTCCACTATGCAATTTTTAGGATTTGCAAGTAGAGCTGTTTCTGTATGTCTCTCACATGCTGCACCACATTCTTCTAACAGCAAGTCAATATTGCTTTAATTCTTGCTCCAAACTGAAAAAGTAAATTTCAGGGACTGCATTGAAGTATTAAGACTCAGAAAATGAGACTTTGTGCTGCTTCGACTATGTAGAGATGTAGGTATAACCTATCTCAAGATATCTCCATGTGCTTCTTAGGAAACATTCAAATGTCACAGATTAATAAATGTCAGAAAGGGTTTTATTTAGACTTCTAAAACAAGTTTGAGAATTTTGACCTGTAGCTCTTGCAATTGACAAGCTAGTCAAATAATCTGAGATAAGGCAATAACTGTCCTAGTCTCTGTATGCCCTCAACCAGGCCCAAAGAGCATTTCTGTAATTAAGAAGTAGAGCCAGCCAGGGATATTTTCCTCTGAGCTGATATAGAGACAAGAACCTTCTTGTAGCAGCATGTATCACTGCATGGCTTTGATCTTCAATTTGCAGGAATAAGAATTTCAGGTAACCATCTTGCCTTTAAAAAAGAAACCAAAGAGGAAAAAAAAGGAGAAAAAAAAAAGAAAACCAATTGTTAAATAGATGCTGATCCTTCAATAGAGTCTTCATTATACCTTGGATGTACTGATTAACTTTGTAAAAATGACTCACTCTCTCTCTATTGGTGATAAAGTGAGTTTAGTCTCATCTGGTGTGTGCAATTTAGTGTTCATTTTTTTTGGCAAGATTAAATCAAAGCCATCACTCTTACACAAATGCACTAGTGTGGATTTCTGTTAGATAGATTTGTGCCAAATCACTGCTCCAATCTGACTTCTACTGTCTTCCTGAGGTTTTTAAAACTCTGAATAAATTTACTCTCCTGCTGCCCCACTCTGCCACCCCCTCCACCACCTCAATTAGTAAGGGAGATTCACCAAGCAAATGTTACAACTCCAGGGATGAGAGATTTTTTCCCCTTAATTTTATTGAATCACACATTCCAAATTGTTAAAATAAAATTTACAACACCCTGCTGTCTTAACAGTAAACCAGCTTTCCTTAATGAAACTAAATCCACGCAGTATGACTGGAGAGTAAGTTCTTTGGTACTTGCTGAATTCCTAATGGATAGAGGTGTAAAAACCTTAACAGCTCGTGAAAATGTAGATTTTTCAGAATGCTAAGGAAAGATTTAGAATAGCATATTCTCAGTTAATCAGCCAACTACAGAATTCTAATTGTCTCATCTGTGGATACAAAGATGAGATGTATATATAGACATAGATATTCCATTTCAAAAAGGTCTGCAGATACATTACAAAACTGTACCTCTGTAGACAACCAAACAAATTAATTAATCTGCCAAACAGAAGCCCTATGCAGAAATTATTTTGATATCTATAGGATTGGTTTGTGCTTGCTTTTGAATTAAGATGAAGATCTGCTAAAATGTGTTGCTTTGTAAACCATATATATGTGTATATATATATATATTTGCTTTGCACATCCTCCTTCTATTTAAGAGTTTTGGAAGTAAGTGGACATAATTTTGCTTCCTATACTAGGTATTTGATTCAGGCACATTAAATTAGGAGTCTGTTCTCCAGGTATCATCAACAAAGACAAGAATAACATTCCTGAGAGATTATTTTAGTGTACAGGCTGAAAGCCTTATTAATCATCCTCATTAGTATCCTTACAATACAGAGTAGTTCTCACACTGTATACTCTTTTACACATTTCTCTTTTCCATGGGTTCCACAGTCTTTTTCCACATAACATCAGACATCTAGAAATAATTACCCAAAATCAGCCAATTTTTGCTTATGAAATACAAACTTTCTCATGTAATGAAAGTATTAAAACCCTGAGAGCAGTTTTCTAAGTTTTCCTACCTATTTCAATATGAGAGTAAGATAATACTTAAGTTGTACAAATTTTGATATCTGGAAGTGCATAACAATGAATATTTAGTGCACTGATACTTCTATTTTATTTCACTGTCAAAGTTAGATTAATAGCGTTCTTCTTGGCTGTCACTTCTTTTCTAGATGAAACAATGGAAGTATTTCTTGTACTTAATTTTAAATTAATAAGATAAAAGGAATCAGAATAACATTAGTTCAGCATATTTCTGCCACACAGAATTTAGATAATGGTTAACAAAACTAGAATTACTATTGACATATTGGAAAGACTTATGCTAAAGAGTATTTCTCTATATTTCCTCTTCGTACTTTTTTTTCAGATATTGCATCCACCTTCCCTTATTCAAGAGTAGTGATGGTATTTACAGTGTTTTATGAGATAAGACAGTAATATAATCTCAGAGTTCTGCAGCTGATTTCACAAAACTGTTTCGGTAGACCAAGGATGGAAGTCACTATTCTTTGATAAGGCAGCAAATCAAATTATCTCACCAGTGTGTTACAACAGACACTGCCACTCCCACTGTTATTTCACAGTTATTGGGAGTACTTAGGGAAAACAGAGTATGGGATGTTGGTAAATGTATAGTTTCCAACTGGTGTTTCACATTGTCTCCCAAGTTTATTTCTTCTTGTCATTCAGCTAATTTTTGCATTCCTTTTCACATCATCTCTTTAAGTGTGAATTCTCAAAGTGAGCTGCACAACTGTGTAACAACAGAATAAACAAAAGATGTTAAATGGTTATATTTATAGGAATGGGGTCCCTCAAACAAGTTTTGGGAATTAACTGAAGAGCTTAAACGCAAAAGGAAACTCTTCTTTGGCCCTCACATTTTGATGAAATCAGAGAATCAAAGAATTGTCTGGGTTGGAACGGACCTTAAAGATCATTTCATACTGATTGCCCTACCATGAGCAGGGACACCTCCCACTAGACCATGTCGCTCAGGGCCCCACACTGCCTGGCCTTGATCACTTTCAAGGATTGGCCACTCACAACTTCTCTGCCAGCCCTGGTGAGGTCACACTTGGAGTGCTGTGTCCAGTTTTGGACTCCCCAGCACAAGGGAGACATGGACACACTGAAGGCAGTCCAGGGAAGGGCCATGAAGTGAAGTAAGTCTTCGATGCAAAAAGTCTGAGAGAGCTGGGTCTGTTCAGCCTGGAGAAGAGAATGTGATCAATGTCACAAGAACCTGAAAGGAGAGCTCAGAGGGGATGGAGTCCACGGACAGAAGAGACAATCAGTACAAAATGAAACATCAGGAAACACTTTTTGACTTTGAGGGTGACTGAGCACAGGTTGTGCAGAGAGGTTGCGTCTCTCTCTCCTTTGATCTACTCAACAATTTCCTGCACATGATCCTGTGCAACCAGCTCTGTGTGTCCTTTCTGTACTAGTGGGGTTGAACTAGATGATGTCTGGAAGTCCACTCCAAACTTAGCTGATCTGTGAATTAGTTAATTAGTACTGGTGCAGGTTAAGACAGTCAAGGCTTAAAAAAATCAATGTAGGTACTAAGAAGTTTGCCAAGAAGCAGGAATTGTTTGTCAGAATTGTTTTCCATAGCAGTAGTGTCCATGCAATTGACCCGTTGTCCTACAGTTTATTCTTCTTTTTGTGTCAGGTCTTCTGCTCCCAGAGAAGTCAGCAGATCTTGGGCATTGTTTCCTAGTTAGAGAGGCTTTACTTCACCAAGCAAAATACAAAACCATTTTTTCATTTTGTGGGTTGACTTTTACATGTGTGGCAGATTAAGAACAGCAACATTTCACCATTTCCTTCTCTCCCTCTCACTTCTCTCCTGTCTTCTTTTTCATCCATTTTCTTACCATCTCATTACTACACAAAACATGCTCTTAAAACTGCTGTATTAACATCACATGAGTCTACCCATTTGACTTGTTGGCTTTAAAGATTGTAAAATACCTTGTACTGACAGTCAAGTAGAATAGCAAAAAACTTCGTAATTCTACAGACTAGGGCTTTGTAGTTATGAATTTTCTAAAATATGCAGTGGTTATTTTTCCCTGGCTTGCTTTGGGGTCTCTAGCTGCTTAGCTTGAGAAAGCAAAAAGGAACCATGTATGAATTTAGAAGTACTATTATGCAGAGAGCATTAACTGAGGTTTGCAACAGTTTGCTGTTTTGAAAAAAAATTCTTTGGAGATTTGTTGGCACTAAACACAACAGCAGAAATATCACCAGCAACATGTTCTTTACATTCCCAGTGGAACCCTGAGGAAATCTGGCTGCTTTCCTTCCTCATTTACATTTATTTCCTACTTGTTCAGCAGAGCTCAAAAAGAAGAAAAAAAATCAATTTACACATGGATCTACATTGTTCCTGGCTATTCCTGTAAGGATGGCAAAAATACATGTTGATGGTTTGGAACTTCTTTTTAACAAAAGAAAAAAGAAGGGAAATAAATTCTGTATCCATAGATGAAAAACATTTATCACTGAATGCAAAGGTTTAAAATTCAGCCTTTTTTCTGCAATCTTTTTTAGAAAAAAAAAATGCAATATCATTCATTTATTATTGTTGGCTAGAATTTGAATGTGTATCTTGTGTGTATTTGTGTCATATGATTTAGCTTTGGTTTTTAAGGGTATTGTGGTATATGTTTTGTGCATGTTTTCTAATTTGGGAAGTTTCAAATAAAATGCATACTTTTTCTTCCATGTTTTACAGATAGGCAAGACTTTCAAATAGTATATTAAATAAGAATTGAGCTGTCTCAATTGTAGTGGACCAATTGTACCCTCAGCAAGACAGTTCTTGCAGAACAAATAGTGTCACGAAGTTACCACGAGTTACATAGATTTATGTGGATGATTTATGGTGATGTTGTGTTTCACATCCTTTGTAATGACATGACCACCCATCAAAAAGAGATGAAAGTATGAGTATGGTGACATTACAATGTCACTATTCTGGTAGGTGCTATACAGTGTCATAATCCATGACACAGAAATTTCTTGCTGACAAAGAAATACAGATGGTTTGGCCTCTAATTAATCCATTATTCCTGGTCAAAAGGACAGCTTGAATTTTTAATTCAGCCCCTCTCTACTTAATAATTCCTAGTTGTCCTTTAAAAGACCCACAACAGGAGGTTTAAAAGCTGTCTTTGACAGTGCTTGTACAAAAAAAAAGACTATAGTTTGTACTGCCCTCAGTAGTCTGTAAGGTACTTTTAAAATGAATGTGTGTCATAGTGCAAATAACATTTTCTCAGGGACATATATAAATAAACAATAAGTTTGCTTTGAGTTCCACTTCTGATATGTGTCCTTTCCTCTTAGAGTACATGAAAAGCCATAAATCAATATAACTGTTAGATCTGTGCAGTACTGATTCAGAATAGATTTTCAAAATTTTCCCATGTTTTGACACGGTAGCAGAAGACCATGTGAAATTTCATCTTGCAGACCCGGGCATTTTCTAGATCCATTGCCAAAGGAACTTTCCCAGGTTGAGCAGACACATTTGTTTAAATCTCTGTATAAATCCTCTGAATATAATCAGCTAATGCACAGAAGTTTATGTTACCGAATGCTTGTCAATTTTAAATGGCAATGACTGAAAACAGTCTTTATTATCTCCTTGATCTTGTGCAATTTCTTAGAAAAACAAAGAGAGAGGTTTGGGGTCAAAATTCAGATCTGCTCTAGCCATGTTTTTTCTTCTGTATTTCATCCTCACCCATGAACAGATTTGCAGAAACAAGTTCCCTTCACTGGGTGATTACCATGTGTCACTGCTAAACACGTGCCATAGAGCTGTGACTTCTTAGAGAACTGACAGCAGAAAGAAGGGAGGTTTTCAAAGGACAAACCTTAGGTGCTGTTCATTTTTCTGTGGTTTGATTATTTGAGCATTGACACTGTTAGACCAACTAACAGTACCAAGTGCACCAGAGATGTTTGGTTATTTTGCCATTAAGTGGGGTTTTTTCTCATTACAGCATATGTTCTTTTCTGGTTGGTTGGTTTCGTTTACATTTTTTAAAAAGCTTGACAGTGAAAATGCAGACAGAAGAAAATACTAGAATCATAACAAAATTGAGATTAGAAGGGACCTCTGGAGAACAATTAGTCCAGCCAACAGCTCAAAGCAGGGGCAATTATATCAAGACACCTAGTCCAGACTATGTCCATTAGAGTCCTGAAAAAGTCCAATAATAGACATCCCACAGTCTCTCTGGGAAATATGTTGCAGTATTTAACCACTTTTATGGGCTTTTTTTCCTTTGTATCCAACACAGATTTCTTATGCTTCAGTTGGTTTATTACCCCTACTCCTGTCAAGTTATGAGGTTAATGTAATGTCTGTTAATTATTGGCTTTATTTATAATTTACATTAACCTGCTTGTGGGTGTAAAGACTTGCAACATGAGTGTAATGGTTAATGAAAAATGGAAAAATTTGAAGCAAACGTTGGCTGGAATGGGTGAAATAATACGATTATTTTGACATTTCGCTTTGATATGGGTGAACCTAGTAGATCTGATTCTACTCTGGTTTTTTTTGATTTTTGGACTAACTCAAAATCTTATTTTACATTTACAATGTAGGGTAAGTGACATTTTGAAAATCTGTTGCTGTTCTTCCCTGATGCATTATTTTTAAATGGCATGATTTTCTTTGATTGGGGGTTTTTATTCCCTTAAAATCTTGCTTATCCCCAATAAAAATAAGTGGAGTTCGGGGAAAAATATTGGCATTTTATATGAAAGACTTGGTATGACTTTGCTTTTGCAGTTGGGAGAGAGACTTTATTTGACTAATCTGGAGCAGCACAGGTCTTGAGTTATGAAAAACAGAGGTGGTTTTAATGAAAATCATTGTAGTGCTTTGGGAATCTAAATCACTCTTTCTCAGGTGTTATTATAGTTCAGTGGAACAAAACTATTTCTGTATGGGCCTACTGTCTTTAAAATTTAATCAAATTAAAGGTAAATGTTCAGTATTTGTTAGAGAATGGCTTATAGAATACTTAATTATGATATGTAATTTTATCTTTTATGACTTAATTGGTCAATTTAAGAGGTTATTTCCATATACATGGCCTATTAATGTACTATCTTTTTAAGATTATTACACTGTTGGTTTTTCTATTTGAATTTATCACTTGAACCATTAAGATATATAAGTCCCCATGATACAGAGCCAAATTAAATGATGATGATGATGTAAAGTTCCCTTTTTTTGGTGCTTGCTGTTACTTAATATTTAATATTTAATGCTGTTGTGTTGGACCTGGCACTTGAGTCATTTCCTGCGTTACTCTACATTTCCTTTTCTGCAGGAGTACCCTTGAGGTCTTGTAATTTGCAGGCAATGGGGATTTTCTATCAGGATTTTGACCAGTCTTTAATTATTTACCATGTCAAAGATTCTCTAATGTTTTTATTGCCCCCTCATGAGCCATTTACTAAAAAGCAATTTGCTGTTTTGAAGATAAATTAGCTTTATTTTTGCTTGTTGTAATACATAGCAAAAGAGCTGTAAATGGGCTTTTTTTTCAGGTCATCAGAGATTCTATTAAATTCGACTGCCCTCATTTTTCACAGTCTTAAAAGATCTATTTTTGGCCTTGTTAATAACAGCAAACATCTTGACATTTTAATAGTGCGCTTACCTTTTCCTAAAGCCAATAGATAAAAGAGGAGATGAACTATTGCAATTTGTTACTTTGATTAGCAGTCCTACAGAAAGCCAGGTCACAGCTGGACAGCACTGACTGTTGGCTGCACATGGCCAACAAGTACTTTATGTCCCCAGCTTGGTCTACTACACAGGACTTGCATTGTGCCACAAAGGAGAAGGGCTTTTGTCTTGGCTAAATCCACAGATATGTGAGGAAATCAGCTGGGGAACTTCTGAACCTGTGTCATGGGTCTTGTCTTGACCTGCCCAATGCAGTTCCTTGCTGAAATGGGGTGATGAGTTGTGTCACCATCTAATGGGGTATAACTCCCTTTTTTCATCTCTCCCTGAAATCTGTAATACAAATCCTGTGACCCTTATGAAGATTTTGATATGAGGGATCAGGTTTGGTTGCCTCAGGTGGATTAAGCCTCTGTAAGTAATGCTGCTCTCTAGAGTGTTCTCTTCTTTCCCCTGATTTGATGTAGTTAGCACATTTCTCAAGTCCATCAAGTGGCTGAAATAAGATGGGGTGGATCTGGAGGGCAGGAACAAACTTGGGAGCAAAGGAAAGTTGGTTCCAGGTTTGTTTAAATAGTTTTCTCTGCATTCACAGATCAAAAAAATAGTGTTTCTGTTGCTTTGACTTCCCTTTACAGCTACCAGAATTAAGTGCTTGAAAATCAGCTGGATACTTACAAAATGAGGCTAGGCTAATCCATTATATTGTGCCTCTTCACCTCATTTTAAATCAATAAGGCATTTCATGTAGAAATTAATGGGGCTGGTAGATAGTTTGCTTCTTCAGTCATTTCTAATATACATCTGTTTCCATGTCACTGTTTGAGGCATGTGCAAATATGTATCTGTATTTATGTACACTAACCAATTCCTCCTTGAATGACATGTATTATGAAAAATAAACTACTTGTATGTAAGGAGATTTGTCTATGATACATAGTGATTAATTTCTTCCTCTACTTCGCATGCCACTCTGCAGTTTATGGAACAACTTTGATATTGTCTAGGTATTAGTATAAATTTACATTTATATAGGACATTTCATGATGGAGCACTCTGAGTGTGCATGGAGACTTGGCATGCATGTGTGAAAAGTACACAGAGGAAACAATTCACTGCTGCAATTTAGCAGCTCTTCATGTATACTTGGAATTTCAATATCTTTGGGTTATGGCATCCTCCACAAACATTATGAAACTATATTATAAAAAGGGTAGAATTCTACCTACTTCTTCTAGTTTTAGCTCATTTAAGAAGATAGTTAAACCTTACTGTTTCAAAATCTGTTTTCTGACAAAAAAAAAGTTATAAAAGAGAAGGGTTTGGAATAAAACCCTATTCCATGGACTTTCATTGGTAGCCACCCCCCATATTAAAAAGTTGGCCAAAATCCTGCGGTATTATAAAAACCATTACAGAAAAATAGCAATTGCAACAGGAAAGCATTGGATATCACTGCTTGGAAGTACTTTTGGAGGGATTTAGGCAGAAAATAAATACATACAGACCATTTTGTTTATTTCAGGAAACTTATTGTATTTTCTATATTTGTATGAAATGTGACAACAATTCTCTCCTTAGACCCTGTCCTGAAAATGATGTGAACAGAGAGTGGAATTACATTTAATTAAAACTATTGGTAACATAAATTTATATATGAAATAAAATAATTAAAAGAAAGTCTTCATGTTTATCTTTGCATCTTTAAGAACTAAGAATTTTCAGGAGTTTCACCAATTTTCATGGTGGTATATGTAAAAGTCTGCAAAATATAACCCTGCAACTAGTCCTAGTCACTCTAGATGTCCAATTTCCCTTTTAAAATCTATTTATATAATCACTGTTTTAATTCTCATCCATGTCATGATTATTGTGGCTTTTCACTTTAAAAATCAAGAATTATTGTCTAATACAAAGAGACCTGAGGAATATATGGTTTTCAACTGAATATTTCACCATTTTTTCTGTGGTTTTTTTTCCACCTAATTACAACAGATGTACATCCTTCCGTACTGGTTATATGTCTATATCTGTGGATCCTTTCTATTAGATGTATAACGCTCATTTCTGTTGCATTCATTTCCAAACACTAAGCTATTATTAAAATGCTGTTTGGAAGACATTGGCAGATGATCAGAATGTCTAGATAAAAACAGGAAAAAAAAAAAAAAGAAAAATATTATCTAGAAAATAATGTGAAGCATTAGTTGCAGCTGCCATGCTTGAGCTGTAAATTGCAATGCTAGAAGTGGATACTCAAGGGAGAGGTGATTTTACAAAAGTACCTTACAGTCTAGGACTGGCACACTAGAAAAGGAAAAGATTGAGAAGAAAACCGTAAGGTATCCTGAGTTGCACAGTCTTATTCCACAGCCATAGGAACAACATGAATATGTATTTTCTGAATTTTTTTTCCCCATGATTTTGGGCATTCACAGAATCACAGAATATTCTGAGTTGGAAGGGACCCACAAGGATCTTCAAATCCCAGCTCCTTGCCCACAAGGATCATTAAACTCCAGCTCCTGCACCTGAAGAGGACAGCCCCAAGAATCACACCATTAGCTTCTTGAAAATTTCTGGGAGGGATTTGTACCTATGGAAACTGCAGTTTCAAACTATGGTTCTGAATGGTGAGAAACAAAAAAAGATCCCAGACCTTGCAGAGCTTAAAACTGGTGTAAGCAAGTAAACAATAAGGTACCAATTGTAAGGAAAATACACGTTTTCCCCTCAGATGGGGTTTTGAATACATAACAGCCATGATAAGGGCATGATTATGCCTGATGGAGGTGTTGTTCAGTGTATGTTTATAATTAGAGATTCTTCCAGTGTTTTGTCCTATCCAATTTGTTCATTTTGATGGAAGAATCAATAGTGCTAGCCAAAATAATTGGGAAAATTAGTAGCAACTAATATAACACAATATGCATGTCCTCCTTGTTATGACTGGCATTTAGGCATGGCCTTGGCAGAGTGGTAGCACATATGCAGAGGCTGGAGAATCTGCAAAGTGACAGCTGCTTAGATTTTGATCATTCTTCAATTTCAAATACATCCTTTGTAGCAGTGAAAACAGATGAGGAGGCAGGAAAGCTTTACAAAAGACAGTGTCCCTGATAGGTATCTCATTGCTAATTGAAAGAATATGTTCATTAATTCTGTGAATACCAGATTTGTTGTTCCTCCCAAGCTGTTACTTACAGGCTTGAAGATTTTGCTTAACTGCATCCACTTGCACTGAGGCTTTAGAAGCATAAAACCTAAAGATGAAAATGTGTTTCAAATGAAAAACAGAAAACCCAAAACAGTAGCTTTTTGAAAGTGTGTGTGTGTGTGTATGTGTGTGTGTGTCTTTTCTTTCATTATAGAGAAAGAAGTTTTATTTTACTAGAAAATATGAAAAGGGAGAAATAGCCTTAAAAAATATGAAGAATTTAAATTAAAAATTATTCTTCCTTTTTCTACTTACTTCTAATTTAAGGAAATGAATAAATATTGTGGCGATAGTGAAACAGGGAGGCATTTGTCTATGTTGGGAATCCAGACATGGGTGAACACAAACACAAAAACATACCTAATCCATGAATCAACTAACTGTGCAAAATGAGAAAAAGATCTGTGAAGATCTTACCATGTTATTCTTGTAATATAAATTAGTTTTTCAGGAGTCATATACTTCATTATCTCTTAATTCACATGACCACTGTTTTGTTCCCAGTCCATCTAATCAGTGAATTACTTTTTATTTTTCAGTGGCCAGTGTAAAAGGGATGAATGGCTTATCTTAGGTACAATTTCTACTATGTTTCCAACAGTATTAAATATTTTTTGTTGTTATAAAGCTGTATCAAAGAACAGACAACTTATGGTTTCTCAATCAGAGTTATCTTGGCATTTGAGGAGATTATATGAGACAGTAAACAGGAGAGAGGGGACACAAGAACTAAAGACCTATTATAATTCTTGGCCTGTTGTCTCAAAGAAAAAGAAGAAAAGAAGACACCAAAACAATAAATTGATTTAGATGGCATATTTTCATAATGTATTTCTCTATAAAAATTCATGCCTGATATCACTACAAAGGCTATGGACCAACAGCATGAATTAGAAAAGTCCTGGAGGCTGAAATCTGGTTTGGTCTAGAAAAATCCTCAGAATCAAAAGCAAAATCTTGGTAGGTAACCTCACTCTAAGCTGTATTTCTAGACATTAATTGGGAACTAAATGGTGTATGGAATCTTTCTAGAATGGATTGGTTGAATTCCATCATAGAAGTAATAACAGGTACATTAAATCATAAAATTATAGAATGGTTTAGACTGAAAGGTATCTTAAAGATCATCTAGTTCCAACCCCCCTGCCATAGAAGGGACACTTTCCACTACACCAGGTTGCTCAAAGCCCCATCCAATTCGACCTTGAACATTTCCAGGGATGGGGCATCCACGGCTTCTCTGGGCAACCTGTTCCAGTGCCTCACTGCCCTCACAGTAAAGGATTTCTTTTTAATATATAATCTAAATCTATCCCTTTTCAGTTTAAAGCCATTACCCTTTGTTCTATCACTACATGCTCCTGTAAAAAGTCCTACTCCAGATATCATGTTGCCCCCTTTAGGTAGTGGAAGGTCTCCCTAGGACTTTTCTACTCCAGGCTGAACAAGTCCAACTCTCTCAGCCTGTCTTCATAGAAGAGGTGATCCAGCCCTCTGATCATATCTGTGGCCCTCCCTAGGATGCTCTCCAACAGTGACATGTCTTTCTTATGTTGTGGTCCCAGAGCCAGATGAAACACTCTGGCTGGAATCTCACAAGGGCAGAGCAGAGGGATAGAATCCCCTTCCTTGCCCTGCTGCCTTGCACTGCTTTGGATGCAGCCCAGGACACAATTGGCTTTCTGGGCTGCAAATGCACATTGCTGGCTCATGGTGAGCTTCTTGTCCACTAGCATCCCCAAGTCCTTCTGGCCAGGGCTACTCCCAACCCAATCTCCACCCAGCTGCATTTTTGTTTGTGATTTTCCCATCCCATGTGCCAGACCATGAACCTGGCCTTGTTGAGCTTCATGAGGTTTGCATGGGCCCACCTCTCAAGCCTGTCAAGATCCCTTCCCTCCAGCATATCAATGAATCATGTGATGTGGTTCTGCTGAGGAAAATATTTTGAAATGGAAATATACTATATTTTTGTAATGTCTGTATACTTTTAAGTATATCTTGATGTAATAGTGGGCACTTAATGATACCTAGTTAATGGTAATATCTATTTACCTTAAGTTTTCAATGTTAAAACCAGTACTGTTATTTTTATCCTTGATTGCCATTACTTCTATAACCATTCTGGTGATGTATTCTTCTGTTTACTTTTTACAAAGGATATAATTCTCCAATCCAAGGAATGAAGGAAGGAAAAGGATGTCCTTGAAAGTAGAGGGAATTTTCAGTTTCCTCTATCCCACAACACTATTTAGACTTGCAAATAATGTGAATAAAAATTACATCTACATTTGTGGCCAGGCACACTGGCATACATGTAAAAATTCTGAAGGAAAATAAGTCAGCTGAGGTGTCAGTCAGAAGCTGTTTAAGCTGTAATGATAAAGAGGATGAAAGAGTCTGTTCTAATTTTAATTAATGCTAAAGGGATAGAAAGCAAAATTTACATTAACATTCTGAGTAATCTTGAACATTCATTGGTTTTTGGCAGTCTTAGTCAGCAGTCTATTTGAATCAGTCAGTCTTAGAAAATTGCATTATGATATATTGGTTTGATCACTTTCCTAAATCTGTTTGGCATGCAGCCATCATTTAGTAAATTGCAGAACTAAAGCATCAAAAGTACTTCATAGGAAAAAAAGAAAAAGAGAGAGAGAGAGAGAAGGAGAAGAAAAAGTAGATAAAATATACCAAGAATTTCAATTTCACATTTATGTATTCGGACTATAGAATCATGGCTGACTGATCAAATGTGACTTTCCTTCATTAACATTTGAAAAAAGCTCTAAAAGTACATATATTCTTTAATCTACCTTTGAACAAAAAGCATCTTTCTTTATAGCAATCAGAATGCACTTGGAAAACTTTGAGATTCACCTTGAAAGCTACACTATCAAATCGTGTTGAAACATCTAAACAAACCTTGACTGCACCTCCTCCTTTATGTAGCAGTATCTTAAAGGGTTAAAATTAGCTGAAGAAAAGTTTGAAGAGCAAGTCCAAGTCACTTGCTGAGT
Source organism: Drymodes brunneopygia (assembly GCA_013400955.1). Classification (NCBI taxonomy): domain Eukaryota; kingdom Metazoa; phylum Chordata; class Aves; order Passeriformes; family Petroicidae; genus Drymodes; species Drymodes brunneopygia. Next base: position 156,171 of record VZTZ01017975.1, read on the forward strand.
TAATTTGTTTTTGCTGAGTCCATTTCTCAATATTGATTTTTGATCTGTGCAATACATTGCAAGGAACTTGAATTTTTGCATCTAAAAGCAGTTGCTTTGCTTTGTTTATTCCAGCATGCAGAATGCATAACTCCTTACAATTATAATTTGTGGTTTATTTTCAAAAAGAGGAAGGAATGTGAAGTACTTCAGGTTTTACTTCATAGTAGTTAGTGGGCACCCAGTATAAAAAATAAACCTCATAACCCCAGGTCAGTATTTGCCCAGACTTAGACTCTGGGTGAATGTACTTTGTATTAGATGTTTCCTTAGTTCCTGAGTTTGAGGCAGTAGATATGAACACAGCAAGCCCCGCTGTCAACCAGAGCAGTGAAATAATTCACTGAAATCGCAGCCCCCTAAGGATGCCCCAGCAAGGCATTCCCTTTCTGTGGAGCCTGGAAGACTTCAAACTTGCCTCTCAGACAGATACAGTGTTAGCCGGGCATAAAGCAGGAAAATGAAAGATATTATATTTAAAATTCTCATAAGATAGATCTGAACTGAATTTTTCCATATACTCCTCCTTCTCCACAGGGTGTCCTCTGTGACAGTGGAACTCCACTGACTAAACAAGAAATCCTTTCACTATTCTTCCTGCAATAGGGGAATAGGACATGGCAGCTGGAGCATCTTTAGCAGCACAAATTGAGATTGCTTCACTCTGAATACCTTTGCTACACTGTATAGAGCAGCTCTGACAGAGGTGATAGATAGAACTTCTTGTGCTTTCTAAGTAAAAAAAAGGAGTTTAAACCTTTCCCAATGAATAAAAGGCTGGAATACATTTCATGCTTATTGTCTCATTTCACACAGGAGAGCTGATTCAGCACTGCTCAGCAGATGACACTTTATGGCTCCATCCTTAGCCAGAGTCAGATACCTATATACTGATATCTGTATCAAGGTGCACTAGTGAATCTCTTACACTGAAAATGAGGGTCCATTCCTCTGTCTGGAATTTCTTACTTATTTAAAAGTCTTTGTGCTTTGTCAGCTGGCTTTTATAGCTCCTTGTTTTAAACAAGTATCTCTTCATTCTGTTCATAAAAAGTTCAGTTAAAAGCTAGTTTCCTTGAAGCCAGCATAGAAATTTATGGAAAACCTTTAGTACCATTTTATCTAAATAAATTATCAGAACTACATTTTATTATGCTATTTTGCTTGACAGAATGGAAGTCGCAAATTTCAAAGAAATTAAGGCTTCCTTCTAAGCAACCACCTGACTGGGACAGGAAACAAAAAATTTCAGGTAGTATACAGTTACAATGTTATGCAATTAAAAGTAGAGATCAGAATAAAAATTAAATTTTAAATTTACAAGTCAGACAATAATAAAATATTAGATGAAACACTGTTAAAACATCGAAATTGTCTGGGTGATCTGTGGGAGAAAAAATTAGCATGTTTGATACCAAGCTTCATAAAATTCAACAAGTAATCTACATAATAGTATTAATTCTGGAATATGTCTCTCTCATGCCACAGTGTAATCAGATTTATCCTTTGGCAGAATAAACTGTCAGATATTGACAATATTTATTCTATAATCGAACAGGTGCGATGCTGCCCTGAAGGTGAGGTACTTGTTTTCTTAATCTTTCTCTGAATAAATTAGATCAGAGAACTGAAACCATGCCTGCCTTGTCTACATATCACTTATATATATCATCATAGCAAAGGCCATGACTGTCTCATCTTAAAGTAAAACCAAATGGAAACAGCTTTAAGCTGAAAGAAGGTCGATTAAGATTAGATATTATGAAGACATTATTTACCGTGAGGTTGGTGAGACGCTGAAATACGTTGCCCAGAGAAGTTGCGGATGCCCTATCCCTGGAAATGTTCACAGTCAGACTACTTGGGGCAATATGGCTTAGTGGAAGGTTCCCTGCCCACAGGAAGGGGTTGGAACTAGATGATATTTAAGGTCCCTTCCAAACCAAACCATTCTCTAATTCTATTTAACCACAGCAATTTAAAGTTTTCAGACAGACAAAGAATATCCAGCAATATTTTCAAAAGCCATGCCTAAATTGTGAAGTATTACTTAAACTGTCCAGCACTGATTCAATCAACCCCTGATATTTAGCATTATCAAAATAAAAGAAATATTATGAGGAAGAAGAATACAGTAAAATTTGGCCACCTCCTAAACTTACTGCCTTATTGCTTTGGAGTACCGTTTCTTACAAATGTTCTGCTGAAAAAAATGGATTTGGGGATAAACAACTAAAAAATCTTAAACTGTATGGAATTAACTGTTGTTGTCTTATACTGAAAGGTAAACTGGTGTTGTCAGGAGCTGATGACAATTATAAAGCAATTGGGGGGAGAAAGGATGTAATACATTGCTTTCCTTTTAAAAAGTTATCCACATAAAGAGCTGTCCAACCCAGCCTTATCAAAATGTCACTTTTCAGGATGCCAGTAACTTATCATCTTTCAGCACAAAATGTGCAAACAACTATGCTATCACTTTTTGACTGAGACATTTCCTAACACAAGTGAGCACTATGTTATATATCTATATCTTAGGTTGTCTGTGGATCCTTGTTCAGGTGGAATTTAATACTGTTTGTGTGCAGGGAACAAGGAAAAGAAGATTATGCAGGAGATGGATGAGCATATTTCAAATTGCTTCCCTCTTGTTCTCTCTCACCAGGATGAGATGCATGAATGAATATTTAGTAGAAACGAAAAGCAAAATTATAGGAACACACATATTTTGTATATGTCCACAGTATTTCTCTCTATAATAGTCCCTTTGTTCTGTGAAGTGAGTTGAGACCATTCTTCTTGTGGTTACATAAGTAAAACAGTTAGATTCAGTAATCACAATTCTACTCTTAAAAATATAAACTCTGTATATAAATTAGATTGCACAGTTCATTATTTTTCTTCTATCCTCAAGATTTGTGGTATTTGTATTTGATAAGCTCTTTGTTAGAATGAGGTGAAAGATTTTGAAATCTTTAGTATTCTAAGAGCCATATTATTGGAAGAAAAAAACAACCTTTTAATATAATTTATAGCTATGACACTGTGGGATTTCTTGCTGGGAATGATCTAGCAAGATTGTGTGAATGAAGCACAAAACATGTTTTACTTTGGTTACCACCGACTGATTCGAGTACTATTTTCTCCCATTGCACAAATGGCCACTAATTATTATTATATAAATATAAAGCATATTTATACCTTAGAGATAACATGTTGCAATATATGAATCTCTGCAGTGAATGTTCTTTGCAAGTCAAAATTAATTTCCACAATCTATCTCTTGTGACACTGGTAGAGTGAGAGTATATAATAAGTGTTTCCTTTTTATGTAGCCTCAGTTAAGAATATTTGGTTTATGACTGCAGGTAAATGCTGAATAAACCACAGAAAGGACTGCTCTGCTGGCCCCTTGCAGTATCTAGATCTTCCACGCAGAACACTCTATAAATGTTAGTAAAAAAGCAAACTCTTTTCAGTATATAAGAAACACTTTATACTACTGAGAGAAGTTTGTCTTGTTTTGTTTTTTACCATATTAACATGATTTAGATGATTTTCACTCGCCGATCTTTTTTATTATGAACTCCTAAGAGTTATAAATATTAATAAACATTTCAATATATGTTTCTTTATTATAATTTGAACTACTAAAAAGAAGGTAGGAGAAATTTCTTGATGTCATGGTGTCCTTTGTCAGGATACAGTTTTGGAAGTCCATGGAACACTTTTCCAAATTAGTAAGTCCCTAGATATAAACTCCTTATCTCACAGCCAGACTCTTCAGGATGTCCTGATCCTTGACAACCAATAGTAGTGAACTCCAGAGCTGCCAGGTGTTCTGGCTGCAGCTCTGTAAGGCACAGCAGCCGTAGGTGAGACCAGGTCCAAGCTGTTGCTAACAGTGTGCTGTGGCTTTTCTTTCACGCAGGCCACTACTTGATTATTCTCATGTACGGAGGTATTACTGATGTCTCTAGAGTTGGCTCCTCAAGGCACAGATAGTACAATGGTCACTTTTCCTAGCTGAAAGTCAAGGCTTAAGAAGAAACAAGAATATCCTGGAGATGAGGGCATAGCTGTGATGATGGATTTTCCAGAGCGGCTTCCTACACCACAAGGTGAAGTTCCACAAGCTTGCTGAGTTATAGCTGACTAATGAAGAATAAAACAAACATATAATTCCATACTGACTTGCCCACTGAGGACTTAAAATTTGGTCATAGGATTATTATTGCCCTTTTAGGTAACCTGGTAGAAGGTATGTGAACCAAAGATGGAAGGATTACTCAGAGAGGGAAAACGAAGTGCATAGTAAATCAAGTTCATAAACATTTTATATCAATATTTACAAATGCAAGAAATGCAAACAGCAGCATCTTATGATTACGATAATGATTAAATATACAACTTAGTTATCATAACAGAAATTGGTGAAGTCACATGGTTGGAACAGTATCATAAGTTGTACACCTTGCCTAGGATGTGCTGCCTAGTGAAAAAGGAGGCATGACATAGTCTATGAGCAATATAAGCCCTTTCTTTGAGTTACCAGAGAAATGGTACCTGCTGAAAGTCTGCATGATAACAAAATGGAGATGAACCTGGGTACTGTGACTGAGGCTGCAGCTCAGTGAGAATGTTCACATGGATGAGGATTCTGTACAATTAATTGAGTTCCCCAAAGCACAGGTCTTAGATGAAGTGAAAGGTTGAACTAACCTGTCCAACCACTTGGAAACATACACAATAGAATCCAGATTGACAGGCAAGTTTGGGAGAATGTTAGACAGATGCTTTTTTTAAAAACAGTTAAAAGGACAAAATAAGCATCCATAATCCAACAGTTTTTTATAAGTGGAATGAAAAAGGGAAATTATCATGCAATTTAGGCAAACATTACAAGGGAAAATTCAAGAAGTTTAATAGGCAAAAGAGACATGAGAAGAATGGAAACATGAACATGTATGCTTACCTTCATGCATCCACTATAAAAATCTGACCCATAAAATAAACTTTTTATAACTGCTTTAGTGTCGTTATTAATGCCACAGAAACAGAGAGCCAACTATAATTCCACTAAACAAAGCTGACTCTCAGAGAGTTGATGTGCTCTTACTCCAAATAATGAAGAAAGGTGATACTGACTGCTCAAAAAAAATTTTTTTAAATCATCTCATTTGTAAATGGCCAATTGAAAGGAAGATTGAAGTAGGCTTAAAGCCATCAGCCACAGCCTGTACAATAGAACTGTCAGCCAAATATTTTATTTAAATGACAAGATTTCTTAGCAAAAATAGTTAGTGAATATTCCAAGTATTTTGAGAAAGATAATTATAGTTTCTATGCAATTGTGGACATTTGAGAGGAACAGGGAAAACCATTTCCTAAACATTCATCATGTGCCATTTTCTAGAAATGGTATGAAAATCTATCACCTTTTTTTAAAAAAAGGGAAATAGAAAAAATCCTAACACCCTAAAAGTTTTCAAATTGTGGGGTGACCTGAAAAGGCCAAGTTAGAAACCCATAACTTGCATCTATTTTTGCCAAACTTGAGAGAATAAGTATTGTTCATATTATAAAACAGGTTACTTTAATGGTGTGTTTAGCTGCAGCACAGCCTGCAAAATGTGACTAATTATCTCACATAACTTCAAGAAACTCATTTCCCAAAGGACTGGTGACAATAAAACTTTGTGCTTACAGCACTTTGCATTTGTGAGTCTAGAAAAGATTTATAAAACTTACTAATTAAGTCTCACAAATCTCAAGAGAACAAATAGAGCAATAGTTTACTAATTTTTATGGATGCTAAACACCCAGCTAATGTGACTTGTGAAAGGTCACACAAAGTCAGACAGAGTTAGAAAGAGTTCAAAAGATATTCTTTCCTAAAGGCCAATGGCATAGAGTGCCCAGCAACCAATACTATTCTGCTGCGGTTCAGATTTCTGCATGCCTGTATCCATTAAAATGCCATTGAGAAGTCTCTTGCTATCGTTTTCACCCTCTTTTTTGCTCTACTTTTTTTTTTTGAAACACAAATAGTAACTTTCTGCATACTAGGTATAACAAATTAGCCTTTTTGTAGGGCAGTTAGAACAAGTTTGAAAATCTTTAAATATTTGTTCAATATCTATTTGTAGTGTTGTGAGAGAAATGTGGCTTATTGTTCATAAGGATGAAATAAAGGATGACTCTGTAAAGGGAAATTTGTGAACTTAAAATGTGTGCTGTCGTAAGACAGACTCTTTTAAATAACAAGCATGTGTGATACTCTACCAAATGTTTAACATCCCATTTCTAAAATCAGGGAAATTTGTATTTTTATATAGCTGCTGTAACAATTTGGGGCATCTGTCTGTGTATCACTAAAGAATGCTCATTAACTCCTAAAATTGCCATGTTACTGAATGCCTCAAGGAGTATTAAGTCCATCACAAGCTGACAAATTCTCTAACAGAAATCAATCTTCTTGTCTGGTTGAAGCTGCAAAACAAACAGTATCAGCCATTAATCTGGCAGGCTGGCCTGTGGCCAAAAAAACCACTTAAGCTAAGAAGGCCACATGAACTGGGAGAAACTTTCTAGGTTAAAAGAGAGAGAGAGATTTGGAATGAAATATCCCTCAGAAAAAGCATTGTTTTCAAGTTGCTGGTTCTCAATTATAATAAATACAGATGGAGAAAAAATCTCCTTTTGTTTTCTAACAAAAGGTTCATCTCAACAGAGGGGTCACCTATGAACAAAACAACCTTGATGCAGGGGTGAGATGAATAAACTTTGATTTGGAAAAAAAAGGCATGTTCAAAAGAATACCCTGAAATTCCAGTGAATGCTCTGGCTGACGCCCCCCAAACTCTCGACACTATAAGAAGAAATTGAGGAGAAAATAGACATGTGTGCAGATTATCTTATTGTTTTGTTTGTGTGCCCATTTTTTTGCTAAAGAAGGAAAAAATTATTTTCTCTGGAAAAAGCTAACTGTATATTTCTCATGAATGGACGTAAAACCTCTGTGCCCATTGCACTGAAATTGTGGGAACATGGTCTCACACCTGTGAAGGGACTAAAGGACAGATTATTGCCTACCTGTGATCTCTAATGCAACACAGTCAAACAAATTAAAATATGAAAGTAAATAGGCTGTAGGACCTATTCCAAAGAAGCAGACTTAAAGGCTTCTAAAATGTTAAATACAAGTATATCAGACACTACTAGAAGGACAAAAGTCAGCAAACAGTTATTTGATCAAAGATTTCTCTTTCATCAACAGATTTGTTCTCCAAGGGTTGGGTTTTCCAAAACAAAGGTAGGATATGAAGATAAAAGTTGTGTGCTCAGAGCTTTGGAAGTGTGAGCAGTTGAGCATAGTGGATAATCCAGAAGCATAAGGATGAAACTCAATCCTTTTTTGTGTATGTTTTCTTTTGACCCATGATATACCCAAACAGAGCTCCTTGAAAAGTATTAGCTCAGCAAACCTTGTCAGAGAGGAGAGGAGAGGAGAGGAGAGGAGAGGGAGAGGGAGAGAGAGAGGGAGAGGGAGAGGGAGAGGTGAGACGAGGCGAGGCGAGGAGAGATGTACTGTGCATTTTCCAATGACTGCTTTTAAGTATGGGCCAAATTCCTCAGCTTTTTCTCACATTAAAAATGCATTGAATCACAAGGCTATCGTTCCTGAAGTCAAGAGTTACTCATCTCAAGGACTATAGAAACAGGATTCTAAACTAGGTATTGACCTTTTTAGCCTGATATTGAGGAGACAGGTTATTTAGTGATAGCAGGAAAATGGAAGCAATTTCCCACTCTCAATCCCTCATTCCCCTCTGTATGTGAATACATTCTCATACAGAGAAAGGCAAACCAAAATGCTGTAAAGTGGCTGCGAAGTAATTAATCTTAGAGTGAAAGGCTGAAAACATGAAGTACTATCAGTAATTTACTTTGCTGTAAGTAGGTTAGACACCTCCAAATCTGAAATGCTAACTCAAAGGAAGAGAAGGCAGGTATTCAGCCACTGTCTGTCAACATCAGACTCTGGCTCTACTGCCTGCTACTGCATTTCTCTGCTCCAGCAAAATTATCTTATTTGTGCATAAACCAGTCATATCTTATGAATATCTGGGATTATTTATAAATTTTAATGTAGAGATTTTTAGTTTGTAGTTAGACTTAAATCTTTGATAAGATATTAAATATAAGCACTGAACTATTGTGCTTTCTTTAGCAAGCCTCTTGATTTCTATAGACAAAGGGTTTTATAATAATTTATCTAGCTTACTGTTCTAAGGCCTTGATTTGCCTTCTAAATCACAGGTGCACATTGCCATTATCTTGTAACATCAGCTTGTTCTTCACATGTGTTAGGGATTTGCATGTCCTCTAGATGATAGAACAGATACACCTGCATGCTGAAGGGCTGAGTTAAATCATTAGTCAAGGCTTATGTCAGGCTCCTTTGAGCCTCAATGCAGCATTTGATGGTAAGCACCTTGTTCTTCTGTTGCCTGAGTTATTCTGCCTCTTTCAGCAGAGCACCTTCCCCGGAGGGAAGGAGTCATGTGCAGTTTGCTAGGTCACCATCAAATCAGACAGGAATCATAAATACCTTTAGAGAAATGAGTATTTGTTCAATAACAGAGGCTTCTTCAGAAAATGAACTTGTCTTGAGGACTTCAGTTCATTTGCAATCTGGTGTTCTCTTACACACAATCATAGCCTGGTGCTTCATTGATGCAGGACAATAATATGTATTTAGTATACAGTGAATAGGTACTATGGATGCATATATTGCATGTCAATATATTATAAATATGTATTATATACTATATGTTCATACAATAATATGTAATTTTATTATTATGTGTATATAGAAACATTATTGATAAAATATAACTGAATATAGTATATATTATATATACACATATACATATATAATACACTGTTTTTAGTATACAGTGCATTCTGGTGAATCTTTGCAGTTAATACACCTACATTCCAAAAGGAGAGTTCAGAAGAAATATTACAGAGAAGTAGGATGCCAATTAAAGGATGCCTACCCCTGTCTGTCATTTACAAAGGAAACTAAGAGTGATGAAAAAAGAAATGTTAAATGTAGAATTATGTCTGTGATAGTAATATGGGTAGCACCTGGGAATTCAACCAGGCATTTTGAGTTTAAGTGAACTGCTGATTCATAAAATCATCCTTAATAGCTCTGCTATACTAATATCATTCTTTGTAGAAAAGAAAGTGTTTCTGTGTATGCCTAGATTTCCTATCAGGAAAACATTAATCCATTATAACCTTTGTTACTCATGCTGATCATTCATGCAGAAAAAAGTGTAATTTATTATAAAACAACTAACCTTCAGCATTTGTAGAATTTAAAAAGGAAGTTGATGAATTGGCAGAAAAAGAGTCATCTCTCACTCCCTCTCATTGGTTTTTGGTGGGATTTTTTTGGTGTTGTCATTGTGGTTTATTGTTTATTTGTTTGGTTTGGGATTTTTTATCTGCTTCAGAAACTGGGTATGTAAAAATATTCTATTCATGTAAATTAGTTGCTGTTTCAATATCTGGGTTCTACAAATGCTCAAGGCCATTCTTATGGGTTCAGCAGTGACTCCACACTACTTGCAGAAGTGATCCTTCCAGATCCAGAGCGCAAGTATCTCTAGTTGATGTTACATATTGACCTATACACTAACACTACAGAGAGGAAAAATGAAATTTTAAAGCTGGAATGAACTTTTTNTTCAGAAACTGGGTATGTAAAAATATTCTGTTCATGTAAATTAGTTGCTGTTTCAATATCTGGGTTCTACAAATGCTCAAGGCCATTCTTATGGGTTCAGCAGTGACTCCACACTACTTGCAGAAGTGATCCTTCCAGATCCAGAGCGCAAGTATCTCTAGTTGATGTTACCTATACACTAACACTAAAACCAGGAAAAATGAAATTTTAAAGCTGGAATGAACTTTTTAACATTGACTCAATTGGTGAGGGTGAATTCTGGACTGATGATTACTCAGATGGACATAACAGTACTGATAGACACAGCAAAATGTCTGGGTAATGCATTGTATGGAAAAACAGTGATCCAGCAAAATGTCACAAAACTCTAGAAATTCCTATTTAGAAGAAAGATTACAACATATTTAAAGATAAATTCCTTGCAGAAGATGTTCAAAGCCAATAAAACTTTTTGTTGTTAGTTCATCCAGGATATAATTTTTGAAGTGTAAACACAAATAACTTGATTTAATGTTTGTTACTTATGCATAAAACATACTGAACTAAATTGAAAAATTACTCCATTATGTTTTCAAATCCAATAGAATTAAGTAAATAAAGAGCATCAGAGGTTTCTCTGACATATTCTTAGTTACCAGAAAGAGGTTGACTAGACAGCATAATTGCTGATATTTTACGCAACATGCACGTGCATTTGAGAGTACATATATATACACAAACACAGAGAAAGCTAGGTAAATTGAACAAAAGGAAAATCTTGGTCAACAAATGATAAAGAACTTATGTGAACTGAATGTAATGATTTCCGTAGGATTTCTGATCTTTGTTTGAGACTAGCAGGTATGAAATATCCTTGTGTCTCACCTTGTGATTTCTAGACAAATACATGTAGTAGAGAACTGTTAGTTTATGGTCCCACGAAGGTGAGGAAATACTGATCAGAAAAGCTTTGTGCAGGCTGACAGTAAGGAAGTTAAACTTCCCTTATGAAGGACACTTTTTGGAGCAGGCTGTAGGAGTATATTATTTATCCTATGACAAAATAAAATAGAAAGTAAATCCTAGACTCCTCACAGTTGCATGCTTGTTCTATCAATTCCAGTTTATTGCAAGATGAGTAACGTAAAGGAAATATCTGTTCGATGATGAGCAGGCTGTCAGCTCTGTCACTTGTAGCAAATGTCCTCTTCATGCAGAAGAATCTCAGGATATCCAGAGAAGTTTACATATTTCAGTCCAGGACCAGCAGTTTTGAAAGAAAGGGACCCAAATGAACATTTTCAGGCTATTTTGATATAAATGATAGCTACCAAAATCCTTAAACATATTAAATTGTTTCAGACATCACAAGGTTTTATATACATATAAAATAGCATGGCTCAAGATGCATACCTAAGGCAAGCATTCCAGATCACAAACATTGTATGGATACATTATTACATGGAATTTCAAGGAATGTTTCTGTCTGGCCACACAGAGAAAAAGAAGCACTGAAAAATGTAAAAACTTGAGAACTTTAGACTTGGCTCTATCTTGCAATGTATTTCAACCAGCTCAATGAAAGAATGAAAACACTAAAAGATTAAAGAAGATTGTTTATTTTACTGAAAGAATTCAATGTTTTTGTGGAAAATGTTGCTATTTTCTCTCTGCTCCGTAAGGATGTCTTACATTTTCAGAAGGTCAATATGTTACTACAGAAATCTTGCTTAGCTGTAATAAAACTTCAGATAGCTATTTGAGCTTGGATTGATAGCTAAAATTGATACATTTTTTTTTCTTTTTTTAATTTATGGCTGTACTTTTGAATATAACATAAGTTATAAAACCATACGTAGTCATCCAATTTTCACTATATATTTTGCTCAGGAAGTGATGTTCTTTCTTAGGGGACTTTATTCCTTTTGACTCATTTTGATGTCTGTAGGACTAATAATCTGGATTTTGCGGCTGGATTAGTATTTAATAGTTTAAAATCAGATCACAGCAATTTGATTTGTTTGTCATACTAACACTCTCTATATGTAGGATTTCCATGAATGACCCAAGTGCATATTGCAACTGCTTAAACTGCACTCAAGCATTGCTTTCTAGTGTGGGAGGGATTCAGAAAACATTTTACACATCAAATTTTCCCTGAAATGCACTTAGCCATCTATGTTTCATGACTTTATCTGAATAGATGTGAAGTGAATGACACAAATATCCTTTCATTTGCTCATGTGAACCCTCATCAACACCTCAAAGGCATGGTTCATTTTTATTAAGTGTTGTTACAAATAATATGGTAGAGAAATATCTCCTATTATGAATAGAATATATATTAATAGTCCCAATTGTCAAACACAAGCAGCTCCTTGGTATTTGATGTATATCCTCTGGATTCTTGTCTTTTTGCCATACCTCAAGAAATGCTGTGGGGCCAAGTTTTATACCTTCCCTTCTGCTTAAATCCTGGTTACTTGTGGAACATATGCTTATGTTAGCACTCAGACATGATGCTTTTACTAAACCTGTAGTGCTTTTGAATGCCAAGTCTATAGGAGAATAAAAAATGGTTTTCTAATAATTTTGTCTTATGACGGTCATAAAAGAGCACATAGCTTGCTGGTAATTTATGACAGTGCATCTGCTGAGCTACAGGAGCTTGGAAAAACTATCCTGCTAATGGTGTCCTAAACTAAAATTGTTATGCATTCATCAGGATGCAATAAATAGAAGAAGAACTAATGCGTTAAAGTTAATAGAGCTTCTGGAGATATTTACTGTGTATAACAGTAGGGATAGCACTCAGATAGCTATTAATCTCACTGGGAAATCCATTTTAGTGTAAAGTTTGTAAAAAGGGAAGAGTGAGAAAGCAATAGATTGGTGCTCATGACAGGCTAATGTAAAAATGTGTCACTTGACAATGAACTCATTTCAGGGTGCATTCATTACATCTTAAAGCTATTTCTAGATATATAATTATAATTATGGTATATATTCCTCTTATTCCTTAGACTTTGCTATTTTGGTCACATTTGAAAAATCAAGCTAAATCTAGTATGCCTACTACCAAAAAGAATGTTTTGGTGACATGGAAAAAAATAGACTTGAAATGAAAGTAGTTAAGATTGTCTGTAATTTTGTAACAAAGCTGTACAGTGCAATTACAGTAACTAATTAACTTTAAATTGTAACAAAAAGCCCAAATAATGTATTATCAGGCTTATTAAATGCTTTTTAGATTCTCTTTCATATGTGTTATTGAATAAGCCTTTAACACTTAAATATCTCATCAGTCTAAGCTAGAATTTATTGACAGCACTAAGTTTTCAGTTGTTTCAGAGAAAGTGGTCACTAAAGACATCTAGCCCCTTAATTAATGTTTGCACATATATCTTATTGGCCTAGCCAGACCTTTGCATTAAGAAATAGCTGCTTGTATGCATATCTCAGTTTTGGCTCTGTGAACAATTCCCTCTTGCTAAGTATTATTAATACATCCATTATATTTTCAGTACAAAACAATGCTCAGTAATGAATGCACCTTTCCCCCATCTTTCCATTCCTAAGTTTGATGTCCCTATGATTTACAGCACCATATTTGCCTAAACTCAACATTGGAGATTTAAGACAAGGATTCTCTTTTAATTTTCAAAGTTGAAATAGGACATGTAAGGCTAATGCAATGGTCCGAAATACTGATCTAGCAGATAGAAATACTGACTGTAGGGAGAATATTGATATGCAAGGGGAATAAAATTGAACAATCGTCTTTGCCAACATGGACAGTGAGAGTGGACTAGTGCACTCTCACTAGTTTGATGGTGACTCCATTTTCCATGGTCTAATTGATGTGCTGGAGGGAAGGAATGCCATCCAGAGGGACCTGGACAGATTCGAGAGGGGCGTGTTTGTGAATCTCGTGAAGCTCAACGAGGTCAAGATCAAGGTCCTGCACCTGGGTAGGGCAATCCCAAACACAAATATAGGTTGGGTGGAGAATGGACTGAGGGCAGGTCTGGGGAGAAGGACTTGAACTTAATGGTGGACTAGAAGTTCGACATAACCCAACAATGTGTGCTCAGAAAGCCAACTGTGTCTGGGGCTGCATCAAAAGACGTGTGGACAGCAGGTCAAGGGAGATGACTTTGCCCCTCTACTACACTCTTGTGAGACCCCAGGTGGAGTGCTGGATCCAGCTTTGGGGCTCCCAAGATGAGAAAGAGTGAGTCCAAAGGAAGGCCATGAAGATGATCAAAGGGCTGGAGCACCACTCCTATGAAGACAGCTGAGAGAGTTGGGGCTGTTCACCCTGGCTTGTGGCACGCCATCCAGCAGCCTTCCAGTACCTAAAGGGGACCACAAAAAAGATGGAGAGGCATGCAGTGATAGGACAAGGAGTAATGGCTTAAAACTGAAAGAAAAATATAGATCACATATAAAGGCATGGAACTTTCCAGTAGAGTACAATGATCAGGGCCCCTCCAGCCTGGCCTTGAACACTCCCAGGGGTGGAACATCCACATTTTCTCAGGCGAACCTGTTTCAGTGCCTTGCATACTCATCATAAAAAATTTCTTCCTTATACATAGTCTGAATCTACACTCCTTCCATTTAAAACCCTTGTCCCGTGTACTACCTGACCTCGGCACCATCAGATTGCTGATGATTTGTTGCTCTGGACTTTCAGGCACATATACCAGTTTTGTTCCTCCAAATTTCTTTTTCTTTTTTCCTCTTTAAGTTAGATGTCTCTCTTGAGGCTGTTACCTGTGTGGTTTCTCATTTCACCACCTACATTTATATCAGACTTTTTTGCAACACATGAATTTCCAACACGCTGATAAAATACACGTTCACTCAAACTGTGAATGCAAAAATGGTTGTATTACAGACCATAGTAGCATGCAGTTCAAGAAGCTCAAAACATCAACAGAAGATATTGCAGTTACTTACAAACCTTAATTATAATTAGATCACCTTGCTTTATCCATGAACACTTTTCAAAAACTCATTTATTTGGTGAATAATAAAAATTATTTTTTTGATAAACACTGCTCTTTCCCTTCTTTTTTCCCCCCTACCAAAAAACCCAAAACCTTTATACAGAGAAAATTGTCCTTAAGAAATAGATATATTTCATTAAAGTGCATCATCATTAAACCATTTCAACACACTGCTGTCAAGCAGCCCCGGCAAATAATTATCTCCCAAATGATCTCGTTTATAATAAGTAGGATACCACTCAACTGTGCATTAGTCTTCCTTTAAATTGAGTCCATGTAACCTATTTAAAAAATACTATAAAGTAGAAAATATTATAACCTAGATCAATCCCTTTAACACTTTAGTTCTTTATGAAGCTACTACCTCTGAGGAAGTAGAAACATCTATAGAAATCTCCAAATCTCTCCCCTGATTCCTCATTTGTTTCTCCTCTATGACACCTCAAAGTCCACAATTTGTGGAGCCCCAAAAATGTCCTGCTCTTCGGGTAAAGTCAGTCGTCTTTTTTTTCTTTGGTCTCAGCTAGGTCCATCAATTTTTTGAGGCTGAACTGGCATTTGCTGAATGGAAAGGAGCTCATGACTCCCTGCACTGCACATCTGTGGGACCTTCCTTGGGAGAGAATGAGCAAAGTCTCTCTGTCCTTCCTGTCACGTGACAGTCCATCGTGTCATTAACCTGTGATTTTGATGATCAGTATCCAGCAGAATGACATGAGCTCACTGCAGCAGTTTGTGCCTCTCCATTCAGCAGGAGTCTGTTCCAGGTGGGCACTGCATTGCTGCTGTGCTGTAGACACAGATGATGGAGGTGAGGGCTGCAGGACTGTGCACACCTAGGACATCTAAACCGAAAGTTCCTCCCGCCTTTTGTTTTTCTCTATGTTCCGCTGCTAATAATCTATAAATTTAAAAATCTACAAATGCATAAATCTATAAATATTTATATAACTATATTTTATATAGATATATAAGTAAATAAATATAGAAATATAGAAATATATGCATTTTCATAAAATGGTTCTGACAGAATACAGTGACAGGTTCTTCAATCACTGAAATTATAACCTGTATCAGTAACCAGCAGGAAATCAAATTCCAGTGAAGTGACCTGTAAACTTTTGTTTCTCTTTTTAGTTTAATTTAGCTTCCTTATAAAAGTTGTTTTAGCCAAGGACCAAGTATTATATGTGCAGTAACTTTGATTTTTGCCTTCTGCAGATTGGTTTCATAAACATAACTTAAGCACAAGTTAAAACTATTTCATTTCTAAGTCTTGTATGTTCAAGATACATGCAGACCATCCTCATTAATTTATTAGTCTTCATGTTTCTCATACACACCTGCACTGATTCTATTAAGAGTTTTTTTATTAATCTTTAAATTTTCACTGGTATGTAAGACCACACTTTCTTTTCAGCCTTATTATTTTGTGCTTATAAGAAGCCCCTGAAGCAAGTATTATATATTCATTGAACCCTCAGGAGCCAGGCATATTTCAAAGGAAATACCTGCAGTGTCATAATTTTCTATAGCTTGTTACTTTAATTCAACTATTTTCCCATCTTTTAACCTAATCCAGAAAGCTCAAAAATTCCCATAGTTTCAAGGAAATTTCAGCCAGTTCTCACACAGGCTTTGGAAGAAGCTGTGTGCATGTGTGCATATGTGTGTGCATCTGCTGTAAATACAGAGAATAAACCACGAGCTAATAGTCTTAATATAGTAACATAGCAAGCTTAATTGGTGATTTGATTGGCATGACAGAGACTTGTGATGATTCTCATGCCAGTATTATTGATAAAGCTTTATTTTTTTCAGTAGAGACACATAGAAAAAATTGAGAGAGAGTGCTGTTGCCCTACATATCAAAACTGCATGCTGATGTTCTCAGGTTTATGAAGTGTGCAGGGAAACAAATATGTTGAAAGACACTATCAAAATTAAAATAGATACAAGAAAGCATTTAATTTAGATGGACTTTTATTAGAGAGATCTACCAGGAAGCTTAATGACAGCTTTTTTGTGACTAGTTGTATGGCTGTTATAAGCAAGAGACAATGATTATTATGGAAAAAAGGGGGAACAGCAACAAAGTAATGACCCTGAACATCACTGTTACATCCTTGAACAAATCCAGAGTCCAGGTCTTAAGAGAAGAAAGTCTGAAGCACTTAATCAGTGAAACAAAACCACAAAGACAAAATCATTCTTATGCATAGAACTAATAGGATGTGCAGTAAAACCACCTTACTGGCCCATGAGCTTTTTTTCATTGATCTCAAACACAAAGACTGCAGAATGTGGAAATGGGCATATTACTTTAGAATATGTATAAAAATGTGTACATCAGTAGAATCAATAAGAATATCACATAAAATCATAAAAAACTAGCAAGGAATAGCAAGTGCAGAAAGTAATTCTATATGTATATAAACTTTAAGAGAAGGAGCAAAGAAAATGGCATGTTTCCGTTCAGCAGACAGGAAAAGCAATAAAAAATTGCTATGTAAAATCTTAAATATTTAATATATATTTTTCATTCAAAGGAGAAGGGAGAGGTTTCTGGATACAGTAACTAAAACAATCTGAAAATAATGAGGTTATCTGAAAGGGAAGCAGCATGCATGTTTGTCTCAATTTTATTCATCCCTGGGTATCCATTTAGGGCCACTATTGAATTGCTGAGTCCCAGTGTGGCCATTCCTCTAGTAAAGTAGATGGATGTGTAAGTGCAGCAGTCCTTCAGACATCCTTTCAGAATGACCAAAAGCCAGTCATGATAATAGGAGTCACTGTGCAGACAGTCCCTAAACTACCATGTGTGAGTACTAACACTGATTTCTAGGTGGGAACTAAACCTTTGCTTCCAGAATAATAGTTCAGCCTAGAAAAATTACTGTGGAAGGTAGTGGAATATGTGTTGGTGCCAAACACTCTCAAGAACTGTCAGAAATAGTTAGAAAAAGATGAACTGGCTGCAGGGGTGGAGGGCTACCCTAGGTGGATCATAAATGTTCCCTATAGTCTTTTTTCTGATTTTCTAAACATCTTCTTTTGATATACATCCACATGTTGTTTGTAATCTAAAAGGAGTCTCTACAGTTCCTTGTATGTGAATTCTCTGACAAGAAAAATGCAAGCAACAAACTGCTCAGATCGAATGAAGGTATGATCCAAGCTATTACTGCTTTTTTACATGCTGTCACTGCTTTTTTACATGCTGTCACTCATGGTATTCCAGCCCTGACCAGCTGTGCATCAGTTCTTTACATAGTTGTCTAAATAACATCTGGAGTATCATAACTGCTTCAAGTTTTCAGTGTACTTACTGCTAATAAAAGGTGCAAGACACAGGGTTGTTCTGAATAATCTTTAAGACTGGTTCCACTCCACATGCAGTGTATTTTAATAATGTTTGGTATGGATTTATCATTCTACTAGGGAATGTACATGAACATAAAAACTTCATTAAAAAGTGCTTCGCAGAAACGTTATTTTTCAATTATTTACAATGCAGTTAGAGTTCTAACTTTTATATCTTCTAAGGGAAAAACCTTCTTTAGTGTGTTTTTAAGCATACTGAAAAAAATCAAATGGTCAAGCAGAAGCAGAAATTTTCTTCGCACAAGGCAAAGTCAAAATGAACCCATTCTAGGAATAAAACAGCCCAAAGTTAATAAAGAGCAAGTCTTTCTTGTTCCGTACCCATTATATTAGATACATGTTTTAATTAACTTCATCATGTAATTAAATATTTGGCTCCATGAATTAAATTGTAATTACACGTAAGAGAAAGCATAACCTAGATATAATTGCTTTATGCACTCTGTGTATCTTGTTCAGAGTTACTGCCAAGGTACTATAAAGAATACCAGGATATGAAAAAAATATACCTCAAAACATTTAATAAATTGTTTTTTCAAAGCATATTAAACCTGAAATAGCACCTCTATCTAAAACAATTGTATTATTTTCAATATCCTTTCTCTAAAATTTAAAATGCATGTGTGTGTTTACATGTATGTTCTTGTGACAATGCACTTTTGTATATTTTGTAGTTGAAAGGATTTTTTTTTTCCATCATTAAAATTCACTTTTATCCTAAAGAAAAGAGAGACTAGAGCTTGTACTTTTATGCAACTTTAAAATGGGCAGTAGAAAAGGTCTGATTAATATATAAAAAAGAAAAAAAACAGACATTTTTCTTTGCCACAATTTCATCATTATTTTTTGCAAAATTTTTATGGTAACCGCATCAAAATTCATAATTGGGAAGGCATGCCTACCAAGCTCCCAGGTATGTTACTTCATTATTCAAATCATAAAGTGGTTGTATTTACATAGGCTTATTTTTACTTTGTAAACTGGTTTTACATTCAGATGGTTTCAACGATAACGGTTTTGTCACAGGCATCCCTAATAGCACAAGATTTAGATTTTATATACATGAAAAAATACAAATAAGCAAAAGACTCATGGGAGACCTGTCATACACCAGAATATTTCCAAATTTCCTTTTAGAAAATTTATGCAGATATCTGCATACATTTTATCTGCATGAAAAGAAGAAATATAATTTTTAAAAAGCATTATTAAGTGGAAAAATATTTAATTATTTATTTTTAAGGAATTAATCTATTATTATGGCAGTTGCTTGGCATCATTTTTCACATACTAAGCACTGAAAGGCTACCTGAGTACTATTGAAGAGTTTCTAATGTTTCTTTACATTAGTGTCTGTGTTAATGGAAAATAAAATTCTAAATTAAGCTATCCAGAATATATAATTTATTTCATTAGTTGTATGTTTCTTTATAAGTAAGTTATTTTCTGACATAGCATCCATTGTTCTTCTGCAGCAAATAACTTCAAAACACAGACACAATACAAATTCAATTTCACTCAAGATATCAAACACTGAGTATTATCTTCTGCTGCAGCAGGGCCATCTGGAGACGGTTGCCCAGGACCATGTACTGGAGGCTATTAATTTCCCCAAGCTGGGAGACTTTACTGCCTCCCTGGGTCACCTGTGTGACTGTTCAGCCACTCTCACAGTGAAAAAAAGTGTTTTCTGATGCTTGTAAGGAAACTTCTGTATCTCAGTTTATGTGCATTGCCTCTCTCTGGGCATCACTAGAGCGGCTCTCTTTAAAAGCTGCATCCTCTTTGCACCACCTTTTCAGATGTTAATACAGGTCTCTCAGCCTTGCCTAATGGGACAGATGCCCAGAAGCTTCATTTTTAACAGTACGTTGTAGAACTCTTCCAGTCTATCCATGTCTGTCTTGAACTGAGGAGCCCAGAGCTGGACACAGTCCTTCAGCTGTGGCCTGCCTGGTGCTCAGCAGAGGGGAAGGATGATTTCCCTCTGTCTGCTGGCTAAGCTTTGCCTAGTGCAGCCCAGGATATCACTGACCCTCTTCATGGTAAGGACCTGCTGCTGGCCCTTGTTTAACCTGGTGTCCACCAGGATGCCCAGGTCCTTTTCTTCCAAGCTGTTTACCAGCTGGCTACCTACCAGCATATGGGGCTATGGTATCATAAATGAAAGTCTACAGTTCCCAGACTCTCTGTGAATTAAATAAGAACATGCAGATAGATATTAAAACTTAATCATAGAATGTGCACATGTATACGGAATACTTTGCTTTCAAAGATCAAAAGCATCGGTGTTTTGTGTAATGGGATTTAGTATAGGGCAGAAAGGAGTTTTTCACCGTGGTATTAATATTAAAGTTTCTACCCTGATTCTCCTGTACATTTATTCTTTTGTCTCAATTGCATCAAAGCCTATAGCCAATATTTATTTCTAATATATTGTAGAGGTTTTTCTTTCCCCTGAACAGTGCAAATTCCTCTATATCACAAAAGCTAATAAATACTTTGCTGAAAAATCCATGGCAGTAACAGAATCCCTGAAGTATGTGGAGTTCTACTTGATAATTCTTACGGGTCCCTTCCAATCTGAGAAACTCTATGATTCTATGATATAAGATACTGTGAATACTAAAACCTTACCAAAACTGGTGTAGTCTAGTCCTGCTTGACTGGGATGTCTTCTGCACACCCTTTTCTGGGTGTTCCAGGTTTCTGTTTTACACTTGTGGTGGCTATTCAGCAGCTGAAAATCAAATAAGAAGGACTGAAATTGGATCATCCTTCTTTATCCTTTCCTCAGCATTATCTGTGGCTATTGCTTCTCCTGTTCTGCTTATATCAGCTTCCTTAGTGACTTTTAGTGAGGAGAAAGTATCCTGGAGAGCTTCAGTAGACATAGCTTAAACAAGGCTAGACCAATACAGTGGCACTGGAACCAGTGTTGTATCACTGAATGTCAGACTGTGACACAGGAGAGGACTGCTAAACCTACGGTCAGCATGATATGGTTGATGAGCTGGAGTACAAGTGAGTTTAGTGTTCATTTATTCTGCATGTTACTGCTCTAGTGTTTCCCTGGACCATGTTCACATACAAGTCTTTCATTCCAGAAAATCCTCTAGTAGAAAGTTATTGACTGACCTTCACCGTACTAAAAGCTGAGCATTTTTACATTAAAGACACAACATTTACTAGTAAGGGCAAAGTATTCCTACCAATAATTTAAGCTAAACCACACCTGTCAAAATAAACGAATGAAGTCTAATTCACACTGCTTTACTCTAGTATTACTTATTGTGTGTGTTTACTTCATTTCTGTTTTAGAAGAATGACTAATCTCTCTGCAGTTAAAGGGAATGAGCAAAGATGTCTGTTGCATGACTCCAGAAGCTACTAGTTTTGCAGCTAGAGGCCCATGTACCAATTACAAAAATAAAAAAATCATGAAGAGAAAATCTACATTTTTGCATCTATTATTGCAAGAGTTTGATTCAGGACTTTGGTCATCTAAAATAATTACCTGATGTAAGAATGTCTTTTCTCTGAAGGCACTCTCTGCGTTCGGTACTCATATGGATTTAAAAGTAAAACCATAGGTTTGAATACCCTTCAGTATCTCTGTTGGTTAATAATGTGTTCACAGACATGAAAAATGAGGCAAGGAGTGAGTGAGTAAATTATCCAAATAACTAACAGCCTGTAGAAAAAGGCATTGAACTCAGGCTGCACTGATTTCTGCAGGTACCTCCTTTTCCGCTTCTCTATTAAAAACTGGTATGTTCAGTAATGCAGTAAGTTGGAAGACACATTTATTATGAAACTGTATTAAAAAGGTACTGTCTTAAAACTACTTAGTTTTTTTGACAGTGTAATTCTGAAGTTATGTAATCCTTCAAACTGGAATTTGATGTATTGGTGATCTTGATGCAATTTTAGACTCCACTGTAAACTGAAAAGAAAATTGCCATTTATGAACAGTAGACTCCTGATTGAGTATTGCCACATTTAAACAAAAAAGTAAATTTCATACCATCAATTTAAAATAATGATGATGGCAGACATTTAAAAATCTCATTCCCTATATGTGTTTTCGCTCTTTTTCAACTACATGGGATTTTTTTTGTTCTTAGAGTTTGATTTTTCTGCTTAAAAAAGATCCAAATATTTTACTTTGATGATCTGTTCATTGTGCTCACTGACTTAAACAGTCTCAATTCTGACTCTCTTGTCATAGTAGAGTCTGTGATTTATCTGTTTTCATATCCGTAAAGATACAGCCTTAACTAAGTGGTCTCTTGCATAATCAGACTGACTTGGAGTTCACTAAATGTAATCTTACACTGTGTATCTCAATTAATCTTGCAGTCTGTGGCTAATCACATCCCCACCAGGCAGGCTCACATATCTCACCAAGCTGGATTATTAAAATCCATATTTCACGTTAACAGCCATGTGTGTGAGATTAGTTTCTAAGTAGTAATGCACCTGCCATAAATACCTCATATCTGGTATCTTCTGAAATACTGCTGCTGTCAAAGATGAAAAAGCATGATGTGCATTCAAAACTAGTTTACAGTTCTTTTTTATGGGCAAGTGATTTTTTTTCTTGATTCCTTTGCTTTGTTCTGATATACCTGAAAATCTATACAGCACAGACTGTAATGAAGACAGAACGTGGGAAAAGATATGTTCTGGAAGAACTGATAGAAGAATATGATTATATAAACTTTATTGATTTTTTATCTTTTCAAGTAAAAGCTAAACTGAGAAAACCTGCATTAATTTAGGCTCATACCATTAGATGTACATTAAGGGCTAAATTCCATTTTACAGTAAAACTTTTTAAATCTGGAGTAACTCCAGTAAGCTCAGTTGGTCTAGAAATTGCCTTAGCATTGTCATTTTGCTAATTACATCCCGGAATAGAACACTTTCCATCCGATCAGTAGACTATTAACAGATGATCCAGACACTGAATCTTGGAGTTTCAAGTCTCTTGGGTCTGTAAAAGCAACTAATGCTATACTTCAGGCTCAATACTTTTAAAAGGAAGAATTTCTGTTTAACTCCCTGTATTCCTCAAGAAAATAGCTGCACTAATGCCTGGCATTTGCAGTAAAGACCAAGCAGACCTTTTTCTCTGAACCTTGCTTAAAAGATATCTTTGGTTTAACGGGATATAAGAAGAGTTAAAAGTATACAGCTACAAGCAAATAGTCTTTGCACAGAACTGCTGAATGGGATGATGCTTTACTTAAAGGAAATAAAAGAAATTAGCATGTTTATTATTTTCCTAATGCACTGCTCCTTAATTTAACTTCTCATTCCTGTGGGAGTGTGTCAAGGTCTCTCTGCATTCGGGCAAGTAGTGTTTGTCTCACAGCTGTCAGGCAGAGGCAGCTCAGGCTGACTCATGGGATTGATGAGCACAGTCCCTGCCCTTCCACAGCTTTCCAGGCTTCCTGTCAGGTGAATGCTTGAAAAGCCCCTGCTTGGAGCTCACAGATTCTTGACAGACAAAACGGCTGTTCTGGTGATTTACAGCCTGATTGCTCTGTCTTTTCTAATGAGCAAAAGCTGGTTTAGAGCAGCTACATTTCACTGGCGTGCTCATTGATCAGTGTTGGTGTATAGTCCTTGGAATTTTGATGCCTGGAGGAGGTAGGGAGACAATGGAGAAGGAGAGGGGCTAGATACTCCAATCATGATCTCGAGTCTTGTTAAGGACCATATAGTAAACTCATAACTTTACCAAAATATGGCAGGCAGTATCAGTAAACTCTTCAAACCAGATTTTTGCAGAATTTTCCTCTAAGAATCTATCATTCAAATGTAGATGTAAACTGACAGAAAACGTAGTCAAAAGGTTTCTGTTTCCAGGGCTTTCAAATGTCCTTCAGGTCTATCTGTTACTAAACAACCATGCTAAAATAATTTTGATTTAAGATTTTGAAATTATGATAATAATGAGATTATTCCAAGAAAGCAGAAAAAGAAACGATTGTTTAAAAATTCAGTACCAGTTGATGACCATACATATATTCAGCAAAATAATTTCAAAGGTATAGTTCAAATATGCAGAAATGGTGGATGTAAAGGAAAAGTTATTGGAAACTGACAGTCACTTATGCATTACACACGCCCAAGTCAGAAAAAGCAACTGATTGGGCCATATATTACATATGTCACAGTTACAACTTTGAAGTTGTATTCCATAGTGTGTGTTCCCTGGTATATTGAATTCTGTGTAAGGGTAGTGGTCCACCTTTAAATTTTCCTAAACACTGTTTTCTTTTTAAATTACAAGTCCATCACAAGGTGAAAGGATTATTTGGATTTACCGTTGCTTATCTTTTGCAAACCTTCATATGAAGTCATATCAGTCACAAATAGCTGTTATGTTTTGAAGCAGATCACAGAAAGTGGCAAAATGCATCAAGACAAATCAGACACCATGCTTCTGGGTAACTGCTGAACACCCTCCAGAGACTCACAAACAAGAATAAGAAATATGCTCTAAGACCTGAGGTCAAATGCTTTACCTAAGAAGTACTTTAATCCCCTGGAGAAGTGCTGCTTTGAGAGTTTAATTTCTTGTAGGCGATAGAAATAAGGAAAACAAAAAACAGCAGAAGCCATCCAACCTTATGCATCCACTGACATAAAATACCAGGAGGGTATAATATTGTCAATAATATAGCAGTTCCTAGGAGCCTTTTGTTCTGGGCATTTTACAAATTCAGAACAAATAACTCCTGCAAGGAATTTTTCACCCCAAAATCTGTAGTCAGCAGGAGAGCAGACCAGCTGCCTAATGTAATGGAGAATGATAACTGCACAGGGTTTTCAGATCTGGACATAAGTAACTGAAACCACAACTTTATAATTTTTATAGAAATTATTCTGAAATACTGATTTTATGTGCCTCCCAGCCAGCTAGTCCGCCCTTTCCATTTCTCTATACTCTACCTGTCAAGTTATTACTTTTTGGTATTCAAAAACTGAAATACACTGTGGTGATATTGCAAGCTATTAGAACTCTAATCAGTGCTGGATTTCAGATTGAATAGGTCACAGCAAAGTAACTGACCAGCCCTGACCAAATAGGTGCATGTGGTGATATTTGCATAAAGAGTTAGACTGATATGGAGAATAAACATATTTTTAATCTTAACTGTTATTAATGACTTTGTTCAATTGCACATAAAGGTGATCTTGTTTCCTTCTCTAATATTTTTTGGCTGTTTGGTCACAGAGAGCTGGCTACGAAAATCCTTCTGTGGGTTTGGTATCATTCTACCTGCAGAATATGATAAATTATGTTATTAGTATCAAACCAGTGTTAACCACTGTTTGAAGCAGGGAAAAATAGTAATTTGAAGTTTTAAATTTTAAAAAATTTAATTATTAAACATCTTTTCATACACTGACTGCCTTAATTTGCATGAAATATGTGAAGACTTCCAGCACTTGCTTCAATGTAATGCATTCATTTGCTTCAAATTAAATATAAGGCAACTTAACCAAGCTAAACGGTCTGCGGAACAAATATATTTCTGAATATATACTATTTACTTGTCAGGCAAACAGTGTTCAGCATGAGAGGGAATACTAGTGCCTGGGGAAGAAAGGGATCAATTCAAAGACTGTTTCTTCACCAGCAAAATGTTTTTACCCACAATACCTTCTGAATGCCTTATAAACTACTTTCAAGCAACAGTTTTACCTTGGACTTTCAGAATATAGATCATGACTTTAGCTGGAAATAGAAGAAAGAGGATTTGATGTGCTAAAGGTTTGCAACAAGTAAGCAGAAAGAAATGTTTGAGTAAACCCCAAAACCACCTAGAGCATTCTCAAAAACTACCACTCAAATCTGTACAGAAAAATAGACTCCCCATTGTCAGGGATCATGCAGAGAGAATACAGGAGAGCTACATTTTTCTCTTAATCTGTTAATTTTTATGAAGAAAATTAAGTGAATGTGCAAAAACACAAATAAATTCAGATTTTCTTGAATAAGTGAATAAGCACGTTTTGAAAAGCATCTGGACTCCTGCATTTCCACATTAATGCCATTACCAAGAGGCTTTCTTACTTTCTCTCCTCTGCCTGAAGAATTCTCAATTAATTAGCTAGAGAAGATTTGATCAGAAAACCTGAGGGAACCAGTCCTGAGAACAACCTGTGCCTCGTGTGTAGGCTGTCTGGCCAAATAGGAGGATCAATTTCCGTACTTGGATCTGAATCAGAAATTCAGGAAATTTGAAACTATTCATCTTATTCACATGTATCTTTGTCTTCAAATACAGAATACTGCCAACCTAAAATTTTTTATCAAAACATGCCAGCAGTTCTATCCTTTTCTTTACATCACCACTTCATAAAAGATAATGCAGAATTTTCTGTAAATTTGTTATCTGTTGTCTTTTCCCTGTCAGCCTACTAACCACTAGTACTGTTCAAAAAGCTGAGTCCACAGAAGACACACCTGCATGATTTCTGATCTTGATTTGCTGTGCCAGTTGTTCTCTTGTCCTGGGATTAAAATATCCAATGCTGTGTTATTTTAATAAAAGCTGAGGTGACAAAGTGAGCACCTGTGTTTTTGTTCACTCCACCTGGTACTTTGCTGTCTTATCTCACTGCAGCAGCAAAATCCTTGTGGCCACCATTAGTGAGAGTACTGTCTGCTCCATACAGGTTTAAATGTTTTCTTTACTCGAGGACAAAAAAATAATGTTCAAAAGCATTGACTCTAGACAGCTGCTTTTACAAATTATTTTTTTATTCTAAACAATTCTATACTTGATCTTCCTCTTTCAGGTCATAAAAGGATAGCCTACTGATGAATAGGAGGCTAAACCTTGGTAATACCAGAAGGAATATCAGGCTATAATTAGGAAGAAAAAAAATTCCCCCCCCAATCCCTATAGAAAATAGAATGATTATTTTCTCCAACACCCTTAAGAACTAGGTTACTTGAAATAAAGGTTAGAATAACCACTTAAGAAATACCCATGTTTAATTTTATCAATGGCTGTAAATAAATGTGAACAGAAAGCAGATTTGGGTTAAAGCGTGACTGGTGCTGCAAACAGTAGAGTTAAATATCATCAAGGAATCACAGGATCATGACATCATTAAGACATCCTGAGAGAGATCACAGGAAGTGTCCAATCCAACCACCTGCTCAGAGCAGTGTCAGCTCTAGGGACAAACCAGGTTACTCAGGACGTTTTATCTAGTCAGGTCTTCACAAACTTCAGTGATAGTGACACCACAGGATTTCTGTGCAAGCTGTGTCACTGCTGACCCTTCCTCACTGGGAAGAAATTTCTCCCTATATCCAGTCTGAACTTCTGTCTCATCAATCTGTGTCCACTTTATTTCACCCTCCCACCCAACCCACTGCGAAAAGTGCAGGCTCCATCTCCCCAAGAACCTCCCACAGGCACTTGGGTTCCTGTTGGGTCACCCCAAAGCCATCTCTGCTCCAGGTTGTACATGCCCAGCTGTCCCAGCCTCTCCTCACAGGGCAAATGTTCCAGTTCCTGTCCTGATATTCAATTAGTTAGCTAATTTCTTTCTTCTTGTGGAGAGTAAAAAACCAGAGAGGGTTTCTAGACAAGTGCCAAGTAGAGGAGGAAAAACACTTTCCAGGGTCTCCTGAGTCTGCCCCTATAACTACAACTCTTTTTGCTGCCAAGGCTCATTGAGGGCTCATGGTTACCTGAGGGCTGCTTCCCAGCCTGCAGGTCTGCAGCAGCAGCTCTTTTGTAGCCAAGATACAACAAAAATTAAAGAAAAATCCCCAAATCTGTCTATTTTTTGTCTTCACTTTGAAGAAGTAAAGACAAGCAAATTCAAATAGTAGATTACTAGGATGGTCTTAATTTAAAAAAAGGCCAAAAATACAATCCATTTTTGTAAGAATTGTAATAAAAAAATACATGATCTTGCTATATGTGGAGCAGCTGTAGCCCCTTGACTCTTCTCTAACACCATTAAACTTAAATGTTAGTTTTGCAATTATGCACACTAACAGCATAAGAGAGCCTGCAGACATAGAATTACATGACTCAATTTAATACAAGATCGTTAAGGCGTGTAAAAGTGTGTGTGTATTTAGCCCAATATGACCTAAATATCTTGGACACATGTGAAAGAATAAAATATTAAATCCAGCAAGCTTTAATAGAACTAAACATGCAGAGGTGTCATCTATTTCCATGCCACCCTACATCATCCTTCCTGCACTCTGCCTTCACAGGCTTCTGTCATTTCTGCTGACAGAAGTGAAACAGAATTGACATATATTTCTCTCCGTGTTACCACTGCCACTCAGAACAATATTAACCCCTAAAAACTGATCGTTGAATTTTGTAAATGTGAAGTATAAGTTGCTCCAGAAAAGTACACCAGTAGGATGCAAGTGACCTGTGATTCAGTGGAACCTCTCAGGACTCCTTGTCTGTGGCCAAGTGTACAACAGCTGTTTTTAGAGGGGATTGCTGTTTCAGTTAACTAAAGGAGAGCTCTTACCTTCACTGACAGCATGATAGCATTATATATATTAAAACTAGTTTCACTTATTTGTTCTGACTTGGTATCATCTCAATTATCTTGTTTCTATCACATTTGTGTCTCCCACTGTTCTTGTTCATTGTTTATGCCTTTACAAATTATCCCCTTCTGCCATATAAAGGTTCTTGATTGGATGAACTCCCACATAACCTTAGACTCTGCACTTTACTATGAATATTAAATAAGTTATGTGAGTTTATGTATATTAAGTATACATTAAGCAGAATAGTATGAGGTAGCATGGCTTAAATATTTGATACTGATGAACAAATGAGATCTGCTGTGTGCTTCAAGGAACTGCATTTTCAAAGTGTAATGCTACAGACACTTCTGAATCCCCACAGACCATCTTTAAATATTTTTCTGTTTAAATTTTTCTTGGTCTTTCTGGACCTGTCAAAATGATGTAGTATATATTAGTCTTGCTGTTCCATAGACTTTAATAAAATTCACATTACACACCATGTTCTGCTTTTGCTTTTAAAAAGAAGACAAAGTTCACCAGAAGTATTTTAGCATGTTATTCAAATATTATTTTTTAATTTTTTCTGTTATTATAGACACTATATCACTTCTTAATAGTTTATATTAACATCCAAATGCTATATTCTCTGGGAATATCAAAAAGTGAGAATATATTTTTCTCTAAAATATTCTGGTCTGATACTACTAAAGCATTTTTGAATTTAAGGAGAGGCAACTTCTGAACTGGCTTTCGTTTTTTATCATGGCTAAAAGCATATAATCAGAACCCGATAAAGATTACTGGCATAAATCCTTTATTAAATTAGAGGTAATTGTGCTACTTTATAAGGAAGTAAAAACTCAAAATATTTTTAAAAATCATATGATAAACACAGATACACAATAAATGTAAAAAGACCCTAAAAAACAACAATAAAAAAACAAACAAACAAACAAAACCCCAAACTGAACCAAACCAAAACCAGAAAGAAACCCCCTCGTGCTTTGCTTCTGAAGGATATATATTGTGTGGAATTTATTTTACTCATCTTTAGGTTTCCGTTTCTGAAGTAGTCATACTCATATTTTGGGAATGAAAAGAACTTTAAGAGTAGAATTCAATCACTTCAGTGGGAGATTAATTATGCTCTTCACCTCAGATGTATTTATTTTCTTTCACTCTATAAAATGTCTCTGAGTGATTTGCTTGACGTAGACACCTGCACTTGACTGTGTGGATCCCATCCTATTGCCTTTATACTATAGGAGTGATGTGTTGCCAGTTCAAGTGATTATATTATTTTAATGTTACAGGGTATTCATTGTTTATCATGAAATGTAGTTTTTAAAATTCAGCACTTATCTATAATTCTCACGTTCCATGTAGCATTTATAGTCCCCTCAAAAAGTAAACAGAGATCTAAAGATGCTTTTAAGAGTAGAATTTTGATCAAAGAAAATCGTAATGGGGAGAATTTGTCATTTCCCCTTTTAGAGCTCTTAAATAGTTTTTAAATGAAAATAGGTAACTAGCAATTAGATTTTTTTCAGCTGATCATTTAATTTTAGCCATCTACTTTGTAACCATCCCATTTCTAACCCTGACTGTAAGAAATCCTTATATCATAACTATACTTCAGTGACTTTTTTTTTTATTTCCTCCCTAAAATTTTTGTAAGGTGAAATATAAGAATTTTGTACATTTCTCTGGTTTTCATATAAGTGAGAGAAGATTTGCCAGTACTAGATATGACACTATCCATAGGAAATCCACTGTATATTTCTGATTTGGAAACATCATATTTCTGTTCAACTGTTATGTGCCAACTAGTTAGATTGTCACAGTAACAGAACCTGCAACAAAAGACTAAGTCTGTAGTTTGATTTCTGAATATTATTGTTAGCATTTCATTTATACATTTTTACCCAAGATTATTAATGGACTTCACAAATAAAAGTATTTAAATCGATATTTCAGTTGCCCGTTCAGCTCATAGTTACTAGCAAAAGTATATTAATTAAACTGTAGGATATTGGGATTTTTTCCCTATTTGGTGTTTTTTAATGTTTTATTAACTGGTAATTAGCTACAGTATATTTTTATTTGAAGGTGATTAATTTGAAGGTGAAATCCGGGACATACATAAATGGGGGGAAGACTGAAATGAAGAGTATTTTCAGTCTACACCGGAAGAAAAAATTACTTTTAGGAAAATGGCAATACGCCAGCTTCACTGATAATGGTTGGTAATTAACTTCAACAGCAGGCTGCACACCTGCTTCAGAAAGTCTAAGGGTGTAAATCATTATCCCCTGAACTCCCAAGATTTTAATTTTAATTTTCTTATTTGGGCCCCCAAACTCAGCACCACAGGGACAGATGGCTGAGCAGTACTATACTTTAATGGCCCAGAGTTCTACCATTTCTTTGAGAGAGGAAAACATCACACTGTGGGATGAAGCCTGACTTTTCCCATAGGCCTTAAGTTATTCTAGTGCTTATAATAATTTTGCTGATCAGGTTTTTTAACTCATGAAGTGAAAGTGTACTTCTACAAAACCCACTGAAACCCTTTGATATCTGGGGAATATGCACAGTGGGTCAAAAACAACATTGAAAAGCTCCTAGCTGTGATATAAATGACACCCTTGGCAATCTCATTTAGTGTGGTCTGTCAGTTTAATGTAAAGATTTGTGAAGCTAAAAATGGAAAAAACAGGTATTTAAAAACTGCTGGGTTTATGGTTAAAATGAAAAGACTCAGTATTTAAACTGGTCTCATCAGATCCCAAAACACACTGCACTGACCTATTTGTGATATTTGTCATGAAGATTAAGCATACGTTTATTCTAAGCATGGAAGATATATTTATTTGTTTTTCCTTGGAGACTAATGGAGCTTAACACATTTTCTTGTGAAAGATTTCAAGATTATCCTAATATTACAAATGAGGAAGCTGAAATAAAAGCTAGTCATTATTTCAATATTGGGTGCTGATCTTATAGTGTATTTAAACACTTTTTACGAAAACCATTGGTGCTGAAAATTGAAAAAAAAAAAGCATGAAAATTTCTAAAAGGCAAAGTTAAGAAAATGTTTACAGTCGTAGTCGGTAGTTTTAAAGAAAATTTCAATACTCTGAAGCTATTGCATTTTTCTTTTTTAATTCCTTCAGTAAATGAGTTTGGAGGTTTTTATGCTGTTTCTTATCCATACAAAAACAGTTTAGTAATGCTGAGCAGGCAAGTTTCCCCCCAAAAATGGAAAACTAAAGCAGAAAGACCTCAATGTGATGTGACTAATATTAGAAACTTTGAAACAAGTCTTGTTTCTTACTGGTAGAGCTGAGTTATTTCTTCCTTGGTTGTACTGGTTTTGGTCCTTTCTCAAGCTGTGAAATCAAAAGTCACCACAAGTATGGATATTTGACACTAACAGTGACCTCTGGCCTCCTTAAGGTCCTTTGATTTTCAAATAATTGAATATCAAGAAGTTCATTAATATTTTGAAGACCATTTATGCTGCTTCATGTCTAAAATTAGTCAGGTAATGTTTATCCCTCTTTCCAAATGTCTGGAGTTTGAGGAAAAAGAGGTGCGTACTTAGGTAAGAAAGCAGTATATTTGGAGTTAAACATCTTTTCTTTTTTATTAAGCAGTCCAGGTTGCTGTGTCTTTGTAAACCAGGAAAGTTATTTCACGCATAACATTAAGAAAGTGCAGCACATAGTGATGTTAATTTAATATGACTTATATACTTGAATTATTCAATAAAATGCTCCATTATTCAATAAAAACTTACATTGAAAAATTGAAGGCCAGCTATAAGGGTAATTCCAAAAGCATCAGCACCTAGTATACACATATTTTAAATTAATTAAATATAGAAGAATATTTGTTGACAGAATAAATTTTTGGACAGTAGTTTATTGATGCCCATAAGTACTGGTAATAGACATCACAATAAATATTTAATCACAGTTGTAGTCAGTGTAACATTTTTAATAATTAGGATGATGTTAGCCCGATAAGAAAGGCTTTCTCACAGCAAGCCTACTTTTGAAAAAGTAAATGGATTTCAAACAAAAATTTACATGACTTAAATATGTAGTTGCTTCCTCTAAAGAGCAAAATTCCTGCTTTTGTTTTGCAAGTGTTAGTGGCTGAAAAAATGCATGA
The DNA here is from genome assembly GCA_013400955.1 of Drymodes brunneopygia. Taxonomy (NCBI): domain Eukaryota; kingdom Metazoa; phylum Chordata; class Aves; order Passeriformes; family Petroicidae; genus Drymodes; species Drymodes brunneopygia. The sequence continues at coordinate 189,082 of VZTZ01017975.1, forward strand.
AGTAATAGAGTTGGGTCTTGTTTACTGTATGAGCTCAATTTTAATGACATTTTCACTTCTTTTCTTCCATTTTTTTTTATTAGAACTTTAAATCCAGATTGGTTATTTGCAGAGAGATCTTTTGAAGATCACACATGTCTCTGGAAATGCACTTTCTGAACTGCATTCTTCCAAAACTTTCTGCAGTATTCATCACTGAATCACACAGAAAACACACTTATTCTACACAGTTAGAAATGTTCTAGACTTTCAGAGACCAATTTTTTACTACATATTGCATAATTCACAAATAAAAGTAATCAACAAGCTTCTTACAAAGCACTGAATTCCTGAGAATGGTCATGGATCTTTAGGTTTCAATCATAATAAAATAATAGGAAAAACATCTATTTTATAAATGCTTCTACAAAGCCTCAGATGAACTTCTTGCATAATTCATAATACAAAAACTACTCAAACTTCTCAGTGCAATTATAGTGGTACTGACTTTCGTGGTTTCTTCAAAAAAACGTTTGTTTTTTAAAACATGACATGACTCTATATGTAATACTTAAACTAAGCAGAACCTTTTCTTATTATCTACATGAAAACTGAAATGTCATCCTGGATTCCTTGAACTATCTGCTGTAAGTAGTGTTGAAAAAGCAATTTTTCCTACACTCTTCATTTGACCTGTCCCCCACACAGGAAAGAATGCATATTTAACTCAAAGTTATTACTTCTGTACTGTATTATAAAATGTGCAGCCTAAAGAGTCACATAGTCCTGAGGTCTGCTTTTGAGCTTGCGAATACCAGTAGGGACATTTTCATGTTTTCTCAGGTGAGACATCTTTGCTACTGATGTTCCCTTCTCTTCTGCCTGAAGTTCTTTTGACTTCTACAAGATGCCTTCATTCAGATGTGCCACTGAAGGAACACTTACTCCTTTTTAAAGGGAGGTGTATTTCTTTTTCAATCACTTCCAAAGGGCATCATGGGTTATATTAGAAGTTATCTTTACTCCTACTGCTGTATCAGGAAGCTTCATTTCCTGAAGTTCAAGCTCTGTAACATTACAAAAGTCCTTTCTGTACTCCTTCTCACAAATCATCCTACCTTGAGATAGGAACCTTTCATTGTACAGCAAGTTCCTTCCAAGACAAGGATCATGCTTTAATAAATATAATTGGAATTAGCTTTCCCAATGGAGAAGAAAAAAAAAAAAGAGAAAAAAGAATGGATGTCACTTTTTTAGACACATAGGTCACTTCTTCAAGAGAACTATTAGAGAGCTTAAATCAGAAAATTTACACTGAAAATTTGCTGTGTTTCTGACATCATTTTAAAGAGAGTGGAGAGGTGAGGTGGATGTTATGCTTGTATTATTTTATTTAAATAGCTATAAGAGAAAAGCTTTTATTCCAAATTTCTCATTTTACCTAAAAGAAATATTTTACTGTAGCTCATGCATTTTCTAAGTGGTAGGCAATACAAATACACCAGGCATACAATTAGATAATAGCATCTCTTGAGGCACCTCTTTGATCTTTATTTTTTCTAATTTCTGTAATTTACAGTAGGCAGTTTAACAAAGATCCCTAAAATACTGTGTGTTATTGCTGAGCATATGACCTTCACAAGAACATATAATTTCTCATTTTATCTGTTTCCACTCAGTTTTGAGAACATTTTATATTTATGCAGATTGTTTTGCACTTGGATTATCCAGTTTGTCTAATATTAAGATTTTCACTCATCTCATATATGTCTTGACAAAACAATACAAAAACTTAAGTGGTACAAGCACAGGAAAGGTTCCCCTTAAAGCAGACTTTAAAAATTTTAAACAAAAATCTTCAGCAAATTCATTATCATAGTATTATTTTCTACTTTTTAAAAAAATAGTTACCTCTTCTTGGTTAGGTGTTGAGAAACTGCAGTGTGCTGGAAGTAAAAATGGTGTGGAGATTTAAGGCACAGCGTTCAAAGGAACAAAGCAAAGAAATAATTTGGCCAATATTTCTGGATTTATTATTTATTTTATCATCATTTTATCTCTTTCCATGATAGCACATTCACCAAGTGAATGATTCCTGCCTAATTGAACAGAGAAAGAGGAGTCTCAGAGTCACTGAGATCCTCCAAGCTCTCTGACAGTAGATGTCCAGGCAGAAGTTCAATAGGCACTGCAAACATGTACTGACAGAAAAAACAAAAAAAGGATCTGAAGTTAAATACTGCTTGTTTTCTCCTCTGTGCTTTCATCATCAGCTTTGTCAGATAATTCCTTCTCACTGCATGGGAAGGAATCATATCGATTTCTGTTTTTTAATTGCCTTATTATTAATTTTGTTCTTAATGAAAAAAATTTCTTTGGTGTGGTGAAAACTTAAAGTGTGATTTCCAAAAGACTGTGGCTATTCACAAGCTGCAGTAACACTGTCTTTTGCTGTGCCTATCTGGTGAATAGTTAAGTGTCTGACTGCTACAAGCCTGCAAACTTGGCCCTGGGAACATTCAAAATGCTACAGGGCTGAATAGTCCAAAAAGCAGAATTCTAGCTCTATACAGCTCTGTCAAACTTCTGAAATCATCAGTTTCTGAATCTATGCATGTGATCAGGCCCAGATTAATTATCTCACTTAATTTTTCCAGCCCCAAGATCAAACATGAAAAATTGTGTTCTCCTAGCCATATCTGAATAATAAAAACCCTGAAAAATAAACACAACAAAACAATATTTGCTTGCAGAGGTATTCCAAGACAAAAGAGAAGTTTCACTGTTCAAAGAAACCCTCTGCTGAGCACTAACTACAGATGGTGTACACTATGCCACTCCTTCCTTTAACAACCTGGAATTTCTGACAGTGAAATGTTTCAGTGAAATCTGATCATAAAATACTCATAATTGTTTCAGAGTAGATTTATATTAAAAAAATTGAACGTTTGTAAAATCTGTTTTAAACACAATATACTAAAAAAAGCTATAATTAAAAAAAATAGAAGTTTGAAGAATGAAAACATAATCTCTTTCTAATTATGTGAATTAGCTTGCATACAGTATGACTGATTGTTTAAAACACACCAGAGTTCAGACAAAAACATCTCAAACCCTTTTGCTTTGAACCTTTCACTTTAGGACTGACCTGAACAGCTCAAGTTTTGTTTCTTTTGCTGGTCATATCTTATATCTGCTATCTGATCTTCAACTGGAATTTGTCTGCTTTCACTAAATTAAGTTTAGCAATGGTAAATTTCTATACCTATAATATTAGATATTAAATATGACATCAAGTGCAACCAGGTCTCATGAAGACCAATCCAACTTTCTCTATTCTACCTGCTGGAAAAGCCTAGTGAAGGAGTATTAACGCATGAAGAAACTACAAATTAATGAAATATTTCCAACTTATATAAGATTTATTTTATAGATTCTTAGTCAAAATGTAAGTTAAGGTTTTGAATATGGGTTAATAACAGTAAAAAACCACTAGTTTAGAGGAGTTTTTGAAGAATAACATATCTTTCTTTGAAGTAAATTATATTTTGGAACTTTGCCTACATAAAAAATCAGAGTTTAACTTGAAAGAGAAACATAGCTCTGCAGTGTTGAATATCCAGTCTGCTTGCATGCAATTTCATAGAATCATAGAACAGTTTGGATTGCAAGGGACCTTAAAGATCATCTAATTCCAACCCTTCTGCCTGGACACCTTCTGATAGACTGGTTTGATCAGAGCCCCATCCAACCCAACCTTGAACATTTCCAGGGATGGGGCATCCACAACTTCTCTGGGCAACCTGTTCCAGTGTCTCACTGCCCTCATAGTGAAGAATTTCTTCTTAATAGCTAATTTTCAATTTAAAATTCTTTCCCCTTTTTCATTTTTATTCACTGCAAAATTTCTAGAAACATTTTCACATACAGAAGAATTACAATATAAAATACAGGTGCTCAAAACATTTTCTTGATAGATTACTGGGAGATTAATTTTTTCTTTTTAAAGTAACCACTGATCAGTTTTAAACTGTCAGTGAGGAAAGTGACCATTACCTGAAGAACAACTGTAATAATTTTAAAATCATCACATTTTAAACTTCCACATCCCTTTACTTGCCTGCCTAGTCAAAATATGCTTTTTTGACATAATCAGTGTTCTGAAAATTGTTAGGAAATATTTTATTTTATGGAAAGCTTCTACTCTGAACTGCCAGTCTTTTGTCACATTTACATGAGGAATATCCTTTCAGGTCTGATAAAACCTCTCTGTGAGGCTGCCCATCTCCGTGTAATGTTTCCAATACAGAAGACTATACTTAGCAAAGAACCAAAGCATCTTTTTCTTCCTGCCCTAACATTTTGACATTGGTCCTGGCTGAGCTGTCATCACATTCTGCTTCAGAGACAATCTCCATTCAGCACTTTCTAAATGTGACTTTTCATTGTGTTTTTCAGAAACGTTACAGAATATTCTTATATGAAAGGAATTATTATAAAAGATTAAAAAAAAAAAGTGGAGACAGACCACCTGAATCATGACCTGAAAATCAAGCATGACATAAACCCCCCAATTGATAAGGGCTTTGTATTATGAGCTGGCATACAGAACCAGGGTTTATATTGTTTCCTTCCCTTCCTCTTTTAGTAAGAATTACAATATAGAAATTCACATTTCAGAGTGACAAGAAGAGCTGGTTGAGATGAACAAGTGTTCAGACTGTACACTGCATTCGACTTCTCCTCAGTTTGTATTGTGATAGAGTATGCACATGACAGCTGTTACTCCTGGGAGCATTGTTCTCCTTTCTCAGAGAGGTTAGGCTGTCCCCCACAGTACTGGCCAACTTCAACTCCGGTTGAGCTTTGGCTACACAAATTCCCCCCCTTTTAGCAGCAAACAGCTGCATCTCTGTAGTCCTCCCTTGTCAATAATACTTCTAAAACAGAGAAAAAAAATTACAAAATGAAGTGATTGAAAGTGATAAAAGCTAGAAGAAATATATTTTCCCTAAGTATAAATAAATGTTGTTGAGTCCAGTCGATTACTCTCTCTCTGTACTCTTAAAAGGTTCACCCCATCATACATTTTTTATTTAATGTACTGCCTTGTGATTTGTATCTATAAAATAATAAGCCATCTGCCTAGGATATTCTTTTCTATTAAACATAATTTTCAATATGAATGTGTCTTGAAAATGAAAAATATTTCAAAATTTTATTCTGGAGTGGCTCTGGAGTGCCTAGTATAAGATTAGAGTTAGTGGGAGAAATTAGTTATAATACTAATTCAGCTGACATTAGAGGAACCATTTCAGTGCAGGAGGATCACCACTGGATCATCCAGTGCAGGCTGGATCTGTGCTACAGATACAAAGATGCTACAAGATCATACAGCAGTAAGCTGAGTGGATCCTGGTGTCCTTTTCAATAACAGAGGGTAGACTCACCCAAAGAGCTGTATCAAAAATCATTCAGGGACAACCAGGCTTTGTTTCACTGTCTTTAAAAAGGATTTGCATTTGCATCAGCAAACACTATTACTTGGCATTCTAATTATAAAGCCTATTTTCAGTTTACACAATGGGATTAGCGCTTGATACTGAAAGGTCAGTTTCTGTCCTTTGGATGAGAAATTGGAACCTATTTGAAAAAGTTGGATGTATTTAATTGTTTCAATAGTATCATGATAACTAATATTTTATCAAGCAAATGACATATTAAAACTTCAAAATTCCTAGGCATCCAGCAAAATAAACGTAATTTTTGTTAATTCTCTCTGTGACATCAAACTCTCATAATTGTACTAGGGAAACAGGGCTGCTACGCAATGCATCTCTCAGAAGGTTTTCTGAGTAGTTTGTCTACTCATGACAGTTAAAATAGTCTGCACTGACTTCAGTACTATTTGTTTGACTTTATACTGCAGAGGTGAATGACTCATAAGGTGCCTCTGGTTCTGATTTTGGAAGTTAAGAGAATTGCTTCCTTTCTTTTTTCCTAGAACTGTAAAAACTTTGTGCTCAAAAATACATATAACTAAACTTTATTTCAGTGGGGGGTTTTCTGTTTGTTTCTTTTGAAGTTAGTTGATTAAAAAACATTAGAGACAAGTGCAACTATGATGTGAAAATTACATTATATGGGCATATGGAATAATATGTTGTGTTTAATTTGGAAATAAACATTATCTGAGACATTGAGCAAGATACTGTTTTATAGAGTGGGCTGAAGAAGAAAAAGTGAAAAAACCCTTCATAAACTGTAGATTTTTGCAGTTACTAGAGGGTGCTTTAGTGGGTTTATGTGGTTAGTAGTTAGGTGCTAAAATGTACATGCTCTTGCACTATCATTATCTCGCAAAACCATTTATATTTGTATTACTTACATATGTGTATAAGACAGAAATTTTAAAAGATATAGTCAGTAGTGTTCTTCATGCCAGATAAATATTTGCTTGTTTATATTATATTTTCATTTGTCTATGCTGCTGAAATAAAATATCACTAGTACCTAACTAGACTTTTCAAAATGTTTCTTGAAGACAGCATGTTTCAAATTCCTTCAGCTTATCTTTGTGGGTATGAAAACATTCTAGTCCTTGGTGGCTGGAGATTCCTCTTTGCCACGCAAAGAATCTTATGAGCACATGAGAGTCAGGAACACATTGGCATGAATCAGACTCTTGCAGAGCAGTGCCATAACGCAGCAGTCTCCTACATGACCTACAGGCAGAAAAAAATTTCTACATTTAAAAAGCTTGGAAGGGATTTAGAAAGTCACAGCATATACTTGTGTCAGTCCCACAAGGTGGATGCCACTTCTCCAAAAAGAAGGCAAAGTTTGGGTAAACACTCATTTGGTACTCATTGGGTGTGGTTTCAATATACTCTACCACCCTCTATAAAATCCTGTACCATGGATTTTTGTGTCAACATGTACAGTAGTTGAGATATGATTATTTTTGTGTTTTCATCAAAACACAAAATTGTGTAGTGAATGTCTTTATAGGTCCTCATTTAGGAAAGAATAGAGTTAAGCATTTCTTAGACATTTTAATATTGAGGACATGAGGTACCTGACTCTGTCTGTGAAAAGCAGTCTAAGATGAAAACCAGGCTGTAAGTCCACCATTCAGTAACTTAATGTTTAAAATGCATATTGAGTATTTGTTGCTTAGACTCAGTTTATGCTTTTCTAGAGTTTTAACCTCAATCTTCCCAATCACAGAGGAACTTCCTAAACACCAGAATAGATTCTAAGTGGCCTCTCAGGAGTTTAGATGTTCCCATTACCTCTTCCATCTCTATAAATAACAAAATACTAATTGGAGAAGGGCCTTTAACCAATGATTTTTGCAGCACAAGGGAATGCTCTCTTTGTTGAATTCTAGAATCAGTCTTTCTTTTATGCTTAGTAAAGATTGATCTGAAAATTAAAAAGAACAGGGGCATGAACATATATCTCTCATGTATTATGTGAATGCCAGATATAGCTAAGCTTCCGCGTATTCTAGGATGCTTTTCACTCAGATTATATCAATATTTAAGAAGTTATTTTAGTAAGAAACCTTCCCAATTGATATGCTCTTGCAAATTCTTTTTTACTTTGATAAAAAGATATCTTCTAATAAAGCAATATTTTAAAAGCCCAGTATAAAGAGGTGAACTGTGGGTGGACAGTCAAGCAGTATGATACAAAAGGACACTTTTTTTCTTCTAGATAGAAACTGTTACATCCTTAGGAACATTTTCTACAGAAAAAATTGACCTCAGGTTTTTATGAACAGCTCCTTATATAATGACAGCCCTACCTGCTACAATTCATATCCTGAAAGGGAGAGTTTTCAGATTTATTTACTTCAAACTACTTTTTTTTATTTTATCTTTTCAAACTTGGACCTTTATTGCCACAGCAAGTTCATAAAGCAAGTTCATAAGCATCTAAAACCTGACTTGCAGGAGCAGTCCAGAAGAAATGAAAAAACATGCCCTGCGATCTATTGGGTTATTACTCTTCATGAGCATTGGTATTATTGGCAAACACTCAGCTTACTAAATAATGAGAAATCTGGATTGCTACAGGTAGAATTGAAGATCTACAGCACAACTGTAGAGGACAATCTCTGACTGCATTTGAACAGTATAAAAAAAATTATTCCTACTATCCTTTTAGTGGCAAGTTTTTCCTTTAGCCCATGCACACTTGAAGAGATGTCAATGGGTTGTCTCAGAGCAATTAATGATACCTTCATAACTCCCATAAAAATTGGACAGCTTTCTGTAAATACCCTCCATGTCATCCAGGCCCTCAATTTTTTCTGGGATCATGTGTTCTCTAGAACCCACTAACATATATGTCAAAATCTCTAGCAAAATTAGCACTGGTTCTTTGTTCTTCTGGATGTCTGTGTTAGTTAATCATGTCATGTGTAATTCTTCTTTGGGATCTGCCCATTTAATCAGAAATCTTTGACTCCTTGACCATCTTCTCTTTCTAGAATCACTGAATGATTTTTGTTGAGAGGTACTTTTAAAGATCATCTAGTTCCAGCACTCCTGCTTCAGGGTTTTGCTGGTAGTGATTTGGTCTGGAGAAAGCAGATAGTAAAGAAGTAGTAAGAAAAACAGAGGGGGGTTTTGTAAGCTCTACAGAAGCTCCAGTAAAGGTCATTGTTGGGCATTTGTGCTCTCAATCAACTCAGTAGGCATGAGGTGGATGTAAGCTTAACTATCTCTGTGTAACTAAAAATAAACTGGTGCAGAAATCTTTGCAAGGAGATTTTTCAAAGAAAAGGTGGTGGAAAATCTTACTACAAATATAACACTGCATGCAAGCAAGAGACCTTTCTTTTGTTCTGCAATCTCTATACGGAATAATTGGTGTTGTCTTCCAAACAGACAGAGATTTCTGTTTTGAGACCTTTTGAACATTTACACAGCCCATAGGTAAATTTCAGAATTGTCACCATCGCCCTGTGTATTCAGATTTCAAAATTTTGCAAACTCCCCTTAGAACAAGATTTTCACTCAAAGGTCAAGCAATGTTTTAAATTACTAAGCACAAGAGAGCTGGTGCTATTTTTTTAGTCTAATCCATGTATTTTTAGAGGTTAAAGTAATAGCAGCAGCTGATATTTATTTTTTGCTGTGTTAGTGAGCGCTCATCAATAACCTAATGGCCATATCTGATTCTACAATAAACACCAGGTGTTTTGGCCAAGTACCATACAGTATATCTGCTGGTGTAGAGTTTTTTAGAATTCTTTAACTCACCTATATTCGTGGTCGGGGTGCAATCTTGTCCATATAATTCTTTATTAACTCTAGGAATACTATGCTGGTGACTGTGTATTTCATTCCTGTTTCTATTGTTGCCAGCTATAGGAAAGTTACAAATGTAACCAGACAGAATTTAATCTTTATTGCAGCCATCATCAATATACTGTGATTCTTTTAACTTCTTTGCTTTCACTATATCAGATTTTCTGATTCTCTTTATGCCTTCAATATTCCCTTCTGCTCTACTCCATTGCCAAGAATAAAGTGATTGTGAATTGCAGAGGGGAAAGACACAACTGAGCCACTTTCATTTTCTTCTTAAGTCTATATATCTTTCATAACCTAAAATTTGACAGTTTCTCTCCTGTACTTATTGATTCCCTTTCTTTTCTTGGTTCCAATGCTGTTTGGTGTCAGTCATCTATGGGAAATGTGAGTGGTTAAAAAAAAATGAAAGTAATATCAGAGTTTAAAATCCTGCAGAGATTTGGCTAATAATGAGCATAAACATAAGAAACTCTCCCATTTTAAAAAGTTGTATTTTCAAGTCTCTGAGCTTGTGGCAAAGTGAAAAAGAATTTTCAATTTCAGAGGGCCTTCTCACTTTTTCCTTTGAAGAGGTAATGGAGATTGAAACAGTTGGATAAATGCAAATCTCATTAAACAGCACAAGAAATGAATGAATCTCCTAGATTTTGCTGCCCACAAGATCAGACAACGGAGTTCACTCTCACTAACTTTCTGCTTCCCAGAAGTTCCCTGACAGAAGACAAAGAATGAAGAATGAAGAAATCCGGCATCAGTTGTTCTCAAAAGACAAAAAGAAACAGCCCTTCCCTGTTACCACCTACCACAGCTTTCAGAGATTCAATTTGCATTCTATGTTGACACCTAAAAAACACAAGCAGAGCAAAATCTGACCCACACAGATCCCATACAGCAGCAAGGATAAGAGTTTTTACAAAACCTCTTCCTCCTTTGAGAGAGCCTCTCAAAAGTGTTAATTTGGAAGAAAGGAAGCAAAAAGGTTCAGGCTTGGTAAATATGGGAGAGCCAGTTGCATACTCTAAAATTTCTCTGCTTAAGTTCTCTCCCTCTAGAGGAGATTACAAAAATATAAACAAATGAATAATAAAATATCAATTTTTTTTGTTCATCTTCGTGGAAGGCCTTAGGGAGATAATCCTCAGGACCTAGTTCTACCCATTTATACATAAGGGATGTAAAATTAATTAAAAAGACATGAGGAAAAAAAATATTTTAATCCTTCCAGATGTGCCTTTATGGTATTTTCCTCTAGGACAGGAGGACCAGCAACTCAAATAGAGTTTAAGAATCAAATATTAAAACAGTAAGTGTCAAAAACATAAACCTCTTTCAGACAAGAATATTTTAAAAATATGTCTGGGAACTGTCTGCATGTCTGATGCAAGTCAACTTAGTAATTTAAAACACTGTTTGACTTTTGAGTGAAGACCTTTTTTTAAGGCAGATTGCAAAATTTTGAAATCCGAATATGCAGGGCGATGGGGACAATTCTGAAATTTACCTATGGGCTGTGTAAATGTTCAAAGGTCCCAAAACAGAAATCTGTCTGCTTAGCAGACAACACAAATTCTAAATTACCCACATGTAAGAAGCACGTACTAGGAATATAGGTTGTCCTTGCTAAAATTAGGAGATCAAAGTGTCAAAATTATGCCCTAGGTGACCCGTGTGTACACTGTGGTGGAGCTTCTATCATTGCAGATCTGTGGACTCCAGTCTGAAAACAAATAAAAGGCAGTTACATGAAGTTGACTTTCTTGAGTAATTAGGTCCACAAATCAACCGGCTTTGGAGAAAAGTAGAGATTGGCACTAAGCTAAGAAAGATTTTAGTATGTTACTGCACAGTGGAATTACCCCTGTGCTTCATTAGAAGTTACTGTAACTTTGTCCCCTCAAGCTCTAGAAATACTTCAGCTCTAGAAGTCATGTGCCAAGAAATGTGTCCTAAAATATGCCCTCCCTACTTGTGACTGATAGTCTTGTCTGACTCTGTGCTACACTGGGTGAAACTTCCCAGAATAACAGTTCTCTGGACTGTATTATTTCCAAGGAAGAGAAATTTCAGGTAAGCAGAGATTTTTCTCTATGATGACTGACATTCATTGTCGTTTAGGTATGCAAAACCATAGATGGGAAACATAAAACCCTCAGAATGCAAATTCCCTTGAAATGACAAGGCTTACTGATTCACTGTCTTTTCTTTATGGGGAGGATTTTGAAATGAAAGCTATAACCTCAGGCTTCAAAACAGACACACTAACTGTGTTTGCAGTAAAGTTCCATATACCAAATAGATGATTTTAAATAAATCTTTCTGTTCAGTGTTATTCATACTTAAAAATTTACTTATATGACAGCAGTAAATTAGGTTGTAGTGAAAAGAACTATTATAAATTCTCTTGGAAAGATATCTACATTTTAGTCAACCTTGATTGATTTCAAAATCATCTTTATTTAAAAATTCCTGCTATATTCTATGTCTATATATTTGCAACTACTTTTAAAATGGAAATCAGCTATAAATTCAAAACAATTCAAGACATAACAAGACTTTTCTTATTCTTGCCCATGTGTACTCCTGTAAGACCTTGACAAAATAATGCTACTTTGAAACATAGTTCTGGTTGCTTTAGAAAAGTCCTCTGTGGTGACTTCTAAAATCAACTGTGCTGATTTTTTTCTTCTGTATTTTGCATTTTCATTGCTTATTCACTTGATGTACATGTAGGGACCAAGTGTGTCTGTCATGCTGTCTCCATGCTGGCCCAACTGCTGTAAAATTACATTTGTTGCAGTGCCAATGCTTACATATGATTTGCTTTTCACACAACTTTCTCAATGCATTTATAGGTTTTCTTAGGATTCTGTATGAAAATTTTTAATATTATTGTTTGTTGGGTCAATTTTAGTTTTAGACCTTTTGTTGCTGTCAGTAATAAGAAAACACTCTTTTGTTCCAATTTCATAAATATCTTATCATGTGTTTCTTCTTTTTAATTCCTAATTGTAATTCTTCAGGATTACTTTATTGAAACACGAGGCAAAGAACTCGTGATAATTTCTTTGGAGCTGTAACAAGTCATTGACTTGTCCACAAAGAGGTGTGTGGCTGCCCACTGCTGGATGGAATGATGTTACAAGGCATTTCCTTGGGCTGCATTATGATATTGTCACATCATTTTGAATGTGGCTCTTCATTTGAGAATACAGACCTGCATTCTCCTTCAAACACCCCTGTGGAATAAAATTGTGAGGTTTCCCTGTAATGCTGAGATCTTTTACTTGTATGTATAATATGTAAAGCAGTTATAATCTGCCGACTTTTTACATGTAACACATTATATTTGCCTTCTTGTCTGATAGCAATTATTCTTAGTCACTTGAAATTTTTTTAATACTTTGTCCAGTTTGCTCAAATATGCTAAGCTCTTTATAATGTGTATATGTATATCTCAACAATAATTACAAATTACCATAAATATATACGGCACCTATATGTTATTGACACCTATAAAATGGATACTTCAATTTTCTGAAAGTTATTGTAAAGGCAACATTATTGCTAATACCCCCACATCCATAAAAGCTGCTGCTGAACTTGAAAATTAAAATCTTCATTTCTAAAGTTAAGCAAACCACCAGCTAGTTTACTATTAAATTGCACTTATCACTTTTTCTATGTGACAAAACAGTTGTATTAGGAAATTTTTTTAGTGCTCCTATTATTATTTTGAAATAATTCACTCTTTGTTGGAGGTCATCTGTACAGCCTTTCTTTTCCTTCATTATAAAGGACTGTAGGAACAGTTCAAGTCTTTCTCCTTCAAGGAGCTGCTAGTCTGTCTCAGTGGCTGCATCCTTTTGATGGCTTTCCTTTGAATTTGCAAAGACTTCATTGAGGGTGCCAGGGTCACCACCAGAGCAGGCTTGCAGTTGGAAATGCACACAAGCAGGTACCAGATCCTGTGGTTAAAACCAATCAGCATGAATAAAGAAGAGAAGAGTTAAGAACCACATGAGGAGTCTGTGGGATGTTTGTAGTGTGCAGATGTGCCTGTGTTACAGATTGACCCTGTGAGAATACAAATCCCTTCACAGTGCACTCCATTCATTTCATTGTAAATCCTGGAACAGTTTTTGATGTTTCGAAGTGTTTGTGTCTTTCATCTCTATTGGTACATCTCAGACAAAAAGATGAGATGAGTTTTGGCATGTACATTTGCATGGCACTGCTGTTTCCTTGCAGGAGAATGGTGGAATAATGTCCATCATAACAGGGTGGGTAGTTTTTAATTTTTATTTTCTTTATTATTTTTAAAAACAGTTCAGAAGTGACATAAAATACTACCTCCTTAAGAATCTGTAGACCTAGGTACCACTTTAAATATTAAAACATATTTAAGTAATGTTTTGCAAGAGTATTTGTCCAGAGCATGAAAATGAATTTCACTGTATGTGTGTAAGAGTTGTTTAATTGCTAGCAATAGTTGTCTATACTGACAGTACAACCAGTGATTAATTCAGAGGATTCCTAAGGGAAGACTGAGCCACAAAAAGGTCTCAAAGATGCAAGCCAGGGTAGAGAGTGCACTGTAAAATATTTAGCAAACATTAAAGCAAACCACAAAGAGCTACAGGAGGAGCCAAGGGGAGGGAAGAATATATTATCTGCCTCAAAAAAAACAAAAAAAGATTTTAACTTGGAGATAGATATTTTAAAGGGGATGAAAGACTGTCTGTTTCCAATGGACACATAAACATACCAAATTGGGATAATATGTAAGGATGTGTATCACAGGGAACCAGAAAACTTACATTACATTGTTTCCTTTTCTGATGACTGATTGATTGATTAACTGATTATTAGGATTTTGACTACTTGATGATGGTTAATAAATCAGTCATGGTATTTTATATTTCATATTTACATTTTATATTAAAATAGTCAGTTACAAATTTCTTCTTTGCTCTGGATTGGTCTATTATTTTTCACCTAACATTGATATGCATATCATTGTAGGAAGGAAGAGATATAAATAAGGATTTTTCTTCATCTAATTACTTTAATTGATTTGTGCTGAAATAGTTGACCTTTAGTACTAGGTTCTCCCTTCACATTCAGAACTGACAGCTCACTCTGATGATCACCAGCCATGGGGAAAATAAGTTAAGATTTCAATTAAAAGCTTGCAGTGTAGGCTAATCTATGGATCTCACATTAGTAATGCTCTGTGCTTCCCTGCTAGAGAATACATGTCATGTTTGGGCTGAAAAATATTATTTGGAAAGCACCTGAAGAAGTACTACAGTGAAGTATATCTAAAAATTTACAAACTAAACCCACCCAGGAGTCTCAGGGCACACATTCATATATGTCAACAAATTATACCTAGTCAATAGCACCCCTCTTTCAGGCCAAAGATCACAAGGTATTTAAAATAACCTAATTCTTACACTGTATTTCTTGGGTGGCATGGGTGTATTGATGCCCTCAGCTATCTATGCTGTTTGCGTTGTGTTATTTTTCAGGAAAAGCTGGCCTGAAACTTCTTTTTATTAGACAAAAAGGCAGAAACAATCCACACATTGATAAAGTGTCTAACACACTTGTGGTCTTCAAGAGTACAAAAATCAGAAGTAATAAATGTTGCACTAGATGAAATATGCTAAGTAATAAGGGTCTGTTGCTGGTTTTTTGGAGTTAAATTTTTCTTCAATAAGATCATTAAAATTGTCTTCAGAATGTTTTATATTTTTTACTTCTAAAAAGCACTTTTCATTACATGATTTCAGCGAATTTCAAAAAAAAGTGCAAAGCATCACTGAACATAACAGCTGTGTTTGAAGCCTATACTATGGCAGAAACACACCCCAGCTCATTTTATTCTGTATTTTGCATTAGCATGCTTTGAAAGAGACAACATTAACTGTTTTGGTAGAAAAAATATGACAATAAACTCAAAGCACTTTTCTCAGTTCAAAATCACTTTACTTTGGACAAATGTTGTTCCATAATTGGAATATATTATTACTTTTATTATTTGTATTACTGCAGTTGGAAGCATTCTGTAGCAGGAGGTGTTCTATATTAAAGTACATTTTGGTTACTCTGGTGTATGTCCTATGTTGGATGCAAAGTGGGAATAATTGGGCACATATTGAGTAATCTATTTGCTGAATTATGAGTATGAAGTGGAAGTGAGATGAAAAATTGATTGTTTTTTGAGTAGGAAAGGAAGCAATGACTAACTCTACAAAAGCATCTTTATTTTATTCAAAATAATTCCTCATAAAAATTCATGACATTTAAATTAGCTCTAACAGTATAATATTCCAAAGATGTTGATTCAATTGCTAATAGCCGCTAGATATATTCCTTACTATCGCTCAGTCAATGTTTTAAGTCTTCAAATCACTTCCTTTTTGTTATTTTAAAGGAAAATAAAATATATTCCTAATTATTTTTCCCATGTCTGTCTATAATAGTCTATGTTCTTAAATGTGGCACCTTGTATGACCAGATTTTTAAGAAAAAGACAAATTCTATAAAGTGAGACGGTATTGCAGATTTTCATTATTGTGTATCTTCCTTGAACAGCAGACTACTAAAAAGCTCAACAGAACAAGTTTTGGGTTGAAGGCTTACTCATTTTTGCCAAAGACCTGACAAAAATACTTTTTCCCTGAAGAAAGACCTTGCATAGACAACTTTTCTCCCTTTCTCATGATATCATATCTGTGGTGAAAAAGGTTGATGAAGATCACCAACATATTTTCCTTTAGAACTTCCAGCTTCTAAGTCATCCCCCACTGCTTCTTTGGAAAACAATTCAAATCTCTTGATTTTCACTCCTTTGCAAAAGAAACAAATATTTTGAGCAGAAAAGGCACAAATGAAACTTATTTATGATTTATGATGAGAGAACTAGAGAGAAAGAGGCTCAGAGTGGACCTTATCACTCTCTACAATTACCTGAAAGGAGATTGTAGTAAAATCAACGGCCATTTCTCACAGGCAACTAGTGACAGGACAAGAGGACATAACCACATGCTGCACCAGAGAATGTTCAGACTGAACATCAGGAAGAATGTCTTTACTGAAAGGGTGGTTAAGCTTTGGCACGGGTCTCCCAGGGAGGTGATGGAATCACTGTCTCTGGAGGTGTTCAAGAAATGACTAGATACAGGACTTAGTGCGATGGTCTAGTTGTTCTGTGACAGATCAAATGCTGGACTTGGTGATCATGACGGTCTTTCCCAACATTTATAAGTCTATAATTCTATGACTAAGACAACTGAGATCTGAAAAAGTGAAATGCTGCCACCTTAGCTATTCATCTAACTTTCCTTTTCATTCTGTGCAAGAAGTAGCCGTTTATAGAGACTGCCTGTCATATCACATGCCATTTTCCTCTTCCTTTCTACTACCTGTAAAGTGAGTCCAGTTTCACTACCTTACAGATATCCAGAATCTAGATATTTAAAATGAGGTCTCCAGTGAAGGTTTCCATCTCATGGTTTGTTTGGTTTTGATGATTTTGAGAACGTAGTGTCAATAGACAATGTCAATAGACAATGCAATGATATTGCATTGTCTATTTCCTTGAGTAATAGGTGGGATACAATAGCAACTTTAGAATAAAAGCTCTCTCAGATAAACTGAACCACTACAGTGGGAAATGAACAGAGGAAGATCAGGTGAACTAACCAGTTCTTGAGAAATCTACTGGCTTCCACTTAGTTCTGGGTTTTTTTTTTGTTTATGTTTGATTGGTTGGCTTTTGGTGGGGTTTTTTGTGTATGTGATTTTGTTTTGGTTTTAATGTTTTGCTGTGTCTGGTTTGGGTTCTTTTTTGTTACAGCTAATACAATTTCATCAGAAAAATAAGACGTATTCACATTTTGCTGTGTTTTAGTAGTGAGACTAGTTTTCATAGGACATGACCTGGACGGACACCTTATCAACACAACTTCTTGCTATTCTCGCATCTCTCTCCCAGGTTATTGCCAAGCTACATGTCATTGAGGAATCTAAGAGGAAACCAATATGCATGCACAGAACAGTGCAGAAAGTATATTTCTGCTTAAAAACTTGAGTAGCAATACTTATGCAATCCAGTTTACAGAACGATTGTACACATTTCCATAAGCTTAGAAGACTGAAAACTTCTACTGAAACAATGTAATTAAAAGTTACAATGAAAAAAATGGGTTATCATTCTTAGTGACATTTGATTAAACATGCTAGCTAGCAAAAATACACAAATGAAGGTCACATTTGCAAGTATTATAAGACAGTCTACATTTTAATTAGATAGTTGAGAAATGTCAATGAGTAAGTAACTGACCAGGAGTCACTTGTAGAAAAAAAAAAGAATAAAGGCAAACAAAACATCACACCAAAAGTCAAATCCTTTACTCTCTGTAAAGTTCAACTATTACAAAGATAGTTTCCAAAGAAATTTTGGGGTTGATTCAATGAATTTGTCTTGTCACTTATCTCTATTTAAAGAAAGAATGCATTTTGGTTAAATTAATGTGTACCATTGTTTGAGCTTTATTGAGCTATGCTGTGCTTTTTGAAAGAAAACTATAAAATATAATGGTAGTATTTGTGATTTATATTTGTATCCATGGACTGTACCCCAGGAACTTATATAAGTCTTGCTGTCTTGTGATCTCTTTTCCCCTAGAGTCAGCTTTGCTCTCCCACAACAGCATACATGAAATAAAGCTGAATTTAATTTGACATAGATATTACAAATTACAGGACTAAAAGTCTTTCACATTATCTTGGGATTAATTTTTTTGTTTTTTTCTAAAAGGAAAAAACCCTTCAGTAATCAGTGGAAGATAGGTTCTCTATTAGCTATGGCACTGTTGTTTTCCTTGTTGTCTTGAGTCTGACCAATCTGACTGAAAATTGTGTGTGGAAATAATAAGAGATGCACGAATAATTTATTGAGTTGGTACAGAGTCATTAAAAAATTACCAAAACTATTTCATATCAGTTTTCTGTTGGAAATCTATTAAGAAAACGTGCACTGGAAATTAAAAAGAAATAGTCTATCTTAAAAGCGTCATGCAACTGTTAAAATTATTATAAATCTGGTAGTTCTAGTTCAAAGAAATATGAAGGTTAACCCAAGTCAATGATTTTATTGTGACTGGTTTTAGTTGCTTGATATGCTTGCCTTTTGGACCTATATCTTCCTTATCTGTGTCTTCTTGCAGCTGAAGGAACCTTTGGATTCATCCCAAATACTTAACTTATTTCTCAGAATGAGGTTAGGGAAAACATAATTTCATTGTGAAGCTCAAGTATAGCAGCATTTTGAGAACTACCCATAGGTCTTTGATGAAATTTCTCAAGGATTTTTAGGGTAGACTGGTAAAGTAAAAAAGCACATTAGAGAGTAATATCTATTCTCCAGCAGTTTAACTATGTATTTAAATAATAGAATATATAAATTTATTCTCCCAAATCTCAGAAGTCTAATCCAAACCAAATTAAAGGAATAATTTTCCTGTAAATAGTACTCCAATAAAAATATATTCTAATTAAGTCACTGTAACCAGGCAGTTCAGAAGTCTAAATCTCTGAAGGTGAATGCTCGAATTAGGAAGTAGGTTTTGTTTTCAGGTAAATGTTTTCTGCTGTAGTTGTCAGAAACAATCACAGGCTACAGACTTTCAGTAAGAAAAACAAGAAATATTTCCTTATGTATAATTTATTAACCATTTCCAGTTATGTTTTACAAGAGAAACTTTACTCAGATACAGCATCCCCACGAGCATGACAGAGCAACTGGAGTCAGGGTGAAATTTCACATTGATCGCTAATCCCAGCCAAACAAAGCAATTATACCACATATTGGGTTACACTATGTGTGTTATAGAAAAGCAGGCCTGGAAGGCCCAGAGCTGAGCCTCTTCCCTAGGCCCAGAGGTGACCAGGAAGCACATCCAGGTCACCAGAGATGGACATGGGAAAAGAGGATCATGGGTTTGTGGCCTTCTGCACCTATTGTGTGTGAGTATTGTACTTGGTGACCTTATAGGGTGTTGTTTATCTTTCCTGTTTATATGATGGCACATCCTGTGTGGGGGATGGCATAAAGGGAATTTTCACCGCATAGTAGTGGACAGTAGCCATTAGGCAGTGGCCATTAGGCAGTGGCCATAGTGGCAGTCATAGGAGTAATCTTAGCAAGTAGTCATAGAGTGATCTGTAGTAATCTTAGTCTCTGTCTGTATAATAAAGAACTCCATACAACATCACAATCTCGTCTGTGAAGTCTGATGCCCCAGCGTTGATTACTGCAACCGTGGAAGGTCAGAAAACAGATTACGTAACACTATCATTACGGCAGGACCTTTTCACCATGTCGAGTGACTTTTGTATCCTTTCCTTCTCTTTCTTCCCATGATACTTTGCATTCATACTATCTGAGATCTTGTTGATTTTGTTCTTTTAAACCCTGAAACTACCACTGCAGAAGTAGCATTCCCCACTCCACTAGAAAACAAGAATTATAATCTTTTTCTTTTTAAGTGGGAAAAGGATTGCAGTCTTCTTAACTTGATGAGGCAGCACAGAAGAACTTCATTTCATGAAACTGTCTACACAAAATATTTCAACAAAAAGAAGTTGCCAAAACTATTTCAGTGCTGTTGAACACTATTTACTAGAGTGTCTTGTTGTGTTGCATATGCAAACAAGAGAGTCATAGCCTAAAAATGACAAATGTTACATGTTATGCCAATGTGAAAAGGATGTACAATTTTTAAATATTTATCATCGGCAGAGATAACAGAACAGTGATCTTTTTTTCTGCCAACCACTTCCAATTGCCCTCCAAAGGATCTTTTCCTTCATAGGCACTGGATGTGCAGTCTGGATCCCTTTGCTACCTCTATGAATATATTTTAATATGTTCTTCTCATCTCCTTAATACTGTTTCATTTTCAGTACAATTGATTTCAATACTTCTGCTTGTTTTGTTCCTGAAGGTCCTGAGTTATAGTTTATAATCTATTATAACATCAATTATTTCCTTTATATTTAGCATTATACAAATAATGGAGCAAAAACTTGGGCACTTTTCTTTATTTGTAAACACTGAAATTTTAAATAGAGTCAGAAAAGGCAAAAAAGGGAACTTGAAGAGACAGCAGAGGAGCTGACTTTAGCATATGTGTGTTTTTAGGAAAGGTTTTTGTGCATACAGGCACTCTCAGGCTGCTTGATTTGCAGAGTAGTGTTGAACTGAAAGGCATATTTAGCTTCAGTCAGTGTTTCTGCATTGCACGTACAAAGTGAAGGAATGCTGTGAAGGAAAGATGGTGGCTTGGAAGATACTTTTCCACTGTGAGATAGAAATATAGGGTAATAGAAATGGAATTAAAAACATTGAAAACTCATGTTTCTATAAGCAAGAAATTTAATAACCAATTGATTTTTATATTGTGGTGAAGCTGCAGGGAAATTTTCTTAGAGGTCTATGCAGCTACCCAATTCTTTTCAGAAGCTGAGTCTCTCATCAAGCCTGGGATGTTTCTGTCACTCCTTTTATAGATAAAACTTATCTACTTTTCTAACTTCTTAACTAAACATTCTTTTGCAAAGTGACAGATTTTGTCTCTATTCAGTGTTCACTTCTTGTTGGTTTTTTTGGATTTTTTTCCAGAATATTCAGAAGCTGTTCCTGGTCTCCCCACATCATATGCTGCTATTCTAAGAATCAAATCTGGTAGTTCATCTTTAGCCTCATTTAATTCAAAGACCAGACCACGATTAAGCAGTCCTTCCTTAGGAAGTGTATCTTCACCAGGCTGGAGAGGAGCTGCACAACATTATTACTCCCCAACAAACCTCTACCACTTTTCAGAGACCTTCAAACATGATGGTAAGTTTAGCATCCCCCTCTAAACTTGGAAACACTTTTCAAAAGCAGCGCATTTTTGTCAGTTTACTTCAGTATTTCTCAGACACAATTTTGAATTTTATTAAATGTCACAAAGTGGAAACAAGCTACTTTCCATTGGGTTCTTCAGAACAGCCTTAAAGTCACCAGTTAAAACATCCTTTCTTAAAGATTTCTATGCAGAATGGTTTTATGCAGGTGTTGCTACGTGAAAATAGCAAACCAGTGATTTGAAATTCCATTACAGCACAATTTCATCTAGTAGTAAAATGTAAGCCACTTTTTATATATTTTTTTTTCTCCTTGGATTTTTTAAATTTAATTATGAATGTCAGTAGCGTAAATTTAATTTGAGGAGTAAATCTTATAAACTTACTTTTTCTCTAAATTATCTATTCTGTGCAGTCAACTCTGTCATGCATGTACTCGTGCATGGTTGGATAGAGTTTCTGGTGTGATATGGGGACATTCGCCTCTAAATGCAATAATTCATAGTAACAATACATATTTTCCCACATTTGGTTACATTTTTAAAAGCCACATTTTTAATACCATTTCTCTAGTGACAATAATTACCTGAATTGCAGTCAAAAAAGCCAGAAAGAAAGAAAGGAAGGAAGGAGAGGGAGGGAGGGAGGGAGGGAGGGAGAGATTAGAGAATACATAAGCATATTAGTCTAAGGAGGTAAAAGAGGAAAAAATTGTGATTAATAACTTGCAGTTTAATGACATCCACACAATATCATGAGTGTGATAACAGGTTTCTGCTTCTCTCAAAAAAGTCTTATTTTTCACCCTGGAAAATATCTTGCATGTATTGAAAGTTAATGGTGTATGCATGGGATTTGTGTAGAAAAATGGCTTGCATACAATCATAAATATGTTCCCTGAATTAAGTTTGATCTAGAAAATAAACAACTTGATCCTGTCAGCAGATCAATTCTGTTTGATACCATTTCTGGAATAGGGGCATGTTTCTACATTTGTCCTTCGACTGTAATACTCTTTTAAGCAGTGACTAGAGTGAACTCAGTTTTTTCCCCATTCACCAGGCACTGATAACTCCTCCCAGACAACCTTTTAAGGGCAGGCTAAAATTAATGTCCAGTATTAGAACTATTAGTCTATTATCCTGATCTTCTACAGCATGAATGTCTGAAGGCATTAATAACTTGATGCCTCAATAAATATCTTTGATATTTAGAAACTGAAAATAAGTGACTATTTCAATTATCTCTCTTACTTATGTAACCAAATTTCTTGATTTTGATTTGGCCTCACTGCATTTTTTCTTGGTTTGGGTTTTTTTTCCCTTTTTACAGGTCTTGAAGGAAAGACATTCTAGTTCACCCTATAACTGTTATGTGATGATAGAGTTAAGTGGTCATGTTTACCAGCCAGGGTTTCCTAAAAATGAGGAAATGCTACAGCATCCTGTGGTAATGAGACACCACTGCTTCAAGTGAGAGGACATTTTTAGGAGGAGGGAAAACATGTTTTATATTATTATAATAGAGAATTTGCATAATTCAAACATCTAATATATGGAATAAATTCAGGAGGGAAGTTTGCCATAAAAAACACCCCAAAATACTTTTATTAGCTGCTGAATTATACCAGTTCTCAAGTGACTTCACAAATGATTTCGCAGCAGACATGCTTAAATACCTGACATGGCTTGTAATAAAGGTCCTCTTATACTGACTTTATGCTATTTCATTTGCACTTCAATTCAACATGTGTTTCCTGATATCTTAAATTAAAATAACTATGCTCTAGCTCACTGCTGACTTCAAACTATCTGGAATTATTTAGCGTAAACATGCAGCTAAGGCAATGTGATCCGTCTCTTCAAACTATGTATCAATGTGTAAAGTCATGACTAAAAAATGTGACTAGAAAGTATGAATTATTCATTAAATACTCTTGAAGAATCATAAAACTGCAAACTCTTATATTTTCTTACTGTTCCAAAAACTTTTGGAATTGCTGCAGTAAAGATAATTGATCTTAACCTTGAATAAGGACTCTCTTTGTCCTTTCATCTTTGGTTTGACACATTTTACAAGAAAATGAAGAACAGAGTCTGAGTCACAACTGAAAGTGTTTCAATCAATGAACCCCAAGATATGGAAGATCTGAATCGAATTTTTTGTAAAATGAGAATTCCTGATTCCCCACCATCTGCTAGATTCAACATTTACCAGTCTGAATTATAGACACAAACTACTCATTTTTTTCAATTGCTAAAAATATTTGACAACATTGATTCATAAGGCATGCAGTTTAGATATTATAAGCTAAATTTAGAACAAATTTATTTGTTTCAGACCACAGAACAGAGAAAGCATTTTCAAGCAACACTAAAATCTTGTATCATCTTGCGTAATAAGCAAATAAACATGCTTCAGGAAAGATGTCTGAAAATATGAGAAAATAATTTAATCTCCTTTGCAGTATAAAGTTAATAATGCATGTACTGTACAGTGTTCCACCATGCAGCATTCTAGAATCAATGTACATACCTTGAGGCGTGTGTATCGTCCTCAGTTTACCTCAAAAGGAGTCTCAAAGTTTCTCAGCTTTTAAGTTGACCGAAACACAGTTTAAAAATTAAAATGTTTTTTAGAAATGCATGTGCTGCAAATATACACGTGTGTATATGTATAAATATATATATGTCTCTGCTTCTATATATGCAAAATAATTATTGTAAATTTCAGCCACCTTTGTTAACTTTAAAATATGTTACACAGAGATTTAATCATTGGAACATATTTTGCCTTGATGAATTTGTGAGCTTTTTTTTATTATATTAAAGGAAATTTTGAAAATATGTAATATTTTGACACACGATAGTGAAATTAAAATGAATAGTAATTTTTTTATTTCTCAGGTGTAAAGATGAAAGATTATATCATAGGACCTACTTGTAAAATAAATATTAACACCGAAGGTAATACATTTTTTCAATGTTTAAACCAAAAAAAGATAGCTTCTAGCTTTTAGCAGGAAACAACGATAGTTTTTCTTTTAAATCAGTGTGAATATACATCTAAAGTATTTTCTGAATATACTGAACAGGTTAAACTGTCTGGTTCCATGATAACAAAGGTAATCAGAAGAGTCAGCATCTTGAGTTCAGATAACAAGCATAAGCTGTAAACCAAGAATGGAAAGAAAGAAATTCCAAAAACAAGGCTGATAGTGAGTAGCATCACAGTGTGATCCATTTTTACCAAAAAAGTGTCTTTCACTTTGTAGGACCAATTTGAAATGAAATGGCTTTGGTTAATTTTAATTACTTCTTCTTATATGCAGGTTTCAGCAACATATAAAGCCTTATCAACAACAATTTCTTCAACCTTCTTAATGTGTCCTTAACACATTAATACCTAGATCATTGGGATGTATTTTGGTCTGTGATGTGCCAAGTATATACTTTTCTGGATAGGGCCTGTATGCAGAGTACAGTCATTTGTATTTTTTTTTTTTAGTGATCCCTCATTTTAGGCTACTTTAGAAGTTCTGTCGTTTTACATTCCTTGTGTAGCTTTTGTTTAGAAAATTCTTCCACCTCCTCATGGGTTCAAGAAGTCTTTGAAATTTGGGGGTGGGAAATAGAGCAATAGGAAAACATTCTTCCTGGTCCTGTAAAAAGTGCTTCTAAAGGGACATGAGCAGAGGGAGGGGAGACCTGAAGGAATGCCTCCTTCTGCTGTACACAAAGGCTGCCTCAGTGCATCCCCTCACATAACTTGTCTGCTGTTTCTTCCCACCAGTGGCTCAGACTGAGAAGATGGTTCCATGACTGATTAGGCAAGTTGTATACCTTGGAGGGTAGTTATTTAAGAAAACATTTATAATAACCTCATTTCTTTTGTTCTTTAGAATTACAGCACATAGAATTATCAGGCACTAAAAATAATAGTGCTAGTGCAGGTCCAATGTAGGAGTTTGAACACGGTCATATTTCTTTCGTGCCCACCTCTGTGTTCCCAAGGTTCCTGGAATTCATTTTCTCAGTGTATTAATTGGCCAGGAATTTTATCAAGAATGGTGGCAAGTAAGCAACTGTTGAGGAATGACACTACTTCAGTTGCTACAAGAGTTAAAGTACAGGAAACTTTATTCTCATCTGCAGTTTGTTGTTGTGATATCTGCATTGCTCAGCAAGAACTAAGGAATATGTGATTTTTTTTCTTTGTCAGTAAGCGAGGGAGAGAATTAAAGTATGAAAGAATGTCTGTAGATAAGAGAGAGAAACCACACTTGGGCTTCTGTCTGAGCAGCAGGACACAGATTACAGTTTATGTTCCCATGAGGATTTAAATGCTCGTTACTAAGAAGTCATATATTCCAGATTTTTTCAAGTACAGAAGTTCTGTAAGGAGAACACTGGCATTCAAAGAGTATTGGAGCACTGCTCCAAAGGATATTCAAGAACTTAAAACAGGGATTTTCCTTATATTTTTAACATTTCCCATATCCTTGCCTTTCTAGACAATACCAGTTCAAATAGTAAATCCTAATAAGAGCACTCAGTTGAAAAAAACAAAACTGCTGCTTGCAGTGCACACCTGTATTTCCAAGACTCTGTGGTAAATCACTGGTCTTAAATAAGATAGCACTTAAAACAATCAGTTTTCTGTATCTCATTTAATAAAAGCTTCCATGAGGAACAAAAATATTTCCCTTGAGAAATTTTAATAGTAAATTGAAATATATGCATGCTAACGTGTATGTTAAATATTTCTTTAATTTTATTCTTTTGCTTAGGTTAGAAAGAAAAACTAAGGTGTGGACCTCAAATCCTACGATGCACACTTACAAAGGACTGTCCTGTTTAAGAGCATGGGTCACAGTTAGCTAAAACATGGGTGCAAAGTAACCTGCTGCCTTTGGATCCTTGAAGGCATCAGAAAACATACATGAGTATAAAAATGTGTGTGTGTATAAATATATAGCTTATATCTCCATATATACAAAGATATATTCATTAAATATAATAAGAAAATAAGGGGAAGGCCAGGAATATTCCTAATAAAAGACCACACAAAGCAGAAGAACCAGCCAATGGTTCATGAATCAGAAAATTTTATTTCAAGGTCACACAGAGGGGTGGGGTTGCTCTCCTCTCTGGCTTGAGGGGAGTTTCCAGCTCTCTGTGTGGGACCATGGTGTGCTGCAGACAGGGGCTGGAGGTGCTTCCTTGTCCTAAGGTCGATGGCTTTGTTAAAAGTTGCAGAAATCTCTGTCTGAGTGCCTTAGCGACAGTCCGAGGATGTGCCATGGTTTGGTCCTGCACATAGCCTTGCATTTTTTCTTTTCTTTCCAGCAGGCCTAGACTGTGATATTATATTTCATCTACAGAGTCCCTCCTAGGGAGAAGATAAAATCATTAATCTTCATTAATATACACCCTATCCATATGCCTACTAATCTGCATGAAATAACACTTAAATCTAAAGCCATGATTTAGATTTGTTATCCTTAATTGATTCTTGGTTTTGCTAAACTCTAGCTATATGTCAGTTCTGTTTATTTACACCAACATTCATTAATATTTTCTCTTTTGCAATGCAAGAAACAAGTGACCAAATTATAAGAAACAATCCACACACTGTATTTGTACCAACTTTTTCCTTCCTTAAAATAAATTTTGCCAGCTGAATTCATTTCCTCCATGGCATTTTAAGATGTGCATCTCAAAATTTATTACTGGAGTTATTTTAACTTCAATAATATCAGTATATATCAGAAATCACTTATTGTGATTGCTTTGCTTGTGGTTTTGTTTGGTTTTTTTTAATAATACATTTCTGCCAATAAACCCAGGTAAAGCAATGTACCTACACAGTAATATGAATATGCAAAGCAGCAATCCACTCTCCTTTACACAGTCCTACAAGTAGTGCTAATAAACTGAAAAATTATGGGAAACTACTAATTGCTGCTGCTCTTATCTGCTGACTTTACAAATTGGCTGGCTAATTATTTGAATCTATTCCAGCAAAAGCATGCACACCTGAAAATAAAGGTATTTTCAAAATCTATATTTGAATAGAATGCAAAGACAGCAATGAAGTGTATAATAAATGTGTAGTCACTAAAAAGAAAGGTTGAAAAGCATAGTGGGGTCTTATGTCATCTTTTTACTGTATGGTACGGGAGTTAAGAAACCCCAAGTGTAAGAACTTAAAGACATGGAAATTTGCATCTCAAAACTAGCATACTATGACCTATGTCTCCCATGTTTCTCATCCTTTTTCAGACTCCAAGTCTTTCTTTTCTGCATTTCTGAACCAAGACTTGTAGCCCCACGTACTCTTTCCCATCTACCCAGATTTTCTGAGGCTGTTAGCCTTCAGATAGTATGATAAAGGTTATTATTAGTATGACAAAGTATAAAATTAGTATGATAAAGGTTGCAGTTCCCAAAACTGTGAAACCATAACATATGGTTGAAGATGTGTGGAGTTGGTAAAACAACGTAGTAAATATCAAGTCAGTGATCAAAAACCCCCAGTCTTCAGGTGCACCTGTTTTTACTTCAAGCTGCTGTTGGTAGGACAAATACAGCAGGATGTTACAAACTGCTTAATGTGTTCCACTGTCCTCAGTAAGAGCTGGAGGACATCTATCCCATAAACATCTGAAACCCTAAAAACCCCAAAACCTGCTCCCACATATTTCATTGCAAGTAGCCGGACAATGTCAGTATCTCTCCGCACATAAAATGTTAGGCTAGCGCTTTAAAGATGAAGAGCACAATGCATTTAAATCATCCAAGAGTCTGGAGTAAGTCCAAAATTATTAAAATTCCACAGGCTTCTGGTGCACAGTGAGAATTTTAGTTATTCAGACCAACATGATCAGGAATACTCTGCTTGTGACCTTTTACTTTTCTGAAGGCTTATAATTCTCACTTCGTAATATGAATGAACTGGAATCATAGACGTGTTCTATGGGTCTATCCGGTTTTTATGATTCAGAAATGTAAATTCTTATCAAGATACAGGTACATGCCAAAATTAGAGAGGACAGTGGAGGAAAATGAAATGTCAGATTTAGCTATATATTATTTAATAGCAGACACCATTTGCTGCCATCAATTTTCCAAGTGATTTTTCTTAGCAACACCTTGATATAAAGGGGAAAATTGTCTATTGTTTTTCTGTGACATAAGCTGCTGCAAGCAGCAGGAAAAATCTTGTTTACCTTGCTCTCTATAGGCAGAGTTAATTCCTCTTAAGTCTCTTGAGCTTCTCACTAGACTGCAGGCCAAAAGATGTCTGATGAGAAAGACATTCTTAGGCATAATAAACACTTAAATCATACTATGTGTTTTATTCTTCACTTAGTAATATTTCTTGTAGTTCTTCTTTATCTTTTTTTTTTTTCCTTTTAGTAATTGCTTTTTAATGCAGCATCTGAAGTAATGGAACATGAATCTTTGGAAAACAAATATGATTATGCATACATATAATCTCACGTTATAAAATCTGTTACACATTTGCATTTTTTTGGCTTTCCTAAACTGTAGCACTTCTTTTTTTCACAGAAAGTGTTGATTATGGACCGGTGTTTGTACAAGAGCCAGATGATATGATTTTTCCAACTGATTCTGAGGAAAAGAAAGTATCTCTGAATTGTCAAGCACGTGGAAATCCTACTCCCACATACAGGTACCTGTTTTAGAGTTTTATTTTCTTTAGCTTTCAGAATATTAGCCACTATAATTCTACTCTGAGAAACTATGTATTTTGGTGAGAAACTGCAGAAACAGCTCTGTGACACTAATAGTTTTCCTGATTGAATGTTTTTTCTGATTCTGAATAAGCAAAAAGCATAAGTGCCAGTGATTAAAGGCAAAGCAATATTTTAAGTTTGAAATTATGTACTTTCTGCATAATTTCTGTCCACGTGGAGAGACTCCTTTTGTCCAGGTTATCGAATTGTGACAACTGACAAAAACAAAATATGTAATTCTTTGGGTTTTTTTTTTTTCTAAACATCTATAAAGCTACAAAATACTATTCCAATGTATAGACAAGGCAGCAAAGTATATGTACATTAAATCACGTGACTTTGCGTTATAAGATACCATGGCTGAATCAAATCTGGTGTTTTTTCACCCACAAATTTACCATTTAATTCCTCTGCAACCATCGCCTGTTGCTAATTTTTCCATACAGACTTGTATGGCAGAGTTATCCATTATTCAGACCTGTGATGACTCACCTGTGAGCCTCAGAGAGCAGTTTATTGATGGTGCACACTTACAGGTGGTAACAGTGTGTTGCAGTCACCTCACCCATTTGCTATATCTACCTCTGCTCATATTTTATGCAAATTGCACGTGCTGTAAAAGGACTGGAGGAACATATGGTTTGTTATTTTTTCCATATACCCTTCATCTTTTCTCATAGAGTCATTCTTCAATTACAAAGAGAACATAAGGGCTCCTATTGTGTTTTGTCAGAGGTGGCAGTAATCAATTCTGCATTTTGTCTTTTGCCTTTTACCCTTATTTGACTTGTGGATTCTTCAGAATTTTGGTTGAATTTTCCTTAAAGTTATTTGAATCACAACTCTTGCATTTCTTTATCTTGAAGAAACTCAGAAGTAGGTTTTCAAGATGCAAATGAAAAAAATGCTTGATTATCTCATCTAGGCTCCATTTTCCATATAACACTGGAGCTAATGATCTTTTAACATCCCTTCCAACCTGGGCTGTTTTATGATTTTGTGATATCTATTTATTCAGTTCTCCAGCAGCCTCACAAACAAACTTTCCTGACTGTTGCTCATGCAAGGAGAGATTTAACCTGAAAGGCCTTATTCAAACAACACAGTTTAGCTTCTTCTTCAATTGCCGCCACTTGCCAGCGCAGCATTTGCAATGCACACTACCATTAAAGGGAGGAAAAAGAGGTAAAAATCACTCTCTGAGGAAGATAGTATTCTCCAGGACAAATGTAGAGGGAATTTAGCCTCAAAAGATGTACAGATATACAAGGTTTTGCATATGCCACTGCCCAACCACATTACCAAAAACCCTGTTCAGCTGCACTGGACCTTTGTTTACATGTGCTCTGAGGCTTTTGCTGCAAAGAATTATTTTAAGCCAAAACTAAAGCACAGTATGTATTTATTTAAAATTATATTAAAATGAAATTTAATGCACTCAAAAATTTCAATGTTATCTCTGCCTTTTTAAAATTAATTTCTTTAATCTGTATAATTTGTGACACAGTGTTCATAACCTGTTTACAAATTCAGTTTTTTTCTTGGACATTACCTTGTTTTAACAGAATGGAGAATGCTCATATCATTTCCGATGTACTTCCTTTCAAACAGCTTTTTTTTTCCCTTGTCCAAACTCTACCCTGAAATAATAATTTTTAATTTCTTGAGTTTCTGTCATTAAGGTGTTTTGATGCATAGATTTAGGGAAGAACTCCCTGAGATAAATGGATTCTGTTTGCTTAGCATTTCTGCGAATCATACTTTAACATCACAAGTCAGGACCAGTGCAATGAGGAAGATAACTGAGATCCCTTTAATGAGGAATGCAGACATTCACAAACTTCCTGTGGGATCTCACAGGTCACCAGTGTTACTGAGCTACAAGCAGGTGTTGAATTCCCTGAGATGTCACTTAACTACACTGCTTTCACTGATTGTCAAACACTGCATGTATTCTTTTACTTAGCACACATATAAGCTGGGGAGTAATATTTTGGCAGTATCATTTCCTGTTAGAAAAGGCAGTTGAAAAGTTTTCTAAAATTTTGTTTTTGTTTTTGTTTTTTTTTTCTTAAGTCAAATTATAGTATTTTGATATGTTGTCTGTCACTTTTTCTCAAGAAAAACTGTATCTGAATTTTCCTAACAATCTGTGACCTTGGAAGTGTTACATTTTGGATTCTGTCCTTCCAGATCTGTCAGGCTATCTAGAAAAAAGTCACCCAATTCAGTGTTGCTTTTCCTATAATGTGCATGGATTATATGAGGGGAATATAATCCCTCAGCATGGACCCCAAGATATAGAGGCAGGTAGCTATCAAGATCCAAAGTTTTGAGGCAAAATTCAAAGAACATAATTTTTTTCCTTGAACTTAACCGAAAATAAAACTAAAGGAAAAAAAAGCTAATTAAATGGAATTTTGTGCAGTTCAAAAACATGCATTTTACTTTTTCCCTATCTAAATTTCCGTTCATTTCAAGATAAATTATTTTTGCATTTTTTGTTTCACATATGTAGAGAAGGGTATATGTATTAAAAGTTAACTTTTGTTATGATTTCATTTAAAATATAAACTAATCAATTGGCAAGATTTAAAATACCTTTCCTTTTTAGCTCGTCTATGTATAAATGTGTTTAAAAATGTACTTAATCCTACCAAACTTCCCCTACTAGCCTTTAAAAAATAAGTAAATTGTCAATGCTGTTTTGTTTCTTACATTAAATGAAGCAGAGGTTCTCTGCAATCAAAAATCCAATTGTGAAAGGAACAGACAAATAGTAGATTCACAGTTCATCCAAATTCTGACAACTCTGACCTTTGGATTAAGAAATATTGACAGCTACTGCAGCTGAATTCTGTTTTCTGTACCCCATTCACCATGAATCTTAACTAGATAAGGTGAATTGATAATTATTTTACTTTGTTACAGTTGCCTCTGGAGTCTAAACATTGCCAAGTTCTTCCAGTATGAAAGTCTTTGCTGATCTCTGGCAAAGCTTGAGAGTTCCTGAAAATTTCCCAAGCCAACTTTGAAATGAAAGAGTACAGTGAAAGAATAATGAAAGAAATATCTGGGCATTATAATAAGTGTGCCATATCTGTTTACATTGCTTATCTCTTCTTTGCGTTCTTCTAACAATTTCATGTAATTACACTCTGACACAAAAGCAAATCTAAAAGTCTTCATATGAAGATGTTATTCTGTAATTCAGAAACTGCAAACGCGCACACACACACATATAAGAGGTTGTTCCAATCTGCTGAAATCTATTAAACTACTACACAAAATATTTTCTCTTGCAGACAGTGGATTATTTATTACAGGGTTTGTTACCTCAGTCTTTTGAGATGAATGAGGGGCTGAGGCTTTTTGGCAGACAATATCTGGGACAGGGGAGGAACCCAACCCATAAAACAACTTGCACAACTGAAAAATTATGAGACTCTTGGGTTACTTCTGACACCTCAGACAAATAAGTGTTTATTCAGGAATTATTTAAAACTTTGCCTCAGTTGGAATACTTTCTGTTTTCTACAGCCTGACTTTTTCCATCTTACCTTTACTCCGATCCTTGACTTTACTGCTCAAGCTTCTTATTTCACTATCAAACACTTCCCTAACTTAGCATTCCCCATTCAGACTCTTAATTTGATCTTAGTTTCCATGTACCTAGTAGCTGCCAGGAATTGCCCTTGGCCACCCACCAGCTAATTCTAGTCTTTTCTTCCAGCTTTTGAATTTTGTGTATACTGATTCAGCTGATATTATTTTGCCTTTGTCTGTTGCCAAAATCCTGTATTGCAGAACAGGCTATGTACGTCAATCTGCTTCCCTGCTCTTCACAGGTCTTGCTTTTCTTTCTTCTGTATTTAAATGAGGTGTCTCTGTTTCTTGGGCTGAGAAGATCAAATGCTGAAAGAATGGGGGAAAAAGTGTCCTTTTTTGCATGCAGTGCAGACTCAGCTCTGCTACCTGTAAGCTCAGCTGGGCCTAAGGCTTTAATGATAGGATATGAATTAAAATTTTGATTATCATAAGCACAATAAAAGTGCTATTTTTTTCATAAAGGTTGCATCTGCAATACAGTTTTCAAGTCTTAAAACTTTGTGAATATTAGCTTTTTTTGGAGGAAAAAAAAACCCGAAAAAAAGAAGAGATCATTATTTTCATTCAACATAGGAAAACCAAAGAATATCCTTTTTCTTCAGAGGTTGAAGATTAGGCTTTGCTAGTGTTTTTTGCTTATGTTGTTGAATGCCTCCATTCAAGCTTTGCCAGAGTAATGGGTTCCTGCAGAGGATATCTTTGAATAGTTGTCCTCATTATTACACCTAGAGCTGTCAGATTCTGTGTCCTAAGCTTGATACCATCACTTAGCTCAAGTAAATAAGTAATTAAATGCTCAAGTAGGTGTTTTTTTTGGTTTTCTTTTCCCTAAGATGGCTTCGAAATGGAACGGAAATTGACATTGAAAGTGATTATCGCTTCAGTTTAATAGAAGGAAGTTTGATCATCAGCAATCCCAGTGAAATGAAAGATTCTGGACTATATCAATGTTTAACTACCAACATGTTTGGCAGTATTTTAAGCAGAGAGGCTGTTCTTCAGTTTGCATGTGAGTAACAGTTTTTTTAATATTGTTAAATCAGACCATTACAGTCCTTGATAAGGCACTAAATTGTGATTTGAATATGTTATACAAGTGACACTGATATTGTTGGGCTAGGATCTCAAAACTAGAAATAAAATACTTAATGGAAAAGAGTGATTTTCTGTAGACTTGTTAGCTTTAAAATAGAACCATCAGGGAAAATGACTCTAGTACATGATCCCAAATGCTGTACTTTAATGGCATACTTGAATACTCTGCAGTGATGTATTTCACTCATTGCTACTTTCCTGAAACATCCATCATTTTGCCACACTCTGAGCAGGACAGAAAGAACTGTAAACTTAGAAATAGAATGAGATAAAATGCCTATATATCTGTTGGATAGTCTGCACCTCTAACTACTTTTTTAATGTATATATGTATATTAATATATATGGTTTTTGTCTGTGTTTTTGCATAGGTATCCAATGGACTTTCTTACATTGTGAAACTGAAAGGGTTTTTCATAGTCATTAATGGAAACCAAAGATGTCTTAGTTTTTGAAATCATTCACTACAATATATTTTTCAGAAGCTATCAACAGTTCATGATCCCAAGTAAACGCTATGATCTATCACTAGCATGCTCTTTTTCAAACATGCGAGCCGGAAAAACAGGGCCAGGGTTTCCCTTCAACCCTAATTTCCCTTCAGCACTTTACAGGAAGGCATCCAACATCATTTTATCAGTTTATCTAGATAAATCCTACCATGAGTGTTTTTTTAAGCAGAGGAGTGCAAAAAGAACTCAGTCCTAGTTTCTCAGATCCTGCTGAAAATAAGACATTTCCATGAAACACGAGGCAGATCGTCATACAGCCACAGCTGGAATAGCGGGTTTAAGGAGACGTTGCCATCTGCATGTCTACCAACACATCTGGTGTTGTCAAGAACTCAACAGATCTAGTATGAGGTCTGATTCTCCCTTAATCTATCCCTCCCTGGTCAAGTCAGACCTCTTAAACCTATTGCTTAATTCTTATCTGCTGCAGATCCTGTCAAGGTGTTTGTTAGGAGATCATGGCACTATGCACCTACTTCTGAGCTGGGAGGAATAGTGACATTTGTCAAAGTTTGTTCATGCCAGAGCAGTATGTTTAAAACTCGAAGCTTGACAAGAGTATCATGGTATTACTGGACTTTGGTCTTAAACGTAGCTTCAGAAAATTTCTGCTGCATTTTATCTTTTAGACAAGAAAACTATCCTACAACAAATCTCTTGGTTAAAGAGCCCAACAACTGGTAAAAATACATGTTTCTGGATGTCTGAACCTCAGATTTCTGTTCCCATTTCTAGAGTGAGGCTAAGAGGTAGGTATTTAATCTGCAATTGAAAACAAATTAAAAAAAAAACAGGGAAAGTGAGAGCTCAAGTGTCGCTGCTCGAGCTCAACTTGGAATGCCTACCCCGATGTAAGGCAATCCAGAGCCGGCGTGACCCCAGTGCCCCTGACCGCTTCGAGGGGTGGTGGNTACTCAAGCTCAAGCAACAGAAAGCCTATGCGTTTCAATAGCCACGTCTATAGTACATTCAGACCCCCACATATTTAAAATGTTACCTCCTCCAATAAAACAAATTTGGATAAATTAAAAAAAAAAAGAAGACAAAAAGAAGGCATTGGATTGAGTGCATCTATTTTCATTAGGTTTTTAAGTTTGTATTCTTACGCACCTCCTTTTGCAGGTATCAAAATTATTACAGTGTAATGTCTGGAATGTGATTTCTATATTTGGAAATTGTATGAAAGTTTCTCAGGAAAGTTTAAAGGCAGAATGTTATTTGGAAGTGCTGAGGTGCAGTAAATAATGCTGCAGGACTTGCAAGAGAGAAAAGGCTATTATAAGGACATAAAAATCTTTTTTAAAAGATAGAATAATACCTAGGTTGAAGTTCTTTTAGAAGCATGTGAGAAACTTGTTTACAAGAGCAATTTCAAGTTTAACATGTATTTGTAGCTTAACATCTATGTAGCATGACACTCTTCCACTCTTGTTTTAATGTTTCTACAATTCCCTGATCTTAAATGGTTGTGTTCATGTTGAAATAACATGTGCATTATGCAGCAGCTCAGATTTTAATATTGTTTAAATTTATCACTATTTAATTATATCACCACACTGTAAACTCATAACAACCTATCAGAAGCTTGTATCACTGAAAAGTTGTTGTAAGTCAGATCCAAGGGCCACTTTTTCCAGTGCCTCCCACTTCTATAGTGAAGTATTTTTTGTTAACAGCTGGCCTGCATGTTTCCAGTTGTTTTCAGTAAGATAGAAAGAAAGCATTGGAATAGATTTTTTAAGGAAAGGTTCTAACCTTTAAGAAATTAAAGTAATTGGTCCTCTGCAGTTTTACTGAGCTCTAATGGCTTGAAGGGTAATCTCTAATCCCAAGGATAAATCAAGGCATTTCTGACTATGAGGTACAGAGCTACACCAAATAGCATTCATTTTCCCTTTCTTCACTGAAAACCATGGATTCCAAAAGCTTAGAAACTTACCACTTTCATGGGAAAAAAAAACCAAAAATGAGTTCATGGAATTGTTTAATGCATGGATTGTACCTCTGTGGAAAATAGTTACATCTTTGAAACTTGAAAGACGTTCTTTTAATTAAAAAGAGAAATGGCATGCATCTCAAAAGGGAACAACAGGAGCCATTAACCAAGGCCTTTGACACCATCTTACAGACAAAGTGTGTACCCTAAGGTGCCTATGTAAAAATATCATGAAACCTGAAAAAGGAGAGCATGCTTATCACACTAGCTCTTAGTTATCCCCCAATTCCATGGCCAAAAGCCCAGTTGCTAAGGTTCTTATCATGTTGTTCAACATTGGTGATGCATTGCAAATATAAATGTTTATGTACAATATCATTTGCATATGTATGCACAGTTAAAATAGGAAATACTTTGATATACTTATATCATGTCTTTGGATTTGAAAGAGAAAGAGATATAAAGTGAAAATTAATCTATGTATGTTTAGAGATATAATACTTGAAATAGCCTACTCTATCACTGGTTATTTTTATAGAAAAAAGTTGGAAGACCACTTATGTGCAGTTAAAGGTCTGCTTGAAATTTTAAACTACCACAGCAAACAAAGATTTAAACTCAATAAAATTTCTCTTTTTTTTTCTTCTTTGCATTTCCTTTGATGTCTTATGCCCAAGGTCATTCTGGTTTATGCTATTTTAAGAAAGCATGCAAAAAAAAAAAAAGTAGAAAACTATTGCATGCTGCAAATGAAATTAGAAGTATATTTTTTCAATAAAAACAAAACCAGATGCAAAACTGAAAAAAATATATATTTCAGCTCGACTAAATCTACCTGCTTTAGTGTAACACAAGTGCATATTTTTGTATGTGGTTCCCCGTTTTCCCTTTGGAACAGTGTCCAAGAACTTTGACTACAACAGGGGTTGTATTTTGTGCTTACCTTTATCACATGTACAATCTCTATATTTCATTAGGTCACAAAAAAAAATTGCTTTCCTTTTTCTGTGGATTATTCAACCTCTTACAAGCCTACCATCTCAGTGATATTTACATCCTGGGCTAAAAACCTAATCAAGTGGCAGGGGGAAACAACTTTTCATCTGTCGTTTATGGAACTCCTCTCTGCAATTTTATTAATCCAATTGTCACTGGCTTCTTTGCATCATTGCCTTTTTTCTTTTACTAAATCTATTTTTTCCTTTAATCTACAGAGAAGGGTATTGATTAGATTCAATTTAAATGTCCTTTTCCAATGGATGATTTACGATGACTGTCCAGTGATGTACAGAATAAGAAGTCACCCATGATGCAGACATATAAATCGAAAGTTTCCTGAGGAGACAGCCTGCACACTGCCCATTCTGTCACAGCACACTTTTGTCAGCCTTTTAATTGACTTCACCTACTAAGAAATTAGTTTAATGATCTATGTTTCTTTCTTGCCATCATGCTCCCTGGACACCTTGTTGGGTATATTTCATCATTTCCTGCATTAATTTGTAAAGAGTTGATTTATTTAGACCCTCTAGACTTGAGAAAAACCTTTGTTTCTCATGTTCATTTCAGAAGACTCAGAATTACAAAATGACATTAGCAACATTTTCTCCTAAATCACGTCAATCTAAACAGGTTTAGGTATTATAAATGAAAGGTGATAATTGAAGTGAGAAAATAAATCAAAATGCAAGTGGTTATACTTTCATTTTCAAAAATGTCCCTGAGCATCCTATAATAAACTTTTAAGTTTGTGACTGCTTTGCTCTGAAAGCATCACAGCAATGTGAAGAATGTTACTATGTCACAACAGTGACTTGCACTACAAAATTATGGATTATTTTCTTCATTATCTTGATCTCAATATGTTCTCCTTAGAAAATATATGCTTAAAAGACACCTGAAAACCATGTGTAAATACAAGAAAAAGTAAATTTTGTGTAGAACTATTTGCATTTTATTCATAAATAATTTATTAATTGACGAGTATCATTCAGTGAATCTGAAATGAATGTGAATTTCTCAAACTCTACTAACAGTTTCAGCTGTTGTTTCCTGACAGTTTCCCACATAAATGTTCAAACCACTTGCACATATCTACTTTAAAATTTGGCAAATGTAGCGCTTTCTTTTTTTAAGAGGATCAGAAAAAATTAACCGAGAGATATATATTTTTCATATAAAAATGTTGGAAAAAGTAAGTTTTTAGTCAAATTAGAGGTCTGGAAAATGAAATTATCTGAGTTTTGGCTGTGGTGATATGTTGTTTTTTATAGAAATATTCAACCTATATAATCAAGTTCAATGGTGTGAAATGCTAAGAACTCTGGCTCTAGTCTAAAAAAGCATTTCATCTTACAGTATCTGCATAATCCTTTTGAAGTTGATGGGGTGATGAAAGTTCTTAAAATTCAGCACATGCTTAAACTCTTTGTTGTTGTTAACCATGAGGCTTCCTAAAGCAGTATTTGAAGCAATCTGTATGTATTTGTTGCCAGTGTCATCATGACAGACACATAATAGGTTTAATTAAGCCTTTTGTCATTCATTTCTTGATTCTTTCTTCTTAAAGTGAATAAATACCTTAGAATAATAAACTTTATGAATTAAAAAGAGCAGAACTCATTACAAGTCATTTTAAACAGCATTTATCAAAGTTGTTCTGTTGGAAAAGACAGATCTTGGTTCTCTTTGTGGCTATGGAATCTTCAATGAAAATTTGCCTGCAACATCACTTTAGATAGGTGAATTGGAGTCTGAAAGCAAGTATGGAGAAATCGATAAAATAAGCAGGTCATCTAAAACTGTGAAGACGGCACCCACTCTTTCTGAAAGGATGGCAAAATAAATGAATTTTATCTGTAGTTCAAATTTTCAAACAAATTATTGAGTGTTATCAAACAGTGAACCCCCTGGGAGTTCAGCTATATTCAGGAGTGATATCCAGTGAAAGCTTTGGAAAAAGTACACAACTTGTTTCCTGGAACTCCCACTGTATGCCTTTAGAAACGATCTCCTGACCCTATCAACAGCAACTTGTCTGCAATAGCATACGATCAGCTCTGGCAGACTTGCTCTATGTTTCTGTCCCTTCAGATCTGCTTTTGAAGCTGCCTGAAAATTGCAGTCAATTTCCATTTTTCCATTTCTACATCATTTAAAGACCAACTACCTTGACTCTCCATTAGAACACTTTAAAGAGCAAAGGAAACACAATCCTTTCTTATCTACGAGAGCAAGTGCTTTCTTTAATTAAGAAAAGAGGAGACAAGGGAAATTTTGTATCTTCTGTCTGTTGTCTCAAAACAGTATCTTGATAGTTCCGAAAGGGGCTCTTTGTGCTTTTGAGGTATGCATTCCCTAACAATGAGAGCAAATGTAAAGGTCTACATCCATAATTCTGAACTGTTTTACCTTCCAAGACAGAGAGTGCTTCTAAACTCTCTTTTGAGAATGGCCCCTAGTCAATTCTGCTGACACCCAAAATGTGACAAGAATTGTCTTGGAGAAGGCTACAGTCCCACCAAAGGATATCATGGACTTTTCCAACAGTGGCACTATCCGTGATGAAACTCCAGTGCAGGAGATTATTTCTTGATACTTTTTACTATCCTAGTATAGACAAAACCTTTGTCTGAAAGGCCAAGATATTAGACTTTCCTTGTTCTCCCAAAAGAAGTTGGTTCCTCTTTGTCCTTACAAGCAGCTCACTCATTCCTTAAGTTCATCCACTTGAATTTTCTGTGGTGAAATCATATATTACCTCAGCCTGAGAGGGACACTGACAACACTGAGAAACAAAACTCAGAAAGCTCTAGCACAGCAAATCTTTTATTCTTAATTAAAATTAACATTTATTTTTTTGCATGATAGTACTAGAATGAAGGCATTATGAAAGGGTGAGTTCAGACCCCTGATTAGGGACTATACATCAATACAGTGCAGATTTGATACTCATTAGGATAAGTTACTACCTTCAGAAAGGGATATCAGCTCTGGATGTACTCCATTGAGCAACATTTATTATCTCATTCCATTTGAATTGCATTCAATCTCATTGATCTCCATATCCATCAAACACCAAAAAAAGTTATGATTATTTCCAAGTATTCAAATGGAAATGAGATTTATTAATCTTGTCGATTTCATTTATTGCTACATAAGTTTTGACGCCAAAAAAATATTCTGAGGTTTAAGTTCTGCTTAGTTCTTTTACTCTGAAAATGTACTTTAAACAATACATTTTATATTTCTTGTTCTTTGGAAGAATTAATAGAAGTCAGTCATGTAGAGAGACACAGTTGGAAATGTAATTAGAGCAATCATTTAAAGATGCATAGCACATCTACTGACTTCTCATTTTAACATTGTGCATTTCTCTGCAGGACTGGAAGGCTGGTGTTTAACCTGCCCATAACCTAACTCACCTATCTTTCACAATCTAATCTGTCATGCTAATGGATCATTAGACTTGGCATTTAAATACAGATGACAGTAATTAAGAGTAGCATTACTAAATAGGAGCAATTTTAAAAGGTTGAAGGAGAATTTTGTGCCAAGACCAGAAAACACTTTCTAAATTTCCCTCACAAGTTCTAACTCAGACTGACTTTTGGAAATCACCATGTCATCTCCCTACTTACACCCTCCCAGGTGTGGCATATTGCGGTGAGCACTACTGTAACTTCTCTCACATGAAAGGTTTTACTTGAAATTTCTTGCATGGCATCTGTAGCACTACCATGACTTTTCTGCCCTCATTTTTCTCCCTTCTTTATCCTGACACAGATGTATTATGGCTTTCCTGAGAAACAGAAAAGTAAAGTGGTCTGACTGGTTATTCTTCTGTTTATAAATGCAGGGGCACAGGTACCTGTGACAGTACAAAGGAAAGAGCAGCACAGGCCTGGGAGGGAAGAAGAGAGAAGTTGCCAAGGCATTTAAGTTGATTTAGGAACTGCTGTCTTAATAAAAGCTGTGAAGTCACTTTTGATGATACTTTGGAACTCAGGGAGGAAAACTTCTAGGAGAGAGTTGAGTTCTGCCTGAGTTAATAACACTGAAGAAGAGGTATGAGTAGAAGCCTACAATGAATAAAGGAGATTGATCATCAAAGAAAATATCTGGAAGGTTGTGAAACATATGGATAAAATTAGAAATAGGGGAAGTCGAGTTTGCCTGGCAAAGGAAATGAAAAAGAATACAGATAAGTTTCTTAGTTAGATTATCTAAAATTAAAAAGAAAAGATGATGGGATAGAATTAAACTTAATCTATATATGACCCCAATTTCAATGGTCACATTTGTTTGGTTTTCTATAAGGACAGAGCAGCTTATACATCTGTTTCCATATGAAGCATGAGATACCAGGAACAGAAAATCAGGCATTCATTTTGGGAATGGGAGAAGACAAGAATGTAAGAGTAAATCCACACTTAAAACAAAGTAGTTTTCCATGAGCTCTGTTAATGAAATTTAGTACTTCAGTGACTAAATTTCACAACAGTCTGCAATTCCAAGGCCAATTTTCCTTTTGTCCTCCTTGATAATTTCACTAGTATTCACAGCATAATTATTAATAATTAAATTCCCTAAAGCTGCCAAGATGGAAAGTTTTGTCAACATGGAAGTTGCATTCTCAACTGAATAATTATATATTTTATTTATAATGTTTTGCATTCAAAATCATGAACATGGTAATATAACTGTTGATTTGTTTATCATTTGAGAATCATGCCTATCATGAGAATAAAATCAAAATCTTTTCCAAGAGTAAATTCTCACCAGTGACAATGAAAACATCAAAAGCTTCTTCAGATGACCACCGTGTGATGATAATGTCAAGTGCTGTAACATGACAGCACTTGACATTGTCATGTTTTAAATTCTGTTTTAAATTCTGTGAGACTGGGTAGCTGTGTTATGTCTGCCATCAGCGTCCAGGAGTTTACAATTTCTTCCATACTGGTTTTAAATGTCAGATGTTAGAGGCTGCTTTCATAGGACATGGTATATATACAAAAAGAAGCAAATCCTTTCCATAAAAAGTACTGTGACCTGTCCCAATATGCAAACCCAGACACTCACACACAGAGCTAAACAATAAAAATCCCCCAAACAAACCTTCTAATTAGCTTTCAGCCCTATATCTCATGAAGCATGGAAATATGTAAAAATGTCCTCAGTATTCTATAAATATGCAAATCCTGAGCCCACCCACATACCTAACACACTAATTAAAACAAAATGTATTAAGTCAGGAATTTATATACTTGGGTGTCTAACAACACATTAAATCTTCCAGTAAATTTTATTAAAGTTGCAAGGTCAAACATCCAAGCTACAGGATGAGGGATTTGTCATTGTCTATGCAGTCTGAATTTTACCTTGGATGCTGGAGACCTGAAATACAGGTTTGTCACACAATCTATTTTTATTTTTCCTTTTTCTTTTTNCAGGTCACAGAAGAATTACTGTGCACTTACTGAACAGTGTTCTATTTTCTATTGTTCAGTGCACAGCCCCCTGCCTTCATTAATTCAGACTATTCAAAACCTGCTCTGAGGACAAAATTAATTTCCTCAGAAGCTTTTTATGCTGCTCATCATTACAGCATCTAAGTGCTTCATGAACATTAATACGTTTATTTTTACCATGTTCCTGTGAACTGAGTAGTTATTACTATCTCCTTTTTATAAATGGAAAACTGAGACATGAGAGATTAATGTAAAATATCCACTAATGTGGGGAACGGTATGTGAGCTCAATGGGAGCTGCTTTTCCCGAGTGCTTAGCAGAGCCAGAACTGATCACTCTCCTATTCTTCACTCTAACCAGTCTTTTTCTCAGCCTTTGTATCAGTCATATCTCAACCCTGCATCTGGTTTCTCATCTCTCCTACTATCGATAAGGCTAATGATCCCATTTGCAGTTTCCTTATTTACTGAAAGCATCTGTTTGATCAAAAAGGATAGTAGCATCTTTCTAGCTCTGTTTTAGTCTCCATGTACCCATTTTGCTTAATTGCCTACGGTTCCACTGTCTCCTAGTTCCCACTTCCAGGCTCCTAAACTCTCTTTCCTTCCTTGTCTTTATTCCATACCTTCCATAACATGCTTTTTCTTTCCATAACCTGCTGCATCCTTAAGAGATTGTATGGACACTTAGTTATTTTTTAACTAAAATAGAGTAACTAAAACAGAATCTTCTAATGGAAAGATTTTGCCATCTTAATCACAGTAGTTGCTATCTGTGGTGTTTATAATAATGGAGAGATTTCCCAGCAGTACAAATATCCATTGGCAGAGTGCATTTTTTGAATTAGAATTTTTTTATATACCTTCAGGCTAAATAACTTAAATTGCCATTCCATTAGCTCTCATAAGCAAAGTGGGCCAAATCTTTGAATGGCAAACTTAAAGTACATTCAGTAAGAACCTCTACTGATATTTTAATGTTTTCTCTTTTAAATTGTTAAATTATTACTACAGAAAACACTGTAATAAAACAGATGGATAAATTTCTGCCTGGAATGACATTTCTACTTGAATACTTTCCATTTATAAACATTTTTCTTTACTATGAGATTTCAACCATCTTCACTCATTAACAGAGATTAACTCTGTGTTTTGGTTAGTGACTGCAAGACTGACATTTTAAGTCAGCCTTTATTCAGTCATATCTTCTGAGTTCCTGTTGTGGCCTACTATATTCCTTATTGCTCCATTGAAATTAAAGTGTAAGAAATAGAGAAAATCTTAGCACAAGATGGTCACTAGCCATGATGTGCCACAAATGAGAGAACTCTTTTAAAATTTTTCTTTGCTTCAGAGCTGATTATATAAGGTCTGGTAACATGTAGTATTCTGATTTTGGGAAGTGGAACCTCCATTAATTTTTAATTATGTCTTAAAACTGTCATTACCTCATTAAAATCAAATCTGCTAAAAAAAGTGAAATTATCATGGATAAAATATGTCTAAACATAAAAGCTGAACAGAAATATTGGTAAGAAAATCATAGCTAGCTGAATGGAAGAAAGTCTTTTCAATTCAAGATTGCCTTGTGGTAACCTTAACAGAGAATCCAATCCTTTAAGTACTTTATCCTGCCAAACACAATTACCAGCAGTTTACTCTAAGTCACTGGGTTAGCACTGGATAAAGATCTCTGCTGTATATTTTGGTCAAAGTTACCTAAAATATACTTAAATTTGTACTATGAGAAGGAAGGGTCTTTAAATACTGGGATACCTCTTCCACAAGAGATTTAACCACTTTTTTTTTTTTCTTAGTCTAAAATTGATCTTTTTTATTATTTTTTTCATGTTAAAATTCCAAAGCAATATATTTTGGAGTCAGTTAAATATGTTTTTTTTTAATAAAATCAAATTTTTTTATACATTGGTTAAGAATATCCTATTATAGTGAAATAAAGTAGTTTTTACAGCAGTTTGAGTACTTCAGATTTGACTTTGTACTGGGTTATACTACAAATATAAGAAATTCATGTCTACATGTAATATGTATATAGATATGGCAAAACCTGACCCCAGTACTGTCAAAACTAAAAGCCTAAATAACTATTTCTATGTATAGGAATGGCAACAAAATACTGAGACAGAAATGCCATTATTATGATCTTAACATTTTTTCTGAAAACTGTGACACTAAGTCTCTGAAATTCTGTTCTAGTTATTCAATTGTTGGAGTGGAGAAATGAGAAAATAATCTAATAAGAAAGGAAAGGCCACATATGAAGTCATAGTGAAACTGACACTGTTCATCTAAACTCCCTCCCTCTCTTCCACCCAGCTCTTCCATAGAGCTTGTCCTTAAATAGAG
The DNA here is from genome assembly GCA_013400955.1 of Drymodes brunneopygia. Taxonomy (NCBI): domain Eukaryota; kingdom Metazoa; phylum Chordata; class Aves; order Passeriformes; family Petroicidae; genus Drymodes; species Drymodes brunneopygia. The sequence continues at coordinate 234,063 of VZTZ01017975.1, forward strand.
GTAAAAAACATTGAATTGTGGTAATGGGCATTTTGAAAATAGAGTATTTTAAGGAGTTTTTACAGTCATATCACAGAAGCTTAGAACGGTTGGGTTTGAAGGAACCTGAGTCATCACCCAGTTCCAATTCCCCTGCCATTGTCAGGGACAGCTTACACAGCACAAGGTTGCTCAAAGCCCCATCCGACCTGACCTTGAAGACTTCCAGGGATGGAGCACCCACAGCTTCCCTGCACAACCTGTTACACTACCTTAACACCCTCACAGTACAGAATTTCTTCCAAATATCTAATCTAAACTTACCCCCTTTCACAGTTTAAAGCCATTCCCCCTTGTGCTATCACTAACCTTCTTGGTGATGAGTCTCTTCCCATTTTTCCTGTAGGCCTCTTGTCATTCATTTTCCAAACAGTCATATATTATCTTCTAGAGTAAAATGTCACAGAACCACGGAATCATGGAATCATGGAATCACAGAAACACAGAATCACAGTTGGAAGGGACCCTTAATGATCATCAAGTCCGGCTCTTGGCCCTGCACAGGACCATCCCCAAGAGTCACACCCTGTGCCTGAGTGCACTCAGTGACCCCCTCTTGACCTCTGCCAGGCTGGTGCAGTGACCACTTCTCTGGGGAGCCTGTTCAGTGCCCAACCGCTCTCTAAGTGAAGAACCTTTTCCTGATATCCAACCCAAACCTCCCCTGACACAGCTTTGGGCCATTCCCTCAGGTCTGTCACTGGTCACCACAGAGAAGAGATCAGTGCCTGTCCCTCCTCTTCACCTCACAAAGAAGCTGCAGACTGCAATGAGGCCTCCCCTCAGCCTCCACTTCTCCAGGCTGAACACCCCAAGTGACCTTAGCATGCAGAATAAGATGGAGACATCCTCACCAGACACAAATAATTTGAGAATACATCTGTTTTTCTGAGTATTACATTTAGACACTTATCAGTGCATAAAATTATGCACTTCATCTTTCTAGGAGTAATATTATTTAAAAATAATAATTCCTGACATCAGTTGTTTTGTACATCCAGTTGTTTGCAACCCTACCTAATAAGCTTGTTTTGCAGTTCTTTCACTTCCTACAAAAACATTTGAAGTCTGTAAAATACATAATGGTTTTGGTTTTTTTTTAAATAGCCAAGCTTTCCAGATCAGTTATAAAGATTTCTTATCTTCAAACTTTATCAATTTAGAGCCTAGCACTCTGTGGCAGTGCATTGCAATGAAGACAGCACTCATCAGTCTACTTCATTTAGTCAGGGCTGCCAAGCTTTATTCCTTTTTTTAATTTTAATCTTATTGAGTATCCTGAAGTATGATGAGTTTTCTAGGATATTGCTTATGTGTTCTTGTTTGTTCTTATCTCAGTTAATGAAAAACAGTCAAGGCGAGTGAATCAGTCACTGATGCATAAAACCCAAACCAAATGTTTTCTAAAAGCAAGAAATACTGTTTGTGGCTTAGCAGCTGAAAAATCTGTAAATGATGTCTGTCATAGAGTCCCATGCTTTCAGTATTGATGGTCTTAAAATGCTTTCACCCCCTTTAACTGTTCCTGTTTCCAGATAGTAATTATGACTGATGTCTTTTAAGCAAAGACTGCAGATATGTTTGTTGTTGCTATGAAAATGCATGTGAACTAGGTCACTGCTGCAATATGCTGGAATGTGAGTCTTCATTTGGTATATGTTTTACATTCCAGAGGATTTACTTCTGGCTTTTCTCAAATCTATCTTAATACTGAAATGAAATATTTATACTGGAGTTAGTACAACCAGGCCATCATTTTGTTTGGCAGATTGGGTCACTTTTAGGGGAATTAAGAGTTTGTGAGCTGCAAACTCTTTTGGGATTTTGGTACACTGCTCATTGTGAGCACCATGATATTGGCACACATGGGCCAATACTGTAACAATGGCACAAAGTAGTTGGAAAACACATTCTCCTGAACCAGCGAGGGTAGTTTGCTCATAAAAATTCCTGGGAATGCCCTGGTAAAAATAAATATGTGGGCAGAGATTTAAATGCAAATAATTTTTATATTAAAGACATTTCACTCCCCTCAGTGTTACTAATTATTTTTTTTTGTGCAGAGGAGGCAGCTGAAATTGGTGATGTTGATTTTCAAGATGGAAGCAAACAGGCAGCATCTTGAAACCTGGTTCCAAAACTAAGTCTTTATTAAGTATCTCACATCTCTGTGTTTCTGCCTTATCACATGTATGGAACATGCAATCTGGAATTCATATCCATGGCCTTTTTTAGAAGGGTCTTATTTGCTGTTTTCATGTAAGTTATCTAAGGCGCACACACCGAGGCTGTGAAAGATTTATGTGATATGATACCTTAAATTAAGTTGGAAGTAATTACAAAAATGGTGGGTTTTATATATTTTACTGACATTGTCTACGAGTAAAGTACCTCCAGGAGCAACTTTGCATTCCTGGTTCATACCTGTCTGATAGAAAAAGTTGCAAAAAGTATAAAAACCTTTCGTACATTAAGCATAGGCATTTTGAAAAAGGACTATAATAAAAAGTTTACAAGTTTCAGTGTTTGAATTATAATGCCTGCAAAGATGATGTTTCCACTTCAGCTCTTTAAAATACTGCTTGAAATGGGAATGCATTTAGGCACTTAAGGTTTGATTTATAAAACTTCTATTTACTTTTATGCAGGTTCTTTGCATAATTTACTTGGTAAAAGTAGAACAGTTTTGGTTTACATAAATCATATTATTCTTTTCCTTTTTCATGGAAACTCTTGTGGATGCTATCTCATCATTCTTATTTCAAGAACGTGCATTAAGATAAAAAGGGGTTGAAGGTGTGAAAGAACTGTGGTAATCTCAGATTCCATAAGCAGACTTCACTGCAATATATTTTATTTAAAGAAAAATAGTGGAAACATTTTACAATAGCATGCAGAAACTAGAGTTGCCTGGAGAAAGGTAAGACAGCAAAAAAATAGTTCTGCTTTGAAGCAGTGTGTTTGGTCTGATTTGGCACTTCCAGGCTATTCACCAATAACTTCTTTGCTAGGTGATTATTCCATTTTCTGGACATACATTGTTAAAAAAATTAGGGCTAAAGTACTACTCAGGTCAGCTTAGCTGTCATGTAGTTTTTCAGTGATTGTTATCCATGAGAGCTGTGAGTATAAGACACTGGAGTATAAGCAGAAAGCTGATTACCACTTCTGTAAGCATTCCCAAATTCTATCGTGTTCTAGATTCGGGTCAGAGGGGAGAATATTATTTTCCATTACTATATTTTCTGTAAGACGAGGCCAAACACAGCAAACTGAGAGCAAGTAGTTTGAGATAACATATAAACATGGCAAATGACACAGAGGATCTGGTGACAAAAAGTCTTTCTAGCTTGGTTTTACACTGGAAATGTCTCTTCTCACATCTTTTGAGTCCTGGAATCTCTAGGCAGGGAGTGTTGAAATAAAGTCCCACCCGTCACAGGAGAATAGAATAAAATTAACAGAATAGAATACTCCATATGTCAAGGGGGCTTATAGGAAAGATATGATGGACTTTTTACCAGGGCCCATAGTGGTAGGACAAGAGAAAACAGGAAGTGGGTAGATTTAGATTAGCTGTTAGGAAGAAATTCTTTACTGTGAGGGTTATGAGGCACTGGAACAGGTTGCCCAGAGTAAGTTGTGCTTGTCTGGTTTCCCCTGGTTTACAGTCTTGCGTGTTGCAAAGTCCAGGTTGACCTCCTTGGGAATGGTACCTGTGGTTTTTTGATAGTCCATCAGTTAGTCTAACTGCTGAGGTTTGTTTCCTCTCACTTTCTCCACATTTATTTGCTCAAGTGTGTGTCTACATTTTTTTCTGGTTGATCACTTTTCCTTACCAGTGTACAAGGTCTGCTGACAGATAACCTTGCTGGAATAAAAGTTCCTACAATCTCACTTGCCTTCATCAATTAGTGCAGTCAACCAAATTTTGTTCTTATGTCTGCTCTGTATGTTTTGTTTATGACTTACTCCTCTTATCATGTCTTTTTGCATTGAGAAAGGACCTTATATCCTTAAAGAAGGGGTCTCTCTTCTTCTACATACTATTACAAATGTGACTAGGGAGGAAAAGTGGCATGGTTTCTTCATCAAGTTTTGATCCTTTCACACCTCTTCTATCCCCCTTTCTGCTCTTATGCAGACACCCAAAAGTATTAAAGGAAGCTTGAGGCAAAAATGTTTCTAATAACCCCAATAACAACAAAAGCACGATGCTTTTATACTTTCTCATCTGTTTATTCTATGTCAATTCAAACTGAGCTTTCCCCAAAGTATTAAATAAATGTAGAAGCATTGAGAACATTAAAGTAACACTAGGCAGTCTCCTAATGTACTTTGCAGTAATTTTCCTTTCATTCTGAACGCTATGCTTTGTTGTCATAACTATCATGAGAAAGAAATCTCTGCCAGTCATAAGGACTGTGGACCCATTTTCCATTTGCATGAATTTGCACAACATCATGTTTCCTGGGTTTATACCAGAGGATTTTTTCCCTGATCTTCAGCTCCATATCTCACAAATTCTTCCTTAAAAGATAGCAAGTAGATAGTGACCCACCCCTCTGTAGTAACCATAGCACGTATCTTTTCATTTTTTTATTGTCTTCCCTGCAGCATCTCAATATCCAAACTCAGATTTTTCAGTCTACCTATAGCAGATATTATACAATAACATAACTTTTTCAGCTCTGCTTAATTTATTGTCTCACCTAAAATTTGCAGTTTGCAGGTTTTCTACATTGCACTGTAAGCACATAGGTCTGGATTTTAAAGTGTGAGTTGAGTGTGAACAGTTTCCCCGTTGAAATTGTTGCTAATCAACTAGTGAAATGTCACAGAAGGAATATGTAAGCCTATATGTGTATTTAAAATGCAATTATATGCTTTGTATTTTTCTAGGCGATAAATATGAATACAGATGTGTGTATACATATATACATATATATATATATACGTACATATACTTAAAAATTTTAAATTTCTGAGTAATTCATTATTCCCAGACTTCTATACTTATTGTTACTTTATATAGGACTGGTTTATTTGCATCTTTTTATGCTATTGACTGTCTCTCTATGTTCTTTGGGCCATGTTTGTACAAGGTCTTATAAGGCAGCAGCTGAGCCAGATAATAGGGGCAGAGTCCAAGGCTGAGAAGTACATCAAGTTCTTCCAATGGAGGAACATGTAATGCAAAGGAGATGTGAAGCACAGAATTGCAAAATATTGTAATGGTCTTTGCCTGCTGTTGGTCTCCAAATTTCCTTCTGTTAACTTAAATCTTAAATGAATTTTCCTTCTTTAGAAATGATTGAGATAACATCTTTAAGTTACTCTGAACTTTCAAGGGACTGGTTCCTCCTGCACAAATTTGACCATGAATCTCTTTGCCATCAGAAGATAATCCTTGATTCTTTCAGAATCTAGACTGAAGAGATGTAAAAATTTTGTATTTAGTAGTCTCTTGACAGGTTTAGCTAGATGGGTTAAAAAGCTCCAATTCTTATGAAGATTTTCATGAAAACAATATAAAAAATGTCCCAAGAATTAATGATTGTAAGGTCTCTTTTCTACTCCTGTGAGTGGAATATCAAGAAAAATCCACTTATTCTTCCTATACAGCAATCTACTTACTATGAGCTTCTCATCACAACTACTTTAAGTCTGATGGAAAACTACAGAAATTTCTAAGGAAGTGGATTGACTTATAGCTTTTGCCACCTTGCATGAATTCCAAAGGACACAGATGTTCCCATGAAGTTTGATTGCTCACAGAGAGTTTTTTAAAAAAAACCCAACAGTTCATGAGAAAAAAATGGTTGTAAGTTTTCAGCAGAAGTTTATTTTCTTTTCTGTATCTGTCTGTAGTGTTTCCCATCTGAGACTTAGAAGGGTCAGGATCTTTGAGATCTTTCATCTGAAAGAATTAAAGGGGTCTTGCATTATTGGCACCTGTAAGCTTTAGGATGTAGTACAATATTTCCTAGGGTGTTGCTCTTTGTTGCTCCTTCATGGGTCACATTACCCTATGGATCAGCCCTTGGTGACAGTCTGTGTCTCCATGGCACTTCTGTTCAAAGGGAATAATTATTTTGAGTTATTCCAGCTTCCATTTTATTAGAACTCTTAATCAAAAATCAAGGTTATTCTTCCATACTGACCATACAAAGATTCCTGATCTTCCTTTCTATCCTGGAGAACATACCCTGGGGTGCACAAGTTAAAAAGGATGGATGGTGGAAGATTTGGAGGAGTAGTAAAACAGACTTTGTTCTAAAAAAATGAAATGTTTTGTTTAGCTCTACAGTGGAAAGATACTGGCATAATGATATATAAAAAAATAAGAATGCAATTTAGCAGGAGAAGGAGCAAAAAACTACAGTATTTGAAACTTAAAGGTACTGTTTCTTATTGACTATAAGCTGCACAGAGAGAAAAAAATACCATTGGAAGAACTTGTTTAGAGAACGAGTGCAAATTTTTTTCTTTTTATTAAATATTTTTATTTTTTTTATGAGGTATCTATTTTAAAACATTAATTTCAAGAATTTCTGTGGTTCATATTACACTGGAGTTATAGTAGATGATTGGGAAGGTAATTCCTTATTTATCACTTCTTAATATACCTAAAGATGTTTAAAAATGCCTTCTATATTTTTGACTCTTGTGTTATCTGTTGGGAGTAACATGGCAGTTATTCATTTGCTGAATGCTGCCTAAAGACAGTAAAGGTAAAACTTTCACAAATGATCCTTCATTAGGACCACTTATGACAGCTTGATTTATTGATATACCTTAGGGTATGTAGTCTGATTAGTTGCTTGACTTTGACATACCATCTTTTTACTCACAGGATCTCTGAAATTTGCTTTCTCACATTTTCTCTTCTCCAGTCAACTACCTACAAGGTACCTGATTTATTCTCTGTGACAATCCTAGTACTAACCTTGCCATGTCTAACCATAAAAAAGAGATTCTGACATTTAGATATAAAGTGGCCATTGATGTTACCAAAAATATTAACAATTCATTTTTATTTTCCCTATATTTTAGTCCTAAATTCTCCAGCACCAAGAGGCAGTTTGCTAACTTTACTCTTCTGGCAGAGGGTTTCCTTGGAGAGATTCTAAACTTGATTAGACAGAAACTTGATCGAGGCTGGTCCTGCTTTTAGCAGATGGTTGTGCATGATCTCCAGGGGTCCCTTCCAACCTAAATTATTATATGACAGTTTCATGCAGGAGAAAGGAAAATTTTCTTAGCCAAAGTCAGACTCCAGTTCCAAGTCTAAATTAAAGTTAACTTGCCGTAAATAATAGGCTGGACACCTGTGACTCAAATTCAGCCAACCACACCTACCATCCTCCAAACAGAAAAAACAATGCAAGATATCTTGTTGCTGCATAAGAGGTGTTCTTTTCATTGTGAGCATAAAACAATATACTAAAGAATTGGTTTGGACTTCTGATAGTTATATATAGACATACAGTGGTATGGAAAGTGGTGACATGTGCAGAGGGAAACTGGAGCCATGTCTCTGCTTGAAGCTCTTCTGCATTTCCAGTGTCAAGGGTGGTCAAAACCCAGTGTTGCTGTGTCCTGCAGTTACATACTGTGAAGAGCAGCAGCTCCTGAGCTGTTTTCCTCTGCCATGCTAATGCTGATTGCATAACTTTACATACCCACATGTTTTAAGCACTGGTCTTGATACTGTTTCAGTAGAAAGAGTTGAATTCCCAGAAATGATTTAGATGAAAACATAATAAAATGAGTGTGAGAGTCACAGCTTGATTTTTGAGGGGATAATATCAGTAAAAATCTTGCTGATGTAAATAAGAGAAAATTTAAGCTTACAAAGATAGTGTCTTCCTGCTTCTAACAGGGATCACACGGTGATTAGATTACATAATTTGACTGATAGAAATGAAATTTTTTGCCAGAAGGTGTTGTATGTCACAACTGTCCCCTGAGATTCTTGCATTTGTTAATATCTCAGGGTGCCCATTTAAATGAGTTGGAGAGGCTCATGCTTTTAGCATTAAGAGATTCTGACTGACTATGTCACCGTACCTAAATTGTAGTCTTTTTTTTTTTTAATATTGAGGCAAGGAATTACTTCTATTTTATAATATCAATAACAATTTCAAATTATTTTAAAGGTTCTTGAAATAATTAATGAGGTAATATAGCAATATTTAAGAGATTAAAATTAAGGACATGGACACTTATCAGATAACCGTGTCTGCTGATGAGATCCATTTCTTCCATGAAAGGAGATCCATTTATTCCATGAAATGACAAATTGAAACTTTGTCCAGTTCCAGGCTGCCCTGTGAAGAGAACCTAGGGCAGCTGGGTTTGTCCATTCTGGAGCAGAGATGACTTCATTGGACCTAGCAGTATTTCCCCAGTGCCTACCAGGAGGTTCACAAGACTTTCAAAGTGGTGATTGCAGGGAGGAAAAGAGAAAACAGGCAAAAACTGGAGTGAAAATCATGAGGAGAAACATTTTCTCTGCGAATAGGCAGTAGCACAGGTTCTCCAGAGAGGCTGTGCAGTATCTGGCCTTGGAGACTTTCAAGACCTAACTAGATGAAGTTCCAAACAACCTGGTCTAACCCTCTGGATGACCTTACTCAAACAGGGAGTGTGACCAGGGACCTCCTGAGCCCCCTCCATTCTGATTTTTTCTCAGATCCTTTGATTTCTCTGACTTCCATATTCTGTGTGTCCCTCCCTCTGTTAAATAAGTTTGACTGTGGTATTGCAAGAAGTATCACATCTGTATTGTTAAACTTAAGTGAAACATACTTCTGGGTAGGGCTGTGAAGTGCAGTATTTTCAGTTTATTCAGAAGGCAAACAAAGACATGTATTTTCATTTTCTGTGAGGCATGCAGAAAGCACTTTGACACAAATTTGGACTACACAGAGAAACTGGAATTAAAAAAACAGCACTTCTGTGTTTTGCATTAAATATAGAAAATTCATTTAAGGGTACCTTGAGTCTTTCACTGTAGGAATAACATAAAATAGAATGCTAATGACCTAACTACATATTTTTTAACTTATTGTTAAGAGGGGAGTTACTGTTTAGGAATTTCAGCGACTGGTATTTGTTTAGGGGAGAAAGTCAAAATAAAGAGTGAGCTCAGTAAGGGATTTTTCCCCCAGTCTTGTGAGCTTACTGATTCGACAGAATATCTAAATGACAAGCTGTCTCTTCAGGTTCACAAAATTTGGCTGAATGTATAGTTAAGGGGTAGAAGACATAAAGTATCCTCAAGAAATATCAGCTTTAGTTTTAAAACATTGAGTTTACATGTGCCCTGAAAAAAATGAAAGACAGATTTTTAGACTTAGTAGAAAGAAACATCTATACAGTGGGACTTGTGTCATCTGGTTCTCTGGCACTGTGGCATTTGAAGGTCAAATTGCAATGAAAGCTCTGGCTCCATTGGTCACAATTCCTTACAGGGGGACAAAAGACGAAAGCAGCTGTGTTGTTCCATCTGTGATCTGTTGCAAGCATACTGCTTACTAGTGGAGATGTTGAAGGACATCCAGTCTCAAGCAAAAAGCACATTCCCCCTGAATTTTCCATTTACACCTTGATGCAGACAAACCTTGATATTTGTGACAAGGGAGAGCACCTGACCATCATTACTACACATCATCTGAATCTTAAGATATAAATCTACATCCTGCACGTGCCATCCTTCCCTTCTGAAATAACAGTTTCATGACACAGACAAGATTTATGGGATTAAAGAACATACAGGAGGACCTAATAGTATTTGGCTATTGCACTTGTTCTTTCAGAAGTTATTTACATTAAGAATTGCAAAGGAATTGCAAATGTCCCCCTTTGATACTGCTTTTGTGATGTGATCAGTAAGAGTAGGCATACATTTGGAAACATTACATGTTGTAATGTAAGTGTAGGCAAATTTCTTTGCTATAAAATAAAGTACGGAGAAAATGGTAATTATTTTAGTCCACTGTAGTGAAATGGCTTTTCAAATTTGCATTTGTGTGCTAAACATGAGATTATGAGTTGCACCTAAAGCAGATGTCCTGCTCTTCCTTCTTGAGAGAACTGTTTTACATTATTTGTTGTTCCGAGCTACACTTGCAACTTTTCTCTCAGATCTGAAGACATACTAAGCTTGACATTCCATGTCCAGCTAAGCAATTCGAGTCCATAGAAAGGCTAGAACTCATCTGTAGAACACTTTCATTTGGAAGAGTCTTGTGAAAGCTTCTGGAATCTGATGCCACATAAAAATATTCATGTTGCACAAGCAAATGACAAAGAACCTACTTTCAGTATCAGCCTGAATGACAGCTCCTGAAAGGCTCTTTGGCTCTGTGCTTTCTGAATGACAAGTCATCATTCCACAGTGAATATGTGTGCCTACCACTTATGCACTGGAATGGAATCAGAGAGCTTCTCAGAATACTTGCAAAAATTGTATGCAGTTTCTTGACATTGATATAATTTACTAGTGTAGACCCTCAGTGTGAAACAAGCTTGGAATATACTCTCAAAAGCATGAGTATGTATATCCTTGAAAAAAATCACACTTTGCCTTCTCTTATTTACACAAGAACATAATAAACAAGGACACGGTAAGGTCTGTGAACCTTCCCTGAGACTTTTTAACCTGAGATACATTAAGGTGGATGCTTAGGATGAGGTTAGCTAAGCAATAGAGACTTAGTTGTCTTTAACCAAAATCTATTCAAACATTTGAACTTTTTTCATTTAATTACTTTTCATGAAAGATTACATAAGTTAATTACTCTGGAAATTACATTTTACATTATGTGTGAAAACGCAGGAAGGACAGGAGCAATTTTATCAAAAAGCCATTGAGCATTCTGCTGGAGGTAAACAGAATTTTTATTGCCTTCATCGCCAAAGTATTGGACGTGCCTTCTCCACAGGCATTGTGCCATGAGCATCTATGCCAGCTCTACTGAAAGGCAGTATCTATAAGATCTGACAAGACTGACCAGTCATTGTTTTTGTCTACAAAATGCTTCAGGAGATCACAAGTCTTCTGGAGAAATTCAGTGCAGTAATATAAGAAGATAAAATGACACTTCAGAAAAACTGTAAAGGAAATAAAACTGAAATTTCATTTATTTTCCCAGTGACCAGGAACATAACCATTTTGCTAGCTAGAAAACAATGGACCCCAATAAAGGGGGGGATAAACAAAAGTAATATCAAATTAATGAAAAAAAAATGGCATAAATGGGTGTAGTTTGTTGAAGTACTTAACCCTATTTACGTTGTATTAAAATTAATATTTTTCAAGGTAATTCTGTTTTCCTAGGAGATGTCACTGTATTACTTTAATTTCCATTATCATATTATTTTATCTTGTGTCTATTTCTTTTGCCTTTGGCCTCTTGAATCCACGAACTGGGAGGGGGGGACGGGGGCAGGGATGG